>CM044017.1:57932683-58025183 GCA_024085815.1 Flaveria linearis | reverse complement strand
TCCCGCCTTTTCATTCTCAAGTTTACAGTGATAAAATTACGGAAACAAAAATAAACGTTTAATCTTTAAGGAAGATACACGAAATAAAAATAAATATTTAATGCTTAAAGAATAAAAAAATAAAAGCAATATGTCACGGTTTGGCCAAACCGTGACATATAGCCCCCCCTGCGCACAATCAATACCCCCATAATTACATACCCAATCAATACCCCCATAATTACATACCCAATCATTGACCCCAGATGTAACTGTCACGGGTAGGGTAAACCGTGACAGCTAGATGTCACACCTGACCTAGCGGTCACGGGGAGACCTAACCGTGACAGCTTGGGTCGGTTTTCTCCAGAAAAAGCACGGTGCGCCTAAAATTTCCGTTATTTATTTGAGAATCATGATTTTAAACCGTTGGGTTTTAAAAAGTTAAGAGTCGTTATTATATGAATGATTATCGTATATGCCGCTTAGATTTGTATAAAAATTAATAATTATTTATTGATGCAGTGGTAATGAATCTGAAATTATTAGTAAAAGTAGCATCAAAAGTAAGTGACAGATGACTGATACAATTAGACCTCCAAGATTCATAAAAGGAGCTTACTAAAGAGACGCCCTGTTGAATATTCAGACGCCCTGCTTACGGGCCGTAAGGCCCTTCACGGGCCGTAAGGCCCTTCACGGGTCGTATTGACTGTCAGGTCGTCAAATCAGTCATTCAAAAACTTTACGGCCCGTGAAGATGTTCACGGTCATATTTATTCACGGTCCGTGAAGCGCTTCACGGCCCGTTTGGCATTATACTTACGGGTCGTGAACTTCTTTACGGGTCCTACTTTCACCTTTAATAATTCGACGAGATATATTATTCCTCGTTTTTCGTGTAATTTTGTATTTATTACGTTATTTGATATGACGTAATATTCCTCGATAGTCGTGTAATTTGTATTTATTACATTATTTGATATGACGTAATATTCCTCGATATTCGTGTTAATTATGTGACGAGATGCAATATTCCATTTCAACTACTATATAAACGTTAGTTTATAAATTCATTTCATAATTCAAATTTCTACGATATAAATTCATTTCATTTCAACTACTATATAAACGCAATATTCCATTTCAACTACTATATAAACGTTAATATTTAACGTTACGATGTCTTTCTGGGATAGCAACTATTTATTCGGTTCGGAATCTAACTATTACCCTGAGGAGGGTTACGGTTATTACGATGAGGCTGCTTCAAACTATTTAGGACAGTTCGCGTCCAATTACGGCGGGAATGACGGCGGCGATGACGGGGGTGATAACGGTGGCAATAGCAGCGGTGATAATGACGGTTCTGGTTCCGGTAAACGAAGTTTATACGACACGAATCAGGTTATAAGATATATCATATTTAAGTTTACTTTCATTTTACTTTCATTTAGTAATAACTAACTAAAAATATTAAATTGATTAGGTTTTCTCATCTCGTGAAGAATTAGTTGATTGGGCAACTAACGTGGGGCGAGAAAATGGGTTTGTTATTATCACCAAACGTTCAAAAAGAAATTCGAATGGTGTGGTGGTTAAAATTTGGTTGAAATATGATCGGGGTGGTGTATATAAGGGAGCATCCACTCTAAGAAAAAGTGGCACGAAAAAAAACAAACTGTCAATTTGAATTGCAGGGTAAGTACCAGATGAAGAGAGATGGGTGGATTATAGTTGTTGTGGATGATACTCATAACCATGAACCTGCTGAACACCTGGAAGGACATGCATACGCAATGAGGCTCACCGAAAATGAGTTTTCTACTGTAAAGAATCTGACCGAGCAAAATATTGACCCTCGAAAGATTCTAGGCACGTTGAGGGAACAAAATCCCAATAATGTGTCTGTGTTACGAACCATATATAACGCTCGGGCAAAAATCAAAAAGTCCACCAGAATTGGTGAAACCCCAATGCATGTTTTTTTTCTATACTACAACAACATCAATATATTTACACCCTCACATGGATGAACCGACAAATACCGTCGACGGGGTTTTTTTTATACATCCCACATCTCACACATTATGGCGTGCGTACCGACATGTGCTGATGATTGACAAAACATACAAAACTAACTTGTATAAAATGCCATTTGTTCAAATGGTTGGTGTGACATCCACCCTGAAATCTTTTTCTGTTGCTCACGCATTTATTGATTATGAGCGTGAAGCCAACTTCAGATGGGTGTTAGAGAAACTAAAAGCAACGCTGGAAGAAAAGTGTATAGAGCCCCGTGTTATACTAACCGACCGAGACCTCGCTCTGATGAATGCGTCAGAAGAAGTTTTTCCGAGTGCTGTTCGATTACTTTGCAGATGGCATATTTCGGAAAATATTGCTAAACATTGCAAGGCGAGTTTTTCAAATGAAGAGTGGGGTGCTTTTGAGCATGTGTGGTCGGTACTTATTAACTCTGCAACGACGGACATATACGCTTATAATTACGACCGGCTTTATCGCAGATTGGTGTCCAAACATTCAAGTAAGTTTTCTAGTGTTATTTTTAAAAATATATGTATATTTACATAAAAATAAGTACATTTTTTTAAATAGGAGTGCTGATGTACCTCAAAAATAACTGGTTGGACCCCTACAAAGAGAGATTTGTGTCGGCGTGGATAAATAAAAGTTACAACTTCAATCAGCACACAACGAAGCGAGTTGAGAGCCAACATTCGTTGTTGAAAAGTTACCTGAAAGCAACCAATAGCACCCTGGATAGATTTATTCCTTTTATTAATAATATCTTAGTTACCCAGGAAATTGCTATAAAAGAAAGTTTTACCAAAAGCAAAATCATGCTTATGGTGCAGCATAATCATGAAGTGCTTAAATTGTTGCGAGGTAACGTTTCTATTGCGGCTTTGGATATGTTAGTTGGTGAGATTAACAGGATAAATCATCTAATTATATCCAAAGAATCATGTGGCTGCCATCTTTTTACCAGCTGTGGTCTTCCGTATGCTTGTAAATTAAACAATTACTTTCAAACAGGTGAATGTTCTTTTACGTTTTTATTTTTTCATGAAAACTTTTATTATATTTAATTTAATATATTATTTTATAGGTCAATGTATCCCACTCGATGCCATTGATGTTTTTTGGAGGAAGCTAGATTTTTCACCCGCGTATATTGTACGGGAGGTTCAAGTAGATGTACATAAAGAGATGGAGATGGTGACAAAACATTTACTTGTCCAACCCGAAAATGCGAAAAGATCTTTGATTAATATTTTCAAATCTTTCATTAATCCTTCAAAAACTGATAAAAAATGTCACACCCTCAAAATCCGCTAACGGGGTTTTACCGTCAGGCGTGTGACATAACCAGGATCTCAGATAAGCATCAGTTACACCAAACGACTCGTTAATTACAAAACAGATAGATTGTTTAATAATAATGAAACAATCCAGTTATATTGAAGTATTGCGGAAGCGTAAACAAGATAACTTTTTAACAATGGTTTTGGAACACGCAAACACGTGTACAATCCAGTTTATGTAAAGTAAATGCAAATTAAATCTTGAAAACAGTTTGTGGTGAATACGGTATGATATGCTGTAGATGCTGTGCTCCTAAACGTGCCATATCAATGTCCTGAGAGAAAACATGCAAAATCTCAGTACAAGACTGGTGAGTTCACAGGTTTATCAAAAAACAGTAAATATCAGTAATGAAGTTCCCGGATTATGTAATCCGGCAAGTATCAGTAATGAAATCCCCGGATTATGTAATCCGATAAGTATCAGTAATGAAATCCCCGGATTATGTAATCCGATAAGTATCAGTAATGAAATCCCGGATTATGTAATCCGATAAGTATGAAATTCCCGGATTATGTAATCCGATAAGTATGTAATTCCCGGATTATGTAATCCGATAAGTATGAAATTCCCGGATTATGTAATCCGATAAGTATGTAATTCCCGGATTATGTAATCCGATAAGTATGAAATTCCCAGATTATGTAATTAAAAGCATATAGTGGGTAGCTAGTCCATGATGATCACTATGTGTATAAAGTCGCGGCCGAGCTGACATGTAATCAAATAATAAAACAGGCCCGGATGTGGATCACACACCACAACACTTGTAATTAGGCTAACCGTTCACCCGTTTGACGAACGTTGTGCTAGCGCGACTAGCCCGGGTGGGTTATGTCAATCCCAGTAGTACTACTAACAATTACCTCGCTAAGTCCATATTAACGGTCCATTGGGCAAGTATAACACCATAGTATCAAGTATATGCAGTATTACAAAAATCCAATGTAATGTAACGTTTATGAAAACAGCATGTTTCTCTCCCACAAAAGAGTATATAAGTAAAAGTGGGGCTGTAAACTCACATAGCGTATAAGTAAGTATATAAGATGATTAAATAGGATGACAGTAGATGTTCCAATGAACTCCTTCACGAAGTACCTAAACATGTATATATATATTTTAAGATTTAGGTTATTAATAAGGTTTAACGATTATACGCGAACTAGGGTTTCGATAAGAATTTGGGGTTTTTATAAGTAATATGTTTTTAACGTAATCATTTATGTAAATGACTTTAATTAATAATACATATTAATATTATAAAGATTTTATTGTTTCAAGTTCGATTTTACATAGATAATTATTTAGTTATTTTAAAAGAACCTATTTGTATCAATACATAAGGTTTAAATACAAATTTTAAATAAACATTTTAAGATAACTATAATTTTAAAAGAATAACATTTGAACCGAAATAAATTTATTAGTTGAAACCCATTTTTAATAAGATTTAACCGAGAATAATATTTTTAAAATGTTTTTAGAACAATTATTTAAAAATAGAAAAATCCAGAAAATTATTTGGTGGTCCAAATATATTAAAAGTTTACAAAAACAATTTTTATATATTTATTAAAAATTTTCTGAAAATTAATTTGGGCTAAAACCCTTTTAAAAAATATATGGAGGTTGCCCGGTTCGAACACGGGACCTCCTGTTGAACATGGAGCGCAAAAACCATCAAACCAAGGGCCGTGGCCGCGTTATTCCCCGGGTTCCAAATCCTTTAAACACAAACACAATTGAACCCCAATTCCCGTATGAACCCTAGATCTGAAATCGACCAAATTGAAGGTCGATTCGATCTTGATAGCATCTACAACCATGGGGCTTTTATTCCCCATGAAAAATCGAGCAAGTATATGTGTTTAACTACCAGATTCGATGTGGTATTGGTGATGAACTTAAGAAGAACAGTCGCGGGTGGTGGTGGTGATCGGACGTGATGTCTGTGTGTGTTTTATCTGAAATTGAGTGATACAATCGATTCGAAACAGATGATGGTCCATTTATAGTCAGTTAATTTGTCGATTATTGATGTTAGTGGTGATCGTGGCCCGACTGTTTGGCCGACAATGGGGATGGTCGGTTTCAGTGGAATTCACACTCGTATTATTGAATTGAAAGTTGCCACACGTTCGAGTCATCCACTTAAATGTGTCGGGAACTTTAATTAGGTCAAAACCGCGTTCGTTTGGGTGTTGGAGGGGTCGCCGGAGTTGGCCGGAGGGTGGCCGGACGGGAGGAGGAAGGCGACGGCGGGGGGGGGGGGGGGTAAATTTAAAAGAAAAATTACACATTTGGTCCCTGGAGTTTTGTACTATTATTATTTTATGCAGAAAGTTTTTAAAATAAGTTTTATAATTTATATTTTAACCCCTAAGCTTTTTAATTCTTATAAAACAATTTTGTTATTATTGTTATTATTATTATTATTATTAGTAGTAGTATAGTATTATTATTTATTATTTTTATAATTAGATCACCAACGTCTAACGAGACTAACGAAGTTTCGTAAAATTTTCGGTGTCACATCATCCCCATGTTGAAAGAATTTTCGTCCCGAAAATTGGAACACCGGGGTTAACAAACAAGTATACGGAGAATTCGGTTAAACCGATAAATAGACTATGAAAATAAATGAGGACAGTTAATACACACAGTGAGTTAACAAGCTTAATGCTAACTGACATACTAGTTAGTGACAGATGTCACACACCATCATATTCACCACATGATCTTCAACAAGAAGAATCTTATGTTTTTTCTGATTTGGGAATATCTTGAATGTTTCTAGCACTTTTGTTTATCAGAAGGTGGCCATGAAACTATAGGTAGATCATAGTGATTCTCTTTTTCTTTCTTAATGTAGTTTGCGTTTTCATTTCCTGAGGTAGACTTTGAAGAGTTGATGTCATCATCTGATGACTCGTTGTCAGTTATATCATCAAATCCATCTGTATCATCTGAGCTATCACACGCATGTGAAACTTTATGAGGTAGAACAAATATGAGAGTAGACCCACAATGTTCTTTGCTTGATATCGTGAGATGTCACAGTATCCCTCAGTTGAGAGAATTTCGTCCTGAAATTCAGTTGGAGTTAGCTTCTGAAGTTGTATCCACGAACAAGTGCGGATATTTAGACTTCATCTGATCCTCCCGTTCCCATGTGAATTCTGGTCCCCGTTTGGAGTTCCATCTTACACGCACAATGGGAATTTTGCTACGCTTTAGTGTCTTGACTTCTTGATCCATGATCTCCATTGGTTCTTCGATGAATGTAGTTGATCATCTATCTTTAGTTCCTCTAAAGGCACGATCAATGTTTCATCAGACAGACATTTCCTCAGATTGGATACGTGAAACACATCATGTATCCCCCTGAGTTCTTCAGGTAAATTCAACTGATATGCTACTGGGCCAATCCGTTTGACAATCTCAAATGGCCCCACGTATCTTGGGCTTAACTTCCCACGCAATCCAAAGCGTATTACACCCTTCCAGGGTGAGACCTTCAGTAGTACTTTGTCAACAACCTGAAACTCCAATGGCTTCCGACGCTTGTTGGCATAACTCTTTTGTCGATCACGTGCTGCCGCAATACGGTTACGAATTTGCACGATCTTCTCAGTCGTTTCGTGCACAAGTTCAGGCCCTGTAAGTTGGCTTTCTCCTACTTCTGCCCAACAGATAGGTGATCGGCACTTACGTCCATACAATGCCTCAAATGGAGCTGCCTTGATCGAGGTATGATAACTGTTATTATAGGAGAACTCAACCAATGGTAAATGAGTTTCCCAGCTGCTGCCAAAATCAATCACACATGCACGCAACATGTCTTCCAGTGTCTGGATCATACGCTCACTTTGACCATCGGTTGCGGGTGATAAGCGGTACTCATATCCAGCCGCATTCCCAATGATCGTTGTAATGATTGCTAGAAATGAGAAGTGAACCGAACGTCATGATCAGAAATGATAGATATCGGCACGCCATGCCGAGAGACTATTTCCCTTAAATAGATACGTGTCAGCTTCTCCATTCGATCAGTCTCTCGGATTGCCAGAAAGTGTGCGGATTTCATTAAGCGATCTACTATAACCCAAATGGTATCGCATCCGCTGGGAGTCCTAGGTAATTTCGTGACGAAGTCCACTGAGATCTGCTCCCATTTCCACACTGGAATTTCCGGTTGTTGGAGTAAACCGGATGGTCTCTGGTATTCTACCTTAACCTTGGAACAAGTTAGGCATCTGCTTATCTGCTTTTATTTTTGGCCACCAGTAAAATTCTTTCAGGTCCTGATACATCTTGTCTGAACCTGGATGGATCGAGTAACGTGACTTATGAGCTTCATCCATTATCAGCTCTCGCAAATTCCCGTACTGTGGTACCCAGAGCCGTTTCATAAAATAACAGATTCCATCAGCTTTAACCTCCAACTGTTTCTCCATGCCTCGCATGGATTCTGCTTTGAGATTCTCCGTTTTCAAGGCCTCAGATTGAGCAGCTTTGATTTGCACTGGTAAGTCAGAGTGGATAGTCATTTGTAATGCGCGCACCCGACGAGGCTTTAGGATTTCCTTACGACTAAGGGCATCGGCTACCACATTAGCCTTACCCGGATGATACTTGATCACACAGTCATAATCATTGAGTAACTCTAACCACCGTCGTTGCCGCATATTCAATTCTTTCTGGTCAAATATGTGCTGGAGGCTCTTATGATCTGTATAGATCGTGCACCTGGTTCCATATAAGTAGTGCCTCCAGATCTTCAAGGCAAACACTACAGCTCCTAGTTCCAGATCATGCTTTGTGTAGTTCTTCTCATGCACCTTGAGTTGTCTAGATGCATAAGCTATGACTTTGTCACGTTGCATCAATACACACCCCAAACCCTGGATGGATGCATCACAGTAAACAACAAAGTCATCAGTTCCTTCTGGTAAGGCTAGGATTGGTGCGCTGCAGAGTTTGTCTTTAAGCGCCTGAAACGCTGTTTCCTCTTTGCTACCCCACTTATAAATTATTCCCTTATGAGTCAGGGCAGTCAAAGGTTGCGCCAATTTAGAAAATCCTTCGATAAACCTCCGGTAATATCCTGCCAAACCAAGGAATTGTCGCACCTCAGTAGGCGTCTTTGGTGCCGACCAATTCTTGATTGCTTTAATCTTTGAAGGATCAACCTGTATACCCTTTTCATTCACCACGTGCCCAAGTAATTGCACTTCACGCATCCAGAAGTCACATTTTGAGAACTTTGCGTAAAGCTGTTCATCTCTTAGCAATTCCAGTATGGTTCTCAAATGTCCCTCATGATCTTCCTTATTACGGGAGTAGATTAGTATGTCATCAATGAAGACAATGACAAACTTATCCAGATAAGGTTTGCAGACACGGTTCATGAGGTCCATGAAAACTGCTGGGGCATTGGTCAGCCCAAAAGGCATTACGGTGAACTCGTAGTGCCCATAGCGTGTTCGAAACGCAGTCTTGGAGATGTCTTCCTCTCGAACCCTCAACTGATGATAACCTGATCTCAAGTCAATCTTGGAATAGTAGCTAGATCCTTGCAACTGGTCGAACAAATCATCAATGCGTGGAAGTGGATACCTATTCTTGATTGTCACCTTGTTCAGTTCGCGGTAGTCAATACACGTCCTGAAGGTTCCATCTTTCTTTTTAACGAAAAGCACTGGAGCTCCCCAAGGTGAAGAGCTGGGACGTATGAATCCTTTGTCTAACAACTCTTGCAATTGCTTAGACAGCTCTTGTAGTTCTTTCGGTGCCAGACGGTACGGCGCCCGAGCGATCGGAGTTGCTCCTGGTGCTAGTTCAATCTGAAATTCTACCTGTCTGTGTGGAGGAAGGCCAGGTAGGTCTTCGGGAAATACCTCAGGAAAGTCTCTAACAACGGGAATATCTTCAACTCGCCTTTCATCCGCCTTCGTTTCAGTAACAAGTGCCAACAAGGCAAGGTGTCATTTTCTGAGACATTTCTGAGCCTTCAAATATGATATGATGCCGACCACCGCACCCACCTTTTCACCTTCCACTGTAAGAATTTCATCGTCCGAAATCGGTAACTTAATCAGCTTCTCCTTGCAAACGATCTCAGCACTATTCTGGGATAACCAATCCATCCCGACTACTACGTCGAAGCTTCCTAGTGTGACAGGAATAAGGTCTATGCTGAAAGTGTGTCCGGATAAGCCTAGCTTACAGTTTTTAAACACTTGTGTTGCTGTTATCGTCCTACCATCGGCTATTTCTATGGCATACTTAGAACTCAAGTCAGTAGGCACCATCCCTAGTGTTTTACTAAACTTGGTGGACACATAACTCTTATCAGCACCAGAGTCAAATAAAACAGAGGCATAACACCCATTAATAGAGAATCTACCAGATACTACAGTAGGGTCATTTCGAGCCTCACCTGAGCCCATGATGAAGACTCTGCCTCTGCCACCGCCACCACCATTGTTGTTGTCTTTGGGCTTATCAGCAGCACCATTGTCACCATTCTTTTTCCGTCTCGGGCAATCCCTTTTAAAGTGTCCGGGTTGACCACATTCATAACACACAGTCTGATTGTGGTTCTGCTGTTGTTGAGGTGCTTTTCTCGAGAGGTTCACCGGCAATACTTGGCAACATGCCCAAACTTCCCGCACCTCTCACAAGTGCTCCTTGTGCACTGCCCAGTATGATGGAGCTGACATTTGTTGCACTTTGGGAGATTTCCATGATAGCCGCCCGAATGAGAAGGTTGGGACGGATTAAACTTCTTATGTTGAGGTTGATAAGTGGAGGATGAAGATTGCTTTCCGCTGGCAGATGGTTCCCATTTCCTCTTGTTATTGTGGAAACCAGATGCAGCACCACGCGGGGGCAGTTTACCCTACGCGACAACCTGGTCAGTCAACTTGTGGGCCAGTTGGACAGCTTCCTGAATGGTAGCTGGTCTAGCAGTGGTGACCATGCTCTGGATTTCAGGTACTAGTCCGTCGATGTACCTTTCAACCTGTTTGTAAGCCGGGTTAATCATTGTAGGGCACAGAGTAGCTAACTCGTGAGAACGAGTTGTGTAAGCTTCAATTTCAGAACCTACCATCTTCAGGTTCCAAAATTCGGTTTCTAGTTTTTGTATTTCATCTCGTGAACAGTACTCCTCTTTCAGCAGATTCTTGAATTCTACCCATGTTGTGGCGTTTGCAGCTTCAACGCCCAACATCTGAACTTGTGTGTTCCACCAGCTCAGAGCAGCACCATCCAGTGTGCCAGCAGCATATTTTACCCTATTCCCAGCAGGGCAGTTGCAGATTTCGAACACCGACTCTAGCTTTTTGAACCAACGGAGCAGTCACACCGCTCCCTCAGTTCCATTGAACGGGTTAGGTTTGTAGTCCATAAAGGACTTGTAGGTGCAAGTCGGTTGTCCAGTAGAGTTCTGCTGTAGAGGGTGTTGGTTTGCTAACGCTGCGGTAATACTATGATTGATTATCGCTGCCAATTCTGCAGGCGTCATTGAGATGTTTCCTCTCCCGCGTCCACGTCCTCTTCCAGACATTCTTTAAATTACCAAATATCAAAAGCTATCAGTCATATGAAAATAGACCTTTTGTCTTGGAATGAAAGGAAGAGAAATTCAAAGATTTAAAGAAACAGACAAGCTAGAGAATCAGTCCGAATCCGAGGGATTAACACAAATGTCATGGTTTGAATTTCGTCCAAATTCAAGGTAAGGGTGAGCATTCCTACAAGTAGAACTGATAGATAGTTTCCACATCAGTGGCTATGTTCTATGACGACCGACACTTTCTTGCTCAAGGTGTAGGAATGATGACTTATACTGACTACAATGTTACCACCCGACCAGACTCACCGGACTTAGCATGCACGACAAATTACAGTTACGTGTGCACCCGTAATGATAATTTGCTTTGCATGATCACCCGGTTCCTCCTATCAGGCTAACATACCAATCTGTCACACCCTCAAAATCCGCTAACGGGGTTTTACCGTCAGGCGTGTGACATAACCAGGATCTCAGATAAGCATCAGTTACACCAAACGACTCGTTAATTACAAAACAGATAGATTGTTTAATAATAATGAAACAATCCAGTTATATTGAAGTATTGCGGAAGCGTAAACAAGATAACTTTTTAACAATGGTTTTGGAACACGCAAACACGTGTACAATCCAGTTTATGTAAAGTAAATGCAAATTAAATCTTGAAAACAGTTTGTGGTGAATACGGTATGACATGCTGTAGACGTTGTGCTCCTAAACGTGCCATATCAATGTCCTGAGAGAAAACATGTAAAAATCTCAGTACAAGACTGGTGAGTTCACAGGTTTATCAAAAAACAGTAAATATCAGTAATGAAGTTCCCGGATTATGTAATCCGGCAAGTATCAGTAATGAAATCCCCGGATTATGTAATCCGATAAGTATCAGTAATGAAATCCCCGGATTATGTAATCCGATAAGTATCAGTAATGAAATCCCCGGATTATGTAATCTGATAAGTATGAAATTCTCGGATTATGTAATCCGATAAGTATGTAATTCCCGGATTATGTAATCCGATAAGTATGAAATTCCCGGATTATGTAATCCGATAAGTATGTAATTCCTGGATTATGTAATCCGATAAGTATGAAATTCCCGGATTATGTAATTAAAAGCATATAGTGCGTAGCTAGTCCATGATGATCACTATGTGTATGAAGTCGCGGCCGAGCTGACATGTAATCAAATAATAAAACAGGCCCGGATGTGGATCACACACCACAACACTTGTAATTAGGCTAACCGTTCACCCGTTTGACGAACGTTGTGCTAGCGCGACTAGCTCGGGTGGGGTATGACAATCCCAGTATTACTACTAACAATTACCTCGCTAAGTCCATATTAACGGTCCGTTGGGCAAGTATAACACCATAGTATCAAGTATATGCAGTATTACAAAAATCCAATGTAATGTAACGTTTATGAGAACAGCATGTTTCTCTCCCCCAAAAGAGTATATAAGTAAAAGTGGGGCTGTAAACTCACATAGCGTATAAGTAAGTATATAAGATGATTAAATAGGATGACAGTAGATGTTCCAATGAACTCCTTCACGAAGCACCTAAACATGTATATATATTTTAAGATTTAGGTTATTAATAAGGTTTAACGATTATACGCGAACTAGGGTTTCGATAAGAATTTGGGGTTTTTATAAGTAATATGTTTTTAACGTAATCATTTATGTAAATGACTTTAATTAATAATACATATTAATATTATAAAGATTTTATTGTTTCAAGTTCGATTTTACATAGATAATTATTTAGTTATTTAAAAGAACCTATTTGTATCAATACATAAGGTTTAAATACAAATTTTAAATAAACATTTTAAGATAACTATGATTTTAAAAGAATAACATTTGAACCGAAATAAATTTATTAGTTGAAACCCATTTTTAATAAGATTTAACCGAGAATAATATTTTTAAAATGTTTTTAGAACAATTATTTAAAAATAGAAAATCCAGAAAATTATTTGGTGGTCCAAAAATATTAAAAGTTTACAAAAACAATTTTTATATATTTATTAAAAATTTTCTGAAAAATTAATTTGGGCTAAAACCCTTTAAAAAAATATATGGAGGTTGCCCGGTTCGAACCCGGGACCTCCTGTTGAACATGGAGCGCAGGAACCATCAAACCAAGGTTCGTGGCCGCGTTATTCCCCGGGTTCCAAATCCTTTAAACACAAACACAATTGAACCCCAATTCCCGTATGAACCCTAGATCTGAAATCGACCAAATTGAAGGTGGATTCGATCTTGATAGCATCTACAACCATGGGGCTTTTATTCCCCATGAAAAATCGAGCAAGTATATGTGTTTAATTACCAGATTCGATGTGGTATTGGTGATGAACTTAAGAAGAACAGTCGCGGGTGGTGGTGGTGATCGGACGTGATGTCTGTGTGTGTTTTATCTGAAATTGAGTGATACAATCGATTCGAAACAGATGATGGTCCATTTATAGTCAGTTAATTTGTCGATTATTGATGTTAGTGGTGATCGTGGCCCGACTGTTTGGCCGACAATGGGGATGGTCGGTTTCAGTGGAATTCACACTCGTATTATTGAATTGAAAGTTGCCACACGTTCGAGTCATCCACTGAAATGTGTCGGGAACTTTAATTAGGTCAAAACCGCGTTCGTTTGGGTGTTGGAGGGGTCGCCGGAGTTGGCCGGAGGGTGGCCGGACGGGAGGAGGAAGGCGACGGCGGGGGGGGGGGGGGTAAATTTAAAAGAAAAATTACACATTTGGTCCCTGGAGTTTTGTACTATTATTATTTTATGCAGAATGTTTTTAAAATAAGTTTTATAATTTACATTTTAACCCCCTAAGCTTTTTAATTCTTATAAAACATTTTTGTTATTATTGTTATTATTATTATTATTATTATTATTATTATTATTACTATTATTATTTATTATTTTTATAATTAGATCACCAACGTCTAACGAGACTAACGAAGTTTCGTAAAATTTTCGGGTGTCACAAAAAACCTCCTAAAGTCCAAACACATACACGGGGTCGTCCAAAAAAAGATAAGGAAAAAGAAACAATATTAGACCCCCCCAGACATAGTTCATATGTTCAAACGAGAGAAAATTTTGAAGGTCCGCCAACATATTCAAGTTCGGTGGTGAAGTCAAAACAAGGGTCTTTGCAGCGCAGTCAATCCATGTCTTCGAAATCAAGAGCCAAAGATGGATTATCTCAACAGAGTTCCAAGTTTTCATATATCCCGGGCGACGAATATAAAAACAATTTTTTCCGGTTTAAACCGCTGGATTCCATCATTCTTTTTCCCGTATATTTCTGGTGCGGATGATGTTTTAGCGGACGACAATTGTGGTTTTCGTGCTATAGCACTCGCACTGGGATATGGTGAAAATCACTGGCGTTTTATACGTACGGAACTTATATCTGAGTTGGATGAAAACAGAAATAGGTACGCTGCGATGTTTCCTGATATAAACGAAATAAGGGAATCATTAAACTGGAACGGCTTAGGTGCGGCTCCCCACAAAAATTGGATGACAGTGACACCTGCTACAATCCTTATAGCTAACAGGTTTCGAGTGGTTATAATTTTTATATCTATCGGCAACTCCGCTACTTTTTCCCGTTCTGGTTATCTCCTCGTGATATCAGTGAACATCATATAATTTCAATTGCTTATGTTCAAGATTGCCATTTTATTAGAATTCGATTAGTGGGTGACTATCCAATGCCTGTTCCGAGCAAATATTGGCATTTGTACAAAACAGAAAACGCTAATGATTGTGAGGCTATATACGGAAGTCGAACTCAAAAATATCTTGAACTAAGGCCCGTAGACCCGGTTGAACGTATAGATTTAGTATAGTTTACACATTTATCAATTCTTTCAATTCTTTATTTATTCAATTCTTTATTGTTGTTGAATTGTAAACATGTAATCAATTCTTTCGTTTTCCAAAGAAAAATGCAATAAGAAGATTATCGAATTTTTCTTCAACCTTTGAATTTTGTTTATATGAGCTGGGCATTTGGTTAGTATAAAAGGTGTGTAGGAATGTTAATGATATGAGATGCATAATATTTGTTGAGATTCAAGTATGTTTTTCAGTGCAACTTTTCCGACTGAGATTCAAGTATGTTTATATAATTGCAGAGGCTGGCGTCGGATTTTCTAAAGGATTACATATTTCTTTCTGTGGGACGAGTAGGTTCAAGTACCGATTTAATTCTCCAAAAGGTTGTGTTTGTTGAGGATTCTGATAAAAGGGATTACCTAAGGAAACGCTAATGATTGGGAGGTTATATACGGAAGTCGATTGCAAAATATCTCATAATATATAAACAAAATTAAACATTTAAACGTCACCTCCTCAAATATTATAAGTACAAACCTCTTCCTCCACAAGCACAACCAATTGTAAACATATAATTAAACATTTAAACGTCATCCAAAATAACTCATAATATATAAACAAAATTATTTAATTTTTTTACATGAAAGGTAAATAAAACAATAAATCCTACTATCTATGCGTCATGACCACCACCAGCATCACCACCACCAGCATCCTCCTCATCACCACCAGCAGCCTCCTCGTCATCACCCGCAGGTCATCTGACAAACGGAGGCAACTCCGGCCGAGGGGGGAGGTCGATACCCTGGCTAGCAGTCAAAATGCTGCACACATCCGCCGTCCATACTAGCAAGGCCTGGGACTGGCACAACAAATGTAGTGCCTCCGCCATAAACTCCCCCGTCGGCGGAATCTGCCGAATGATGGTACTGGGAACAGGCGGTACTGGCGGTGGGACGGGTGCTCTGGCGTGTGGCTGGGGCTGCGGCTGCTGCTGCGGCGCCGGCTGCTCCTCCTCCTCACCAACGTCCGCCACCGGCTGCCAGATGGTCAGACCACCATCAGTGGACCATCGGAGGTCGTCGCCAAATTTGGCGGCAATCCCCATGGCCATGACGGTCTGTCGACCCAAAATCCGAGGCGGCGTATCCGTCGTCTGCCTCGCAATTAGGGCGTCCGTAAACAACCCTAAGCGCGAGGCAATGACGGTGATGTACGAGCCGCAAACAATCGGGCTATCCATCTGCAAAACAATCAAATAATAGGCATAATTATGAATCGCATAATAGATAATACTTATTTATTAAGAATTAATATAAATATTTTTTTACGTTGCCCTGAATGACGCTAAAAAAATAGGTGGCCATGCAGTGACCTAGATTCACCCGTCTAGGTGAAAGCAAGGCCCTCAGAAAAAATAAGTCAAGGAGCGACACCTGCTCCATGCTCTGGTCTCTGCCGGCAATGGTGCCGGCAATGCACCAGTGTAGATACCGGTGCAAAGGATCCCTAATGGAGGTCGCCCTAATGGCGCCCTCCCATGGCTAGTCGGAAATGGTCGGCCACCATCCGACCAAAGGAGCCGCCTCCGACTGGACCTCGTCAGAATAAAAACGAGGATCCCGTGTCTCCTCGTGGGTGTAAAACCCAATAGTCACCGCCCACTGAGCGAGGGTGAACTCGTGCCTACCGCTCCCCAGCCTAAATCTAACCGCTATGTGCTCGTGGGGGTCCTCATCCTAAGTGGCGGGAGTGAACAGAAACGTAGACAAAAACTGCAACGTCAGCTCCCGGTAGCCCCTCCTCGATCCCAAATCAAACATCTGCCTCCACGGCGTCTCTCCGTCCAGCCCAACGATGTCCTGGGCACGTGCTATGTCTCCAACCTCCTCTAGCACGTCCCAGTCGATGGTGCGTGTCCCCTTCAGGGGACGTCCAATCAGCTTCCACAGCCTAAGCCGTGGCTGTGTCTCCCTCGGAAAACGAAGATCAGGGTGTGGGTCGAGGAAGTCACCCTGACCCTCGGGCTCGGTCTCCGGACGTGTACGTTTGCGTGGCGGCATAATCTGCAAAAAAAAATTAAAATTCACAAGAACACCAAAAAGGGTTACGGCCCGTGAAGGGGACTCACAACCCGTAACCCATTAGGCCCGTAACCCACAGAATTTTCAAAGGGTTACGGCCCGTGAATGGCAGTCACGACCCGTAACCCTTTGAAAATTCAAACGGTACGGCCCGTGATGGCTGTTCACGGCCCGTAACCCTCAATTTTTTTAGATTTTTCAAATTTGCAAATTAAATTTTAACATATTTAAACGATAAATATACAAAAATAAAATACGAATTTGAATACGTACTGTAGTAAGAAGTCGGCGGTATGAAAATGATGAAAATCCGGAGGTCTTGAACAAATGGGCCGTGAGTAAATCGTATGTGTGTTTCAGGGGGTGTAAATGAACAAATGGGCCGTGAGGTCGTATATATCACCAGTCCTCACAGCCTGTGAAGTGCCACGTGGCCCGTTACCTATTTACAAAACGGGCTGTTAGTGGTCTCACGGCCCGTGAGGATTGTAATTTTTAAAAATCAACCGTCTAGACTTCACGGCCCGTTTGGTGAAACTGAAACGGCCCGTAAAGGCCCTCACGGGCCGTTTCATTAGTTTTTTAAGCCTATAAATTGAGCCGCTTCACACAACCAATTCATACAAATTTACTCAATATCCAAACCATGAGTGCTACAAGTGATCAAAATCTGTGGACGGATGAAGAGGAGGTGACTTTAGTAAGATCTTGTATCGAAAATTCAGGGACTATCCCACCAAATTCAATATTTTGGAACGGGTTTCAACTCGTTTTCATCAAATTCTCGAACGTGAAGAATATCGCACCGCTCGTGAACTTAGCAACAAGTGGTTTGACTTGAGAAGGAAGGTCACGACATTTCACCAGCTCTACAAACACGTTTACAACAATCGAAATACGCTATGGAATGATACGGATATTATGACAAGAACTCAAGAAAGATATCGGGAGAATTTTGGAATTTCTTTTAACCATTTTGCGGCTTGGATCTTTTAAAAGATCAAGAAGATTAAAAATTATGTGTTTTATTTTTGTGTGATAATAACGGTTTATTGTTTTTAATAAAGTGTACTAATAAACGTTTATGTTTTAATAAAATATTTAATTACTGCTCTACATTACACGTCTAGAATACAGTTCGTCTGCCATAAATCTTCGGAATCTAAAGCAAGCATCCTGTAAGTTAACCTCTTGCCACTCTAAAGATCTATTTTGAACCAACCTACGCAATAACATACAAATTACAACTCCCGAATCTCGACCAATATGACCGGCGTTAGGAGGCCAAACGGTTTCACCCGATACCACCAGTTCTTCGATTTGTTCTTGTCCGGAGTGCTGTCAATATTGTATACGTGATAGAAAATGTAAAAAGTACGATTCGAATTGTACGAAAATCGTTCGGGCATTACGATGAATGCACCATGAATCATCACACGTAATTGGTCGGCATTCGTATGGAGAATATATACGAACTTGTAGTGAGTCCATAGAAATTTTAAAAAGATACCAATTTTCTTCGTCATCAGTCATTGGTACGTAAACCTACAAAACAATTTAATTCACGGTTATAAATTCATGATTTTTATTGTAAAACATGAAAACAGTATTACCGTATCAACTTCCCATAACGCGGGATATAGACAGTCACTCCCGTCGCCATATTCGTTACCATTAACGGACCCCGAGTATATTAAGTTAAACCACTCAAATGGGAGAATCGTCCAACGATCACTACCCGGCAACTCTTCTGTTCTACGTATTTCTTCGTATCTCCATATTGTGAGTCTATTTGTCCACGCCCGAACATGCTATAAAATAAAACTTTTTTAATTGTTAGAATTTTAAAATAAAATAAAATATACAAAAAAAACTTTAAATCATACCTCTGTACCTAAAGACACGTTTCCGAGTAATTCACGCCAAATTGTAACTGAATATCGGAATGACCCATGTAATACACTCTACATATTTGGGAATCACCGTTACGTATAAAGTGAATAACATTCTGAGACCAGTTCCTCCCGTTCTGCCAATTATGGTTATCTATTGGATCAGGAATACTTTCCACAATATCTCGTGAGTTTGAAGAGGACTCATTTTGACGTCTTCTATTACCTCCACGAGAAGACATTTTAACTGTTTCGTTTCTTACTAACCGTATATAACAACTAATATATATAACAGTTTATATAGAATCTTAAATCGAATCAAGGAATAATACGTCGCGTCACATAATTATAAAATTTAAAAGTGCACGCAAATCGAGGAAAGTAAATTCTCAAAGGACTACTACGGCCCGTGAGAGAACTCACGGGCCGTTATGGCACTTGTTAACGGGTCGTGGGAGTGGACATTTACGAGCCGTGTGATTTTACACGGCCCGTGAGTAAATGTAGTTGTGAAAATTAAGTGTCGAAAACGTCACGGTCCGTGAGGCCCTTCACGGGCCGTGAAAAAAGTCAAAGGGCGTACAGATATACCCTGACAGGACGTACGACTAGCTGGGGCTTCATAAAATCATAAATATCCTGATCCTGCATATGCACACTATGACTGTATCCCTCTTTACTCTTTATCTGTGGGACAAGGACACCTCCAATATTCACAGTAAAGGTAAGGTAGGCCACTCACACACCCACCCCAAAACCCAAACCCTAATATCTTTCACCTTCCTCATCAAATCTATCCAACAATCAAAACACCAGTATGATTTGATACGTATGTATACATACATACATACATACATACATACATACATAAACAGAGAAAGAAAGAAAGAAAGAAAGAAATAAAGAAAGAAACTTGATGATGAAACTCTTGCCCCTGGTCCTTGTCATCTTCCTCCGAGTGGTTGATGTATCTGCAGCAGACAACACCAACTTGGTTTACAAAGGATGTGCAAAACAAGCTCTATCAGATCCCAATGGAGTTTACTCATCTGCTCTCTCTGCCATTTTCGGGACTCTCATTCAACAATCTTCAAAATCCAACTTCTTCAAGACTTCAAGCGGCAGCGGCGGCCAAGCTTCTGTTTCTGGGCTGTTTCAGTGCAGAGGCGATCTCAGCAATGTTGACTGTTACAGCTGTGTCAGCAGACTGCCAATCTTGATGGACAAACTCTGTGGTAAGACCGTCGCTGCAAGAATCCAGCTTTTGGGCTGTTACATGCTCTATGAAGTCTCTGGCTTTGCTCAGGTCTCCGGAATGCAATTGATGTTCAAGACCTGTGGGAAAACCAATGCCGGTGGGAATGGGAATGGGAATGGGAATGGATTTCAACAGACGAGGGATTCCGCCTTTGCATCTTTGGAGAGTGCTGTTGGGAGTGGTAATGGTGGCTTCTACACAACCAGTTATCAGTCGGTGTATGTCTTAGGGCAATGTCAAGGTGATTTAGGGGCTTCTGATTGTGGGAACTGTGTGAAAAGTGCTGTCCAGAGAGCTCAGGTTGAATGTGGGAGTGCAGTCTCTGGTCAAATCTATCTTCATAGATGCTTCGTTAGCTATAATTACCACCCTAATGGGCTGCCCAATAAACCGTCATCCTCTTTTTCATCACCCTCATCTTCATCTTCTACATCAGGTGTGTAATGTAGTACAGTTGTTTCTTTTCCAAAAGTCAGACAAACCTGTGTTGAAACAAACTGGTAAATGTGGGTGCAGGATCAAATCCAGGGAGAACAGTTGCGATTATCTTAGGAGGGGCAGCAGGTGTTGGGTTTATTGTTGTAGTTTTGTTAATTGCTAGAAAAGCCATGAAGAAAGATGATGGTAAGTTAAATAATTATAAGCCCAAACACCTGAATATAATATAAGTATAATATAATGCAGATTGAATGTATGTATTTAATGAGTTTGGTTGATTTTGTGAGCAGAGTACTGAAGCAAAATACAATTTTGGAGGTGGGTTGTTCTTTCCCTGGTGTTTTTCAACCAAATCCATGAGGAGGCAAACAAGTTTTGTTGGTAGATTAGATTATGATAATGTCTAGAAATATGGATGGATGCTATTCTGTATCTGTAACTGTAAGTCTGTAATTGTAATTGTAAGAAGAATGAATGTTTGTGAAGGGTGAAAAAGATAAGGGAAAGAATATGTGATTATTTATTTTATTTTATTTTTATTTTATTTAGAGGAGAGGCGAGGCTCAAAGGCATGTGATTGTTTGTCTCTTTTCTGCCTCGAATATCGCCCTTCTGATTTCTTCAATCAATTTGTCGATGTACGGGTTTTCAAATGAAAACAAGAATGAATTTGGCAACATTTTCCCTTTACTTTTCATGTCAAAACATATGTGGGTGAGTTGTAATCAACTTCATTTTGGAAGATTTTAATATTGTGTTATGATTACATAAGATACTTCTTGTTGATGTATTTGTATTTCCATTTCCGGACTCAAAATCAGAATCCCATTTAGATGATTCTTGTATCTTTGTATAAAAAGATTATTGAAACTATTGTAAGACTTGTTTGATAACTCTCACATATAAACTATTTTAATCATTGACTGATTAAAATTTAAGATTAAAAGAAATGAATGATCACATATAAATATACAATTTAAGATTAAAAAGATTAGTTATTTGATAACTCTCACATAAAAATATATAATCATTGGACCTAAACTTTTGACTTTTAATTTGAGTGGGGCCTAATTGGCCGACCACCTTTTTTAAGAGGCGCATACATAAATCTTTGCGTTGACCGCCAAAGATGTTGATCATTTTCACACGATTTCCTTATTGAAATTCCAATTGATATTCTTTCTTCCATCTTCTTAAAGACCCTTTTGTGGTGTTCAAGTTTGGTTGATTCTTTGTTACCCAGAATATATCAAGTACCTTTCATTCCAAAGGAAATCAAGTACGTTAGTGGTTATTTTCTTGCATCTGTTCATCTTTATATAGGCTATTGATTGATTATGTTTTTTGTATATGGTAAAAGTGTATCCAAAGGTGAAGGTGAGACAACAAGAAGAAGATCCACCGGAGTCTCTTTCGAAGGATTTTCAGTCTTTTTATATATATGAAGATCCATCAAATTGTCCAGGTGCTTAATTCTTACCTTTCCATCTTTTCTTTTTGATTCACCATAAAAAAAACATTTTGATTAACGCTTGCAGAACAAAAAGATGGTTATACAGCACCGCAAGCGAGAGTTCGTATTTCAAATTCAGGCATGGTTTGCTATTCTATCATTTAAAGATTTAATTTTCCCACATTAATTCAACCTTACCCTTTGGTAATTTGATAAGATTATTTGTATTTGAACCAGATTGCAACAAGATATCAGTAAAAGCAGGCAAGATCAACCGAAAAGTTTCAGATGAAAATAAGTCAAATAGCAAGGCAAGTTCTGTGTTGCCACCAAGGGCTGTTTTATCAAGCCCAGGTAATACGGTAGAATATAATTAACCAATCAAATGTTACATCACCTAAATGTATGTATGGGAGTAAATAAAGTTTGGGTGTTGTGTAAACAGAGAATGATGCAATGCATGGAACCAAAAACACGATCAGAACAAAAACACAAGGGTCAGGTTGAAGAACCATAACTTGTGCCAAAACACACATGTCAAGTGTAAAGAATCTTATGAACTCGACAAGAGAAGACGCTCTTGGAGATGAAGAAGATCATATTATTTTTATTAAGCGTGATTGATGACATATGTACTATTAGAAGGCAGAAAATAGATTATATATTATCTTGCTTGACTTGAAACCATCTTTAGAACAACAGTGACCATTTGACTTGGATTATGAAAATAAGCTAGTTTAATTTAATTATTTACTTTTAGTTGTTACTCAAGTAACCAAAGATGAGTTTGTGGCTTTTCTCATACCATTGTAAGTTTGTTTAAGGCATTGCACTGAACACCATCTGCGCTTCAGCATCAAATCCATTTATGAATTTGAAGGCTTCAAATGGGGAAGTGTAGTAACCAAAGATCTGAATTTGAGCATTCCATGATTGGTTTAGCTACTGCTGTAGTATGTTTAGCTATTTGT
Organism: Flaveria linearis; assembly: GCA_024085815.1. Taxonomy (NCBI): domain Eukaryota; kingdom Viridiplantae; phylum Streptophyta; class Magnoliopsida; order Asterales; family Asteraceae; genus Flaveria; species Flaveria linearis. The sequence continues at coordinate 58,002,272 of CM044017.1, read as the reverse complement.
ATTGGTCATGGTGAACCTCCCAGACTAACTAAGCATATTGCAACAGTACTTAACTATCTTTAGGATCTTGAGTTATAGTTCTGAAGTAGTAATCCTCAGCTCCAATAAAATCTCCCTTAGTCTGTCATGTTAATAAACAATTCCATAACTTTTTGTGAAAACATAACAGGTGATTAAAAAAATAAAAGGAAAGATATTCTTACCTGCAAAAGCTTTGCATAGTTTTCTCAAAAACAGGGGATTACAAGGATCTTTAATAACTATTATCTTATAATATTCCTCATCGAATGTAGTTGATATATATTCAAAAATTCCCATAACATTAATTCGAAACCCTGTAGCAAGATACATTTTCGGACTCGCTGGTGCTATCTGTTCAATGCCTTTTGCATTATTTTTTTCAATTCCACATTCTTAAATCCCTACGATTCATCATCTTCGTCAGCCTCCACAATTAATTCCATACTCCTATCAAGAGAATTCACAATCCTCTTTCCTTCTGAACTTTTAGTTTCAAAATTCCTCTCATTTCAAAAAATTCAATTTTTGGCTTCAAATTGATTTGTATGTTACAGAGAACAACAAAAAAGCTGTAGGATTAGAATACTATTATCAAGTGGATGTTACATTACTAGGATTTCTTAGAATGCATTCAGATTTTACCCACAAGAAAATGATATTTATGATACCAAATGATCCAATGTTTTGTAAAATTTGTAAGAGCCTGTTATTGTCAACCCGAAACGAGCAGCAGCCACTCGGCACCACCACTAACATCAAATGCGAAATACACCCAAAAGTGGTTCACCCGAAAGTGGTGACCTGATACAAAGAGCAAGATGAAATCGTGGGTCACAGTGACCCAATCAATAAGTCTGCAACTACAAGCTGCAGGTTTGAAGAAGAAGACAGAGGCGAAGAGCGGCTGTCGAAGAATGTGTGTGTCGATGGTGCCTCTCTCGAACCCTAGGTCGATGGGATTTAAAGACACCGAATTACACTTCTACTCCCTTGACTTTGGATGCTTCCAACAATGTTTCCAACTTTGAGACTTGACACTTTTAACCCTTGAAATGTCCTGCAATAAACATTGGACAGAAAACTAGAAATGGAAATAAAGAATGGAAACAAGAAAGATAACCTGTTGCAGATGAATTGAGTTAATAATTTTAACACCCCCCTCAATTCAAACTGTGAACATGTCAATCAGACCTAGTTTTTGGCACAGCAATTCGTGTTGAGCGACAGGCAACCCTTTTGTAAAAATATCTGCAACTTGATGAGCAGATTTAATTTGCTCTGTTTTAAAAATTCCAGCACTAATTTTTTCTCTAAGAAAATGAAGATCCAATTCAAAATGTTTAGTTCTTTCGTGAAAGACAGGATTAGCTGCAATGGATATTGCAGCATTATTGTCACAGAACATGGGGACAGGTAACTTGAGATTGATGTTTAATTCTTTAAATAAGTTAATGATCCACATGACTTCACAAGCAACAGAACACATTGCCCTGTATTCTGCTTCGGCAGAAGAGCGGGAAACAGTGCTCTGTTTCTTGCTTTTCCAAGAAACTAGAGAGTTACCTAAGAACACACAATAACCAGAAACAGACCTTCGTGATTCCAAACACTTACCCCAATCAGAGTCAACAAAGGACACTAAGTCAAAAGAGTTGCTCTTTGAGAAGGAAAGACCTTTACCAGGAGACTGCTTTAGGTATCTAAGCAATCTAAAAGCAATATCAAGATGTGTTTTGGTTGGAGCATGCATAAACTGGCTCAGAAATTGAACAGTATAGGAAATATCGGGTCTGGTTAATGACAGATAAATTAATTTTCCAATCAATTTTTGATACATTGACATGTTTGACAAAAGAGAGTCCTCAGACTTACATTTGCAGAAACAAGAAAGGTCTGTTCAATTGGGGTACCAACAGGTTTACATCCAAGATAACCAAATTCAGATAATAAGTCCAAACAATATTTTCTTTGTGAGAGATTAATACCCTCTTCCGTGTACATAACCTCAATGCCCAAAAAATACTTTAATTTACCTAGATCTTTTGTCATGAAACTCGAACTCAAATAATTCCTTACTTTGGATATTTCATGATTGTCATTTCCAGTTATCACGATATCATCCACGTAAACAAGTAAGGCAATAAACAAGGATCCATTTGCTTAATAAACAAGGAATGATCACATAGACTTTGTTTAAAGCCATTTTCAAGTAAAACCCCGGTTAGTTTTTCATTCCATTTTCTGGATGCTTGTTTCAAACCATATAAAGACTTAACTAGCTTACACACTTTAGTATCGGATTTCGAGTAATATCCCTCAGGTAAAGTCATGTACACATCTTCAGTAATATCACCATATAAAAAAGCATTGTTAATATCTAACTGAAACAATGACCATCCATTTTGAACCGCAAGACTGATTATGCATCTAACAGTTACCATTTTAACCACAGGCGAGAATGTTTCATCAAAATCAATGCCCTCCTTTTGATTATACCCTTTAGCTACTAATCTTGCTTTGTATCTATCTATTTCACCATTTGACTTATATTTGATTTTATACACCCACTTACATCCTATGGGTTTTCTACCGGTGGAAGGTCAACAAGAACCCAAGTATTATTTCTATGCAAGGCTTCCATTTCAATGTTCATGGCGTCTATCCAGTTTTTGTCCTTAGACGCCTCATAATAATTTTGGGGTTCAATGGTCTTATTTAAGTTAGTAGCAAAGCAAAAATTTTCAGGAGATAAGTGGGCATAATTAACAACCTTTTCTATCCCATATTTTACCTTCCCCTCGACTACGTAATCAGAAAATTTTTTAGGGAAAGACCAGTTCTAGCTGACCTTCTTGATTCATGATTTTGGGTATTTTGCCCCTCAGAATGGTTAGTCTCATCATTAGGTACTGAGGAAGTGTCAGCCGTTCCATGACCCTCACAAGTATCGGCACTTGGCTGCTGAAAATTAATTTCTGCCTTGCCAAAAGTGCCACTATCTGTGTTATCAGGTTGCTGATCCTCACTAGCAGAACCTTGAGACTTGTCCCTCTCCTCATCACGGGGGACCTTTCCATTAAAGACTTCATATGGCTCCTCATTAAAAAAATTCAAGTGATTCAACTCAGGTGAGGACTGACAATCTGAGTCATTTACAGTTTTATCTTTAAAAGGAAATGTGTTTTCATAGAACTTTACATCACGTGAGAAAAAAGTTGTTTTTGTTTCAAGATTCCAAAGTTTGTAACCCTTTTTTAAATTAGAATACCCAATTAGAACACATTTGTCAGCCCTACTTGAGAATTTGTTGGTGTTATTTAGAATAGTACTGAAACAGAGGCAGCCAAAGTTTCTTAAATGGTCTAAAGAGGGTTTAAAGCCAAACATCATTTCATAGGGACTTTTTCCTGATAGTATAGACGAGGGGGTCCTGTTTATCAAATAAGTGGCAGTCAGAATGCATTCAGACCAGAAATTAAGAGGTACACCTCCTTGAAATAGTAAAGCACGAGCAACATTTAATAAATGTCTATGTTTTCTTTCAGCAATCCCATTTTGTTGTGGGGTATGCGTACAAGATGTTTGATGTAAGATTCCTTTAGATTCAAAAAAACTTGATACTTGATTGTTCACGAACTCACTTCCGTTGTCACTTCTAAAAACTTTAATTGTTTTATTAAACTGATTTTCAATTAGGTTACAGTAAGCTGTTATGCTTTGGGAAGTCTCATCCTTTGTTTTTGAAGGTAGCACCAAACTGTTCGTGAGTAATCGTCGACAATCGTAAGAAAATATTTATCCTTCTTTACTAGTGATCTTGTACGGACCCCACAGATCAAGATGAACAAGTTCACCTATAGATTTTGATTTGTGGTTACTTAAAGGAAATGGGACTCTGGTTTGTTTGGCTTTGTGACATATGTCACAAGGCTGTAACTCCTTTATAGTGTCAATTTTGAAAACATCTTTTAAAATATTTAAAACATTATCAGAAGGATGTCCAAGCCTAGAGTGCCATAGTCTAGCATTTTGGATATTATCATAGCACACATTCATAGACTGACCATGTTTAGCAAAGAAGTATAAGCCACTGGTTTGTTTACCAGTCACCAAGACTCTCTTTGACTTCAAATCCTGAATATGACAACTATTTTCATCAAAACATACTTCTAACTTATTATCTCTAGCAAGTTTATGAACAGACAATAAATTCACACTGTATTCAGGGACAACGAACACATCTGTTAAAATAACGTTATTTGTCAAATTTAAATCACCAATCTTTATTACTTTGGCTGATGTACCATTAGGGTGACCAACTGTTATGTTTAGATTTGACACATCAACACAGTTTGTAAGATCCTTATCAGTTTTGGTCATGTGTTGATTAGCCCCTGAATCAACAATCCATCCAATTTCAAAATTATCTTTCGAAATGGATGAACAACTTAAGATCCCAATGTTAGAGAGAAAATCATATGATTTATCTTTACCTCCAACCCCAGTGGTTTGGGAATCCGTGGCATGCTTTTCACTAAGGATATTCATCAATTTTGTGACCTGTTCTGGAGTGAAAGACAGAGAAGCAGCAGAAACAGGGCCAGACTTGTTAACAGGAGGTGTTGAGTTGTTTGAGTGGAATGCTTGTTGGAATCCTTTGTTAGATTGATTTGTAATTTTCTTTTTATAGTTGGGTGGGTAACCAACAAGTTCATAACATCTGTCTACTGTGTGACCAATTTGATTACAGTGGGTGCACTTAAGATTAGGGTTAGGTCCCTTTCCAACTCTTTTCTTATTATCAAAAGATTGATTTGACTTAGTAAAAAAAGCTATGTTCTGATTTTGTTTTGTCGTAGAAGAACCACCATTTCTGTGAGATTCTTCCCGAGATATAATAGAAAAGGCTTCTTTAACAGTTGGAAGGGGATCTCTAATGAGCAGATTAGTTCTGACGGGCTGATAAACATCATCCAGCCCCATGAGAAACTGCATTAATTTGATTAAGTGATTGAAGTCATTAAATTCTTTAGCAGCGGTACATGTACAAGAGGGAAGTTGGAGCATAGAATCGAATTGTTTCCACATTGTATTCAACTTATGATAATATTCCGATACAGAACTACCATTTTGTTTTGAAGCATTTATGTTCTGGTATAAATTGAACAAAACAGACCCATCCACTTTATCGTATGTTTCTTTTAAGTCTTTCCAAACATCAGAAGCAAATTTAGAGTAAACTTGTCCTACATATAGCTCATCTGTTATGGAATTTAGGATCCAAGATAGTACCACCGAATTACATCTATCCCACTGCTTAGCTAACACTTCATTATCAGTGGGTTTCTTACATGTTTCATCAATAAAACCAATTTTATTTTTAACTTCAAGTGCCAGTTTCATAGAACTTGCCCAAACAGAATAGTTTTCTGTTCCTTTCAGTTTCATTGTTATAATAGATAATGTATTTGAATCATTTGCATGTAAATAAAGTGGGTTGCTAGGGTCCAGTCTGCTTATTAATGTTTCATTAATAACTAAAGTTCCAGATGTGGATCCGTCACCCATTTCAGTTTTGTTTTGAGAAAAGGATAACTATCAAACAGAACAAATATAACAATGAGCACACAATCACGCGCACAGAGAACGCACGAGGGTCAGAGCCAGGTTTTCACACCACTACAGTGGCAGATCAAGGATTAACCCAACCGCGTTGAATGCAATCACACAATAAAGCAACCACACAAGTGAATGCACACAGAAATTCAAGATAGACACCAATCCAACACAGAATAATGCAAAACAGGGGATGGCTCTCCCTGTTGAATATAACCAGTACCGGTACTCCTAACCCGGTCAAAAAATGCCTAGACACAACAGTAAGTATAACAAAAAGTTAAAAAAGAGCAGGAGAGATGTCCTCACAGCGGGTTCTACCAAGTTAATGGTATTCCAATAAGCGGTGACCCGTAACCTTCTAGGGTTACAAGATCACAGAAAAAGAGCAGCAGCAAGCAACGCGCAACCTTCTTGGGTTGCAACGTTAATGTAAATAGGGGTTTTACCCTCGGTTGAAGAATCAACAGAAAAAGAGCAGCAGCAAGAATCGGGGTTTATTACCCTGATTCGCAGCGATTACCCTCGGTTGAAGAATCAGCAGAGCTTCGCGCAACCTTCGAAAGCCCTCGGTTTGAAGAATCGAAGATGCAACAGCGGAAGACTTATGGATACCAGAGCCTAGGCTCTGATACCATGTAAAATTTGTAAGAGCCTGTTATTGTCAACCCGAAACGAGCAGCAGCCACTCGGCACCACCACTAACATCAAATGCGAAATACACCCAAAAGTGGTTCACCCGAAAGTGGTGACCTGATACAAAGAGCAAGATGAAATCGTGGGTCACAGTGACCCAATCAATAAGTCTGCAACTACAAGCTGCAGGTTTGAAGAAGAAGACAGAGGCGAAGAGCGGCTGTCGAAGAATGTGTGTGTCGATGGTGCCTCTCTCGAACCCTAGGTCGATGGGATTTAAAGACACCGAATTACACTTCTACTCCCTTGACTTTGGATGCTTCCAACAATGTTTCCAACTTTGAGACTTGACACTTTTAACCCTTGAAATGTCCTGCAATAAACATTGGACAGAAAACTAGAAATGGAAATAAAGAATGGAAACAAGAAAGATAACCTGTTGCAGATGAATTGAGTTAATAATTTTAACATGTTTCACCTCAAATCTTGAGTATATCTTCAGAGTACAAAGATATTTGTTACAGTTGAAGAAAGGTGATCAAGAATCCAATGCCTCATAACTTCATTACATTGATTACAAGAATAAGACGATTCACTTGAAAAACTGGACCATAATTTCATCCAAACACAGCTTAAAAAATAAATAAAAACTCAAAAAGAGAACAATATGAAAAATAATGTCAATATAAATATCAGCAAAGCTATAACAGGCCAATCCCTCAAGAAGAAAGAACATAACAACTTAGACCAGAATCAACTAATTTAAACATATGGTTTACTAATATTATAGGAAATTTGAACTTTATATATACGCGCTAACAAGTACCAGTTGCTGATCCAAGCACATAAAAGTCTACAACAGATATCACCAGCATTCTAATCTTGAATTGACGAGCTAATGAAGCATAATGACGACTATTGCTCTAAAATGCTTGAATTTAAACAGCTTATCTGCTTATGGAGTTTTTACATGCAGACAAACACTTTTGAGTGTTCAGATGGAAGTGTGACTCCTAAGTTGTCTTTACATGCAGACAAACACTTTGTAGCGAGCCAGGGGTCTCCTTGGAAGCGGTCTCTCTACCTATCCGGATAGAGGAAAGACTTGCCACCACCTACCCCTCCCAGACCCTGCTCCTGAGTGGGATATACTGGGTTGTTTGTTTGTTTGTTTATATCTATGGGGCATGAAGATCCAAAGAAACCAAGCATGATCACAGTAAATTCTATAGCCAAGAAATTAAGGATTGGATCAATGCACTGTCCTCGTATAAAACAATAGCTATCGCCTCTTAACAATTGTTTTTATACACAAAACAAAGAGAATTCAAAGTTGACTGAAATACCACAGATGATGACAGCAATATCAGGCCACAACAAAAGGGAAAAAACCACCAACAAAAGGTAGATGAAAACACAATTTGGTGCAATCTAATATTAATGTAGTTGTCAATATATGAAACCATAGTTACCTCATTGCATCATGCATCCCAGAATCTGCATTTGAGAGACAAAAAACAAACCTAAATCATAAATTGAGTGAATTATTATACAGCCCATGATAAACATAAACCTTCCGACTGGCACTAGTTTCATGAATTACACGTACCTCCATTGGCTGTAGAAAGTTGGGTTTCTTGGGGGAAACGGGAGGATTAATTGCCTGTGCGTCAGGACCCGTAGTGTCCATCTTGATAGCAAATGCCGTCCCAAGCATCTCTGTGGAATTCTGAATACACAAATTGTTCTCGTCCATAATTCCACATGATATCACAGATGAGTGATTCAGATTCATTGAGTGGTGGAGGGACGACGGTTGGTTCGTCGACTCCAGAGGTTCCAATTTAGCATGTGCGTGCGTGTTTGGGAGTGTTTTTTTTTTTTTTAAACTTTCTTTTTTACTTATTTATTTTTAAAAAAATTTAAAAGTCATTTTATAATGTTTGTTAATCTGATGCTTACGAGTGAAATAAATTAATAAATCATCCTATACCAACTTATTAATTTATTTGACAAGTCAATAAATCATAAGAGATTTTCAAATGTAATCCCAAACACCCCGTGTATCTTAGGGGCTGTTTGGTATGATCTGAATGATTAAGTGCTGAATGGTTAAGAGGTCTGAATGGTTAAGAGGCTTTGAACCAGTAAGTGCTGAACCAAAATGTGCTGTTTGGTTGAATCTCTGAATGACTGTACAAAATGACAAATTTACCCCTCTGAATTATTTTGGGCTGAATAAAATGTATCTGTTTGGTTAGATGTCTGAATGACTGTACGTGAATGATCAATAGGTTAACAAAATACAACATATTAAAATTCAAAATCAAAATATTTCAAATACAAAATACTAATATCCAAATACACTTTCAAATACAACATACTAATATCCAATTACAAAGTAATTCAAATATTAATCAATTGAAACTAATTGACTAGCTATCTCATCACGTAAATTATTCATATAATTAATGCCTTGTGAACCCCATTCTATATCATGAATAAACTGATCATCATTGTTACCCCCTTGTGCTTCTGCAAACAATGTGTTCTCGTCGTATGCCATAAACAACTGATCATGAATGTTGCATTTCTTCAAACAATACAAAATAAACAAACTTAAAAACTACCATTGATAATAAACTAGTAAACCAAAGTTTATTCAAACCATCAATATTCAAACCAATTTACAAACCAATTTACAACCTAAACCAATTACAACCTACCATTGATAATAAACTAGCATCCATCAATATTCAAACCAATTTACAACCTAAACCATTACAACTGCCACACAAATCAATCCATCAATATTCAAACCAATTTACAACCTAAACTATTACAACCTAAACCAATTTACAACCTACCATTGATAATAAACTAGCATCCATCAATATTCAAACCAATTTACAACCTAAACCATTACAACTGTCACACAAATCAATCCATCAATATTCAAACCAATTTACAACCTAAACCATTACAACTGCCACACAAATCAATCCTCATTATAGTCTATGGTAAAACATAGATAACAGAGATTACAGGTTGCTAAAAGAACAAGAATGAACAATAATGCACAAGAATCAAAGGGCTGTGGAACAATAATGAACAATAATGCACAAGAATTGAAGAAATAAAAACTTTTTTCTCACCAATTGAAGAAATCAAACTGGTCTTGAATCGGTAGGTCTTGAACAAGGGTGATCGCAGGCGTGGAACCGAGGGAACCGAGGCTGTGGAACCGAGGGTGATCGCAGGCTGTGGAACCGAGGGTGATCGCAGGCGTGGTCGGAGGTCTTGAATCGAAAGGAACAGGCTGTTGTCGAAGGTGATGGATCGAAGATGAAACCGAGGTGGTGGATCGAAGGTGAAACCGAGGGTGATGGATCGAAGGTGGTCGGAGGTCGCAGGCGTGGTCGGAGGTCTTGATCGCAGGCGTGGTCGGAAGATGAAGATCGAAGGGGAAGATGAAGATCGAAGGGGAAGATGAAGATCGAAGGTGGAACTTGGAACAGGCTGTGGTCGGAGGTGGAAGATGAAGATCGAGGCTGAGGATGAAGATCGAAGGTGAGAGTGAAGATGGAAGATGAGGTTTGTGAGCTCTGAATGGAAGATGAAGATCGAGGGTATTTGAGTCTGAAAGTTCATTCAGCGTGATTTTAGAGCTGAACCATTCAGCACTGAATGGTTCAGTTAAGAGGCGCCTTTTTTTCAAAACAAACACTCCTGCCTCTTAACGGTTAAGAGGTAGCCTCTTAATGGAACCATTAAGAGGCTACCAAACAGCCCCTTAGCCTTTTATATTTACCAATTGAAGGATTCCTTGAAGTTAATTATACCCCAATCGCCAATGATATAAGTGATGGAGTGGTTAAAGGGTTGGTCTGTTGTACTAAGTGACCCAGGTTCAAATCTCGCTCTCCCTATTTAACTTCTGCGGGCATCCAGCTGAGGATTTGGCTCGGAGTTTCATTCCGGGTTTGATCCTGATGTGAGGGAAGGGTTTACGGATACAATTCGGTTCCCGCACATCTAGGGGTATGACTTATGACTGACGGCTAGGTTCAGTATAACCAGTCCCAATAGATTGTTAGATTTGGAGTACTTTGCTATTTAAATAAAAAAAATTATACCCCACTCAGCTTCCCCTCCTGCATCTTACTTTTTCTTCCTTTCATTCTTTACCGGAATTTGTGTCGTTGGGTGGAGTAGGCCCTCTACTATAAACCTCTACAACACAACACAACGAATAAAATAAACCCAATCATTTTATTATTTTTGTTTTTTAGATTTTGGATTTATCATTATATTATACACTATGTAATGGTCATAATATTAGTTTTAATAAAAGAGTAAACTGTTATTTTCGTCCCTGTGGTTTGCTCAGTTTTGCCATTTTCATCCAAAAACTTTTTTTTTCACCTGGGTATCCTCAAGGTTTCTAAAAATTACAGTTTTCATCCACGACATTTATTTACCCCGTTTGTTCAGGGGTATTATTGTCTTTTAATGTTTTTTTATTTTTTTAATCCTTTATTAAACCTCCCCCTTTTCACCCTTTTAAGCCCTAGATAATCAGACACATTTGGCTTCTTCGAGCATCGACTTCAGACACATTTGACTTCCTTCTTCGAGCATCGACTTCAGTCAACCATGGTTCTCTGCGCATGTGGTGAAGAAAGCACCATTCGAAGGTTTCTAACCATGGTTGACTGAAGTTGATGCTCGAAGAAGGAAGCCAAATGTGTCTGAAGTCGATGCTCGAAGAAGCCAAAATGTGTCTGATTATCTAGGGCTTAAAAGGGTGAAAAAGGGGAGGTTTAATAAAGGATTAAAAAAATAAAAAAACATTAAAAGACAATAATACCCCTGAACAAACGGGGTAAATAAATGTTGTGGATGAAAACTGCAATTTTTAGAAACCTTGAGGATACCCAGGTGAAAAAAAAAGTTTTTGGATGAAAATGGCAAAACTGAGCAAACCACAGGGACGAAAATGGCAGTTTACTCTTAATAAAAAAACAGTTTAGTTATACATTAATTAATTAAGTATACTTTAAAAACAAAATAAAAAACCGGAAATTTTAGGCGCACCGTGCTTTGCCTGGAGAAAACCGACCCAAGCGGTCACGGTTAGGTCTCCCCGTGACCGCTAGGTCAGGTGTGACATCTAGCTGTCACGGTTTACCCTAACCGTGACAGTTAGATCTGGGGTCAATGATTGGGTATGTAATTATGGGGGTATTGATTGGGTATGTAATTATGGGGTATTGATTGTCCGCAGGGGGGCTATATGTCACGGTTTGGCCAAACCGTGACATATTGCTTTTATTTTTTTTATTCTTTTAAGCATTAAATATTTATTTTTATTTCGTGTATCTTCCTTAAGGATTAAAGATTTATTTTTATTTCCGTAATTTTATCACTGTAAACTTGAGAATGAAAAGGCGGGAAACACCGTTCGATCGGAGTTTGATTTCGTGTATCTTCCTTAAGCATTAACATTTATTTTTATTTTCGTAATTTTATCACTGTAAACTTGAGAATGAAAAGGCGGGAAACACCGTTCGATCGGAGTTTGATTTCATGTATCTTCCTTAAGCATTAAACATTTATTTTATTTCCGTAATTTTATCACTGTAAACTTGAGAATGAAAAGGCGGGAAACACCGTTCGATCGGAGTTTGATTTCGTGTATCTTCCTTAAGCATTAAACATTTATTTTTATTTCCGTAATTTTATCACTGCAAACTTGAGAATGAAAAGGCGGGAAACACCGTTCGATCGGAGTTTTATTAACGTACTCACTGTAAGCTAAGTTTTGAAGTTGATATATACGTACAGGCATGGTTTGAATGCCGGATATGCGTTTGTGAACTTTACAACATCTGAAGCAGCTTGGAAGTTTCATACGTCGGTTAAAGGAAAACATTGGGATTTGTTTCAAAGCAAAAAGATTGCGGATGTTAGTCGTGCTAGAATCCAGATTTCGAGACGCATTTAGTAGAAGTAGTGTGACAAGGATGGTTGGGGGGAGAGGTAGGGTTGTGACACTAGGATCTTGCACCATGGTCCGGTGGTGTGGTCTACCTTTTTCTGACGTCATCATGGTTTATTAGTCTGTACAAATGATGATTGATTATCGATTACTAGCTATGTCGTCCTCGTCCAGCTCTGCAAGTCCCGGGTCACGTGGACGGAACGTGAATGTGCAGTAGAACTCCACGGTGAGCTCTCGACGGGCATCGTCGGTCATCCGGAACAGCTGCTCCCACGGGCCGTCCTCGCCGATGATCTCCAAAAACCGGCCGCGCTCTCCAACGAGCTGTAAGAAGTCATCCGACAGGACGGTCCCCGGTGCTGGCACACGTGCTCTCAGGGTCCTGAACCGCTCGTACGGTGTAGTCCCCTGCTCGAACTGCAGCGTCGGGCAGTCATCAATGCCGGGGATAAAAGCATCGTCGGCATCCATATCTGCGAAAAAAACGTATTTATCATTATTTCAATGTTTATAAAATTAATGGTTGACGGTTATTATTATTATTATTATTATTATTATTATTATATTATTATTATATAATTATTATTATTATTATTATTATTATTATTATTACTACTATTATTATTACTATTATTATTATTATTATATAATAATAATAATATTATTATTATTATTATTATTATTATTATACTATATTATATTATTATATTATTATTATTATTATTATTACTATTATTATTACTATTATTATACTATTATTATTATTATTAATATTATTTATTATTATTATTATTAATTTTATTACTATTATTATTATTATTATTAATATTATTATTATTATTATTACTATTATTATATTATTAATATTATTATTATTATTATTAATATTATTATTATTACTATTATTATTACTATATATTACTTATTATTATAATATTATTATATTATTATTATTATATTTATTATTATTATTATATTATTATTATTATTATTATTATATATTATTATTACTATTATTATTATTATTATTATTATTATTAATTATTATTATTATTATACTAATATTACTATTGTTCAAATCTGGAAGCTTCGGCTTTTGATATGATCTCCCGAACCCGACATTGTTTTCGAATTAACGCGTTTTTGGAATGACGAAGGCTGAAAAATCTCGAGTGTGGATTATGAAATTGCGAATTTTTAGTTTGGAAATGGATATGCCGATTGTTCGAAGGTGAAATGTATATAAGGTGAAATTCTGGGCACAAACCGTCACGGTTTGGCCTCCACGTGACGGTTTGTGCCGGGAATCCCGGCGTTTGTCAAAATCACGTCTACGTCGTACCTTAAACTGAGACCGTGTACCCTAGAGGTCACGGTTTGGCCTCCACGTGACGGTTTGGTGACCGCTTTTTAACTTTAACAACCCATTTTGTCATTTTGTCGTTTTGTTGTCAGGAGGTCACGGGGACTACCACCCCGAACCGTGACAGCAATACCATGCGGTCACGGGGACAAACACCTCAACCGTGACAGCAAGCCCATGCGGTCACGGTGAGGTGCCAAAATATGACCGCAAGACCTAACCGTGACCGTTTGAATCGGCCCACCCCGAAAAACCATGCGGTGTCCCCATTAGAACCTAAAAAACCTTAAAGCTCAATGTACAAATGCATACTACATCTTTTTCTTTTTTTATTATTTTAAGACTTTTGTCTTTTTGTACTTAATATTTTATTATTAAAATTAGTTTTAATGTTATTTTGTTTTTTCAATATAACTTCTAAAATATGATATTTTATGGAATTTAAACATACCGTTGTGACGTGCTTATTTTTATATACATTTTGATATAAATTTCGAAATGAAGTTATGCATAATAAAGTACAAGTCTTCAAATCACAAACGTACGAGTCGTTAAAGTTGTTTCAAGGTTTCGAAAGCATTTTAAGGTTAGCATTTCTCTCGATTTTGCTCCAAACCACAACGCGGTGGCTTTATTCTAGTTATATTTATTTTAAAAACACATACAACTAGATTTTTTTATAAAAGATATCTCTTTACAAAATATATTAAGAATATACTGATGTGCGCAAGCTTTGCCAACTTTTTTTTATAAATAAAAAAATTATAATTAAAAAATACAGAGTGAACACGTGTATTATTGTTGTTATTTATTATTTAAGATAAGCCTGGTTAATATAATATGTTTTATTTGACGGTATGAATTCAAATTACTCTATGTTCGATATACAATCTGTTTGTAACCAAGTCAGAGCGATTGTAGTCTATATTTAATCAGGCTACGTATGACGTCGTCGCACAAGCTTATCTTTATGTACGATTTGTCATGGTCTGGGTTTGATGGAAATTATATAATACGTTTTATTTGACGGTATAAAATCCGAATTACTCTATTTTTCGACACAAATTTAGTTAAAAAAAATCCGCATTGGTTGCAGTCTATACATTATCACGTCGCGTACGATACCACCGTAACACGCGATGGGTAAAAAAACTTGTTGTTATGTTATATCTAAAACTTTAAAAGGTTTATCTGCAAATAGATAACACTTCAAAAGGTTTATGTGTAAATCTTTGCTTTTTTTGTGTGTTAATTGTTAAGTAGAAGAGACTAACTGATTTTAGTGACTTTTTTGTTATATCACTCGATCTAGTGACGGATCCTATTTTTTTTTTTCATAAAAAGTAAAATAGAAACGATTGCATAACTTTAAAGAGACGCTCGAGATCACATAAATATAATATTAAAAAATTTTTTACAAGGAGCGACTGTCCCTCAAGTTTCTACCTAGATCCACCACTGACTAAAACCTATTCCACCCCACCAAAAGCTGCTCATGAAGGAAAATAATTGTAAATCAAACTTATTCCGGACTGGAATCCAGAAAACACAACCTAATGATCTTATAACTAATTGTTTGAGAAAATAAAAGAAATTAACAAATAAGCAAAGGTCGCGTCTGATTTTATGATTTGGTTTTACCTTCACCAGGGACATGATATCACAAAGTTGATTCTTTGACATTCTAACAAGATTAAAAATTTTGTTTTCTTAACTGTCAGCGAATACTTTAAGCCTGGTCATCTGGGTAAACTCATTGACGAAACACTATTCACGTCTGAAAACATAGACGGCGCTGGTGGCCCGGCCTGCTCACCATTCACGTCTGAAAACACACACGGCGCTGGTGGCCCGGCCCGCTCACCATTCAGGGGAAACCTACCACTCAAAGATCTACTGTGATAAAACCACGGGCTCACTTGAAACATATTGCATCAAGTGAACCCATGACCTCTATTTTGAAAAATAATGAGATACCTACCACTACAAGAATAAGACCATTAGCGGCGACAGGTGTCGCCGCTATTGGTAGCCGTTTTCGCCGTTATTAGTATTAGCGGCGACATGTCGCCGCTAAAGAGTCGCCGCTAATGATTCGTCGCTAATGTGGGCTTTGTCGCCGCTGAAGAGTCGCCGCTGAAGAGTCGCCGCTGAAGAGTCGCGCTAACTGTGACTTTTGCGGCGACAATATCGCCGCTATATAGTGTATTAAAAAATTCCGGTAATGACTTTTAGCGGCGACACGTGTCGCCGCTAATAGTCAATTTTCATTTTAATTTTTTTTATTTTTTTTAATTTCTATTTTTATAAACCAAATAAACCTGTGTAAAAATAAACCCAGATTTTCATATTCTCAACAAGACAAATAACATAAACATACGAATAGTATTAAGAAGTACAATACGAGGTTTAACAACACAAATAACATAAACATACAAATTGTTTAACATCAACTTCAAATGTCGTTGAAATAAACTTAAACTACTTAACCACTATCCTATCATCGTCCTCGTCCGAATCATCATCTTCATCAGCTTGTTGTGTACCTTTTGGGAGGCAATAAGTTGCGTAATTTGCGACATAAAGTTTGACATGATCTTAGCTTCTTGTTTGATCAATTAGGTTGTATTCGCAGGGGATTTAGTTCAAGAATTAGACAAACAAGCAAGAACACAATAGATTTAACAATAAAACAGTAAGTTATAGAGAAAGATGCAAGTTCTGCAAAAGAGATATTTCATTCAAAATATGCTTTGACTGCGGCTGTAATTAGCAGCGGCTACAATTAGGTCATCTTCTTTATATAGAGAAGAATAACCTAATGCTGATGTCACATAACACTGACATCAACTGTTATTAACAAACTACTGACAGAACACCTAAACTACTGAAGATGTCACAACAGCTGACATCTTCTTACAAAATGTTGTGTTCTAACTATTACAAGTACTGAAAAGAAATAAGAAACTACTGAAAGTTACAACGACTGAAGAACAAACTCTTCAGTCGTTTACAAACTACTGAGCTATAACAGCTGAAGAACAACTCTTCAGCTGTGTACAAACTACTGAAAAGGAAAATACAAAACTACTGAAAAGTAAAACCATCACAACAACTGAAGACAACTTCTTCAGCTGTTGTGACAAACTCTGAAGCCTCAGCACTTGGTCTTCAGACTTTGTGCATCAGTTGTTGATCTTCAGTTCTTCAGTTCTTCAGCTGTTAAGTCTTCAGCACTTGAGTCTTCAGTACTTGAAGTCTTCAGTACTTGTATTCTTCAGTACTTCAGACTTCAGTACTTGTGGTCTTCAGTACTTTAGATCTTCAGCTGTTGTTCTTCAGTTCTTTGATCTTCAGCTGTTGAGTCTTCAGTCTTTGTCAAACTGCAGATGGAGTCTTCAGCAGTTGTTGTGATGTCATGTGGGACTTAGAGGTTTTCCTGATCTTGGCTCATTGTTTCTTTTGGTCCAACAAACTCCCCCTGAACCAATGCAGCCAAAACCTCTAAGCAATTATTATCCCACTTATTGTTGGCAGAAAAGTTGGTCTATTTCCTTCTGGATCAGATCAGAAGTTGACCCTGATAAGCACTGGCCTGGGAATAGGTCTCTGAGATTTGAATGGCTTAGTATGGATGGGAACCCTGACTTGGGGAACTGGACACAGAGCTGTTGTCCCATCCATGAGACCTACTTCCCATGTATGAGCCTGTAGGATTCTCGGATGTAGGCTCTGAGGAATATAATTTGTTCTTCTTTGGATAGGTCCTCATCCTCACCTTCGAATAATCCTTCACGGCCATACAGCTTTGAGACAAACTTGGCCTATTGCCATTCTTGAGCTCAACAGTTGTGATCTGCCTGTAGGCGAATTCATCAGGATGTCTGCCTTCTAGTAGCAGGTTGAGCTCATCCTTTCTGAAGTTCTCAAGCCTCTTATAGACTAAACCTTTCCTAACCACCCTATTCTCCAACATCGTTTGGGGTGATTGTTTAGTCTTATAGGCTTTCTCGAAACTCATTTACAATCTCCCAAGGTGTTATTACAAGAGCCACTGTGATCACTTCATCTATAATCTTCTTCATTTGGCTCTTGTATCTCATAGGAATGTCTTTCTTAATGATCCTGTGAGCCACCCTAGGATCAGGCCAAGTCCTCACTCTCTCTTTATCATATTAGAAAGTTTGTTTGAGAGTGAAGAGTCTCAGAGCTTCCTTCTTCATGTTCATGATAGAAGTAGAAGCAGCATAAGCTTGATCTATAATTTTAGCATTTCAGCATCATGAAGCTTCTGCTGCTCTTCTTCTTCTAACTTGACCCTCATAGCTTCCATCTGTGAGGTGGGAGTGATTGATTTAGGTTTGGCTTTAGGTAAGGGTATGACTGCAGAAAGAGGCAGTCTATCCTCCTCATCTGTCACACCCCGACCGATGGCGGAATCATCGAGGCGGACGAATGTGAATCGATTGTTCATAGCACAAGGTAATAAATACGTTGAAATAACATTTAATAATCATTTATTTATTGAATAATGTCATTCAAGTCACACTTTACAACGCAATTAAATATAACCATGAAATATAATATTGTCTTCTTTATTTTTGACTAGGTCCAATCCTATTGAGCAGAGAGAATTCCACTAAATAGCATTTCCTGAAATCATGTGAAAAAGTAACGAGTCAGCTAAAGAATTAGCCGGTGAGTAATCACAGGTTTAAACACACACAAATTTTGATTGAATAACTTGAAAACAATTCAATTCACATGGTAATGTTATAACTATCATGCAACAATGTATCATAAATGACAAACAACACGATCAAACCTAATGACTGAATTGACTCGGTCCTCAGACGGAGCCTTATAGAATGTATGATTCCGGTTTCAATCACCACGCGACTAAACAAATGGGGTGGGTTGTCAAACAATAGATCTATCATTGTTACCGTGGTTGTGTGAATTAATGATCATGTTATCAAGTTTATCTAAATACGAACACATAATTACAAGTAAATAACATAACACGTATTGAATTGAATATTAGTATGAAATAGAATAAAATGTATAAGCATGTTTGTGTATGATATCACATGATTTCCCAAATAATAAAACATGAAAAAGGGGCAATGAATACTCACTTGGTATAGCAATATGGTTTGAATAATATGCAAGATTAGACAATGACGGTTTCCTCACGGATTTGACCTACGGAATGGTGTTTTAAATTAAAACAATATAATGATTAAAGAATAGATATGAATTAAGGTTTCAATTGGAGTTTGTGAGATTATATAAAAATATTGTAACTCATTTGATATATTGGTTAAATAAAACTAGAATAAAATATTTGAATAATAAGTAATTCGTTAAATAGAATTTATAACTTGATTTAAATAACGTTGAAGATCAAGTATGATAAATAATTAATAATAATTTTTTTTTATGATTAATTATTAATAACTTGATCAAAATAATTAGTTGAATAGTTAGTTAAAGGTTTTATAAAAAAAATGGTTTTAAATAATTTATATTTGATTCAGAATAGCTTATAGGAATTTAGAATGTTCAAAGAAATTAAATATGTTTTTATAACTTTATTTTTGTTAGAAGATAAAAATATGTAATTTATATCCTTTAGAATTTAAAAAAATTAATTAATAATTTTATGGAATAGATTTAACTAACAAAATAATTTTTATTTTAGCTTAATTAATACATTAAAATTTTCTGGAATAAAAATGATTTGAAAATAATTAGCAAAAAAATAATTGAGGTGGACCAGGGTCGAACCGGGTCTTCCTTCTAGTACTCGGTTGAGTTACCGGTGGGCAAAGGCCACTTTCTGTTTAGTATCAAAATGGAATTTATAAAAAAAGGTTTAATCGATTAAATCCCCAATTCCTCATGAACCCTAACTTCGATTTGAATCCAATTGAAGTACGATTTGATCATGGTAATCATATAACCATGGGGCTTTGATTACTCACGTAAAATCGAGTGTGTGAAAGTGTATCACTTACTTGATTACGATTGACTTGATGTAGATGAGTCGATGAACGGTTCGCGATAAGAACGAGATGAAGATGATGATCGATTGCTAGTGTGTGTGTGTTTAAGAAACAATTGGATGTCCAGAGAGTTTGTAAAGGTCGATTAGAACGTTACCCTCTGTTATGTAGCACCAATTTTACCAGTTTCATGTTGAACGCGTTTTGAGTTTGTGTCGGTTATAACCGATCGAATTTGATTTTGTTTTTACGTTATCAGTTCAAATTGATTGGATAATTACAACCGCAATGATGTTTAGTACGTTTCGATTACATAAATCAATTTACAGGATCTCAGGTTGAACTGATTCGGGTTTGATTGTGTTTCGGTTTGAGATGGAACTTGGTGTTATTACTCCTATTCGAATTGAAAACGGATGCCAAGTTCGAAACGGATGTGCAAGGGTTAAGGGACGGTTTAATTGCATAATTTTCGGGTGGTTTGAGTGTGAGGTGGTCGCCGGAGGTCAGCCCGAAAGGGTGGCCGGATGAAGGGCGGCCGACGAGGGGAGGAACAGTGGGGGTTGGGTTGTTTTTAAGGAATTTACAATTTGGGCCCCTGTAAATTTGAATATGTATCATTTTATGTAAAAAGCTTATAATTCAATTTTTGTTTTTGACATTTTTAACCCTAACTAAAATGCTTATATATTTTATAAATTCAAATAATAGTTCCATCTATTTACTAAAATTTATAAACTTTATAAATTAAATTTTTTTAATGAGACTTTTAAGTCTAGTAAAAAAAATGACAATTCAAACTTTCAAGTAAATATACATATACATATATATATATATATATATAAATGTTTATGAATCATTTATAATATTATTTAAACTACAACGTGATACATTAGATTCATTGAAATAAATAATCTGAACAAAATCGGTTCGGGTTACAATTGAAAATGGGTCAAATGTTACAGTCTCCCCTACTTTAAGAAATTTCGTCCCGAAATTTGTTCACGAGGAGGTTGAGACAAAAAGGTGAGGATACTTGGATTTCATTTGGTCTTCACGCTCCCAAGTGAACTCCGGGCCACGTTTAGACTCCCAACGAACTTTGACGATAGGGATTCGGCTACGCTTGAGTTGTTTGATTTCACGGTCCATGATCTCCACAGGTCTTTCGATAAAGTGCATGGATTCATCAATTTGAACTTCATCGAGTGGAATGCGAAGGTTCTCATCAGCAAGGCATTTCTTGAGGTTAGAAACATGAAATGTTGGGTGAATGTTGCTGAGTTCTTGAGGCAGTTCAAGCTTGTAAGCTACTTTCCCAATACGCTCAAGCACTTTGAATGGACCCACATAACGAGGTGCTAGTTTCCCTTTCTTCCCAAAACGGATCACCCCTTTCCAAGGTGATACCTTTAGGAGCACGAGATCACCGACGTTGTATTCCATGGGTTTCCGTCCTTATCAGCGTAATGCTTCTGACGATTTCTAGCAGCCAACAAGTTATCACGAATCTTGTGGATCTTATCGGTTGATTCCTGAATCAGTTCAGGACCGGTGATTTGTGCATCTCCTATCTCAGACCAACATATGGGAGATCGACACTTACGACCGTACAAAGCTTCAAATGGTGCCATTTGGATACTTGTATGGTAGCTGTTGTTGTATGAAAATTCGATTAACGGTAGATGAGAATCCCAAGAGCCACTAAAGTCAATGACACACGCTCGAAGCATATCCTCGAGAGTCTGTATTGTTCTTTCAGTCTGCCCATCGGTTTGAGGGTGATACGCTGTGCTGAGATTGAGTCGGGTTCCCAAAGACGATTGAAGACTTTGCCAGAAATGGGAGATGAATCGACCATCACGATCGGAGATAATATTTAATGGCACACCATGACGGCTGACTATTTCATTGATATAGATACGAGCTAATTTCTCAACTCGAAAATCTTCACGAATCGGTATGAAGTGTGCCGATTTAGTCAATCGATCAACGATGACCCAAATACTATCATAACCGCTAGAGGTTCGAGGCAATTTGGTAATGAAGTCCATAGATATGTCTTCCCACTTCCACACTGGAATATCAGGTTGAACAAGTAATCCAGACGGACGTGATGTTCTGCTTTAACTTTTGAACAGGTGAGGCATTTGGACACATACAAAGCTATATCCTTTTTTATGCCGGGCCACCAATACTGATTACGGAGATTCATAAACATCTTATCCGCACCGGGATGGATGGAATAACGAGTTTTGTGAGCCTCGCTCATGATGAGGATTCGAAGATCATTGCGTTTAGGAATCCAAAGACGATCCAGAAAATACAACAAACCATCAGGTTTGTTTCCAATTGAAGTTCAGCGCCGCATGACATTTCATCGTACATGTTACCCTCAGTGACTGACTCGTGTTGGGCTTCGAGAATTCGAGTTTTAAGTTCGGATTGAATCGTAACACTTTGGAGTATGACATAATCCTTACGACTCAATGCATCGGCTACGACATTCGCTTTTCCAGGGTGGTAGCGAATTTCACAATCGTAGTCATTGAGTAACTCAACCCATCGCCGTTGTCTCATGTTTAGTTCTTTTTGATTGAAAATGTGCTGAAGACTCTTATGGTCCGTGAATATAACGCACTTGGTGCCGTAAAGATAGTGTCTCCAGATTTTGAGTGCGAAAACCACAGCTCCTAATTCGAGATCATGAGTTGTGTAATTTTTCTCATGGATTTTGAGCTGTCTTGAGGCATAGGCTATGACTTTTCCTCGTTGCATGAGGACACAACCAAGACCTTGCTTGGAAGCATCGCAGTAAACAACAAAATCATCATTTCCATCAGGGAGGGTCAAGATTGGGGCATTGCATAACTTTTGTTTAAGTGTTTGGAATGCTTTTTCTTGATCTGGTCCCCATGGAAAGACTTATCCTTGTGGGTCAAAGCAGTAAGAGGCACAGCGATCTTTGAGAAATTCGGGATGAAACGCCGATAGTAGCCGGCCAAGCCAAGGAATGAACGGATCTCAGTGGGAGTTTTAGGTTCCACCCAACTCTTTACCGCCTCAATCTTTGCAGGATCCACATGAATTCCTTTATCATTTACGATGTGACCAAGAAATTGTACCTCCTTCAACCAAAATTCACACTTAGAGAATTTGGCATATAGTTTCTCCTTTTTCAATAGTTCAGAATCAAACGAAGATGATGTTCATGCTCGGATCTTGATTTGAATAAATCAGAATGTCGTCGATGAAGACGATCACGAACTTGTCCAAGTATGGTTTGCACACGCGTTCATTAAATCCATGAACACAGCTGGTGCGTTGGTCAAACCAAATGGCATAACCAGAAATTCGTAATGACCATATCTTGTACGGAAGGCTGTTTTGGGAATGTCATCATCATGCACCCGTAGTTGATGATAACCAGAACGAAGATCAATCTTGGAAAAGTATGAAGCGCCTTGAAGTTGGTCAAACAAATCATCGATTCTTGGTAGAGGATACCGGTTCTTAACAGTAAGCTTGTTGAGTTCCGATAATCGATACACATACGAAATGAGCCATCTTTCTTCTTCACAAACAATACTGGGGCTCCCCAAGGTGAGGAACTTGGTCGAATGAAACCTTTATCCGAAAGTTCTTGAAGTTGACTAGCAAGTTCTTGCATCTCAGATGGTGCAAGACGATATGGAGATTTTGCTACAGGTGTTGCACCAGGCACAAGATCGATACGAAACTCGACTTGACGAACAGGAGGGAGTCCAGTTAAGTCATCGGGGAACACTTCCGGAAAATCACGAATGATCGGAATATCCTCGACTTTCTTTGACTTCTCATTCGTCTTCACGATATGTGCTAAGAAAGCCACATAATGCTTGCGAAGGTACTTTTGAGCTTTGGTACATGACATAAGTCGAAGGCCTTTGGAAGGTTTTTCTCCATAAATATTTAACACCTTTTCGGGCGCAAGAGGGATCCGGATGATTTTCTCGTAACAAACAACTTCAGCATGGTTCTTAGATAGCCAATCCATGCCTATAATGACGTCGAAATTTCCAAGTTGCATCGGTGTGAGATCGATAGGAAAATCATGCTCGCTAAGACTAAGGATACAGTTTGGAATAATTGAATCGATTGTGATAGGTTTCCCGTCGGCTATCTCTACCGTAAATGGTTTTCTCAACTTAGTCCGTGCACTAGCAAGTAAGGGTTCAAATTCTAAGGACACAAAACTTTTGTCGGCTCCGGTATCAAATAAGACTGAAGCATAATGATTATTGATTAAAAACATACCGTTCACCACATCGCTATTGGTTTGACCTTGATGAGCATTGATGTTAAAAGCACGTCCTTGAGCCGTAGGCACCGTGCTGACAAGTTGAGGGCATCGATTGCGGTAGTGGTTCGGATCACCACATTGATAGCATGCACGACCCTGAGTAATTGCAGGAGGATGTTGAAGAACAGGTGTGGTAGCCGGAGTCTTAGCTGCGCTCTTACACACGTTGAAAGTATGACCGAAACAACCACAGTTGGTGCAGTGACGGCATTGTGCATTAGTAGGGTGGTGGTACTTGCAAATATTGCACTGTGGGAAGTTCCGGTGTAAGGTTTCTTTGCCGGGACTTGATTGTTGGAGACTGGTTGGTAGCTTGGTGCGACTTGATTAACTGGAACAGTAGGGGTAACCACAGCAAAGTTTTGGGATTTCACCTTCCTCTTCTTGTTTTGAGAAGGTTCAGGTTTTTCCTCCTTAGGGGGTTCAGCTGAGGGTTTCTCGGGCACCTTCTTAGCACCCTTCCTAGTCAGGGTTCCAGCTTTGACATGATTGTCAGTTAACTGAGCAGCTAACCGGATGGTATCTTCCAGAGTTGCAGGATTCCTACCCCACACCGTGTCTTGAATTTTCATGGGTAGACCACCAATGTACTTTTCAATGGCCCGGGATAATGGGGTAACTAAGTGGGGAACAAGTAGGCTCAATTCATGAAATCGGTTGGTGTAAGCTAGATTTTCTCCACTTTCTTGAGCTAAGTCCCAGAACTCAGCTTCTAACTTCTTGATCTCATTTCTTGGACAGAATTCCCGAGTCATGAGTTCTTTGACTTCATCCCACGTTAATGCCAAAGCAGCATCAGTTCCACGGGTTCGTTTCTCCCCGTTCCACCAAGTGAGTGCTCTCTTTTGAAGAACACTTGTAGCATAGCGAACCTTGAGATTCTCGGGACACTCACTATTGAGAAAAGTGTTCTCGATACTCTCAAACCACTGTAAAAGACCAGTGGCTCCTTCGGTCCCGCTAAACTTAGTGGGATTGCAAGAACTGAAGTGCTTGTAAGTACAAGCTCGTGGAGGATTTGGTGCAGCTTGATTTTGAACAACGTTGTTGCCTTGATTCAAATGGGTAAGCAGTGTCGGGATGACCGCAGCAACTTCGCGTGCCACTATAGCAGCAATCTTGCGGCCAGAGCTTCTAGATCGGGAGCGGTTTTGACGAGAAGACATGCTGTATAATATGGAAAGAAGAAACCTTTGTGAGAAACGGGTAATTGGTTTTTTTTTTTTTAAAACTTTTCAATAAAATCGTTAATGAGATTATTTAAAATAACAACGAGAGGTGAGGAGTGTAAACGTTCGGTTCGCAAACCAAAACGAATACGGTGACTTATCAAAGTATTTGTGTCCACCACAACCTTAATGAGGACATGCGTACCTATAAGCGAATACTCATCTCGAGGGTTCCCAGGTAAGGTAATCAAGTTGTATGAAATACCTTGCCTAGACAGAACACCTTAAGATACAGGTATCCCACTCTTCCAGCATTGCATGTTCTCGGTCGTGTGACACGGACTTTGACGAGATTTGAAAACCATAAATAACAAGTCAAAATTTAAAATTTGAAAACAATTGATTTAGACACATAATGCCATATAATATGATTTGAGAATTTGTATGTGAAAGGTAAGAATCAAGATATAAGAGAATGTGATAATCATATAAACATAATAGACATAAGTGACACATATAAGCCCTATCTAAACATATAGAATACATGAGAGGACTCATGTGTAAAGGTACTTAGTTATAGTCTAGGTCATTCCATTTCTAATAACCTAATTCCCTATAACCTTGGCTCTGATACCAATCTGTCACACCCCGACCGATGGCGGAATCATCGAGGCGGACGAATGTGAATCGATTGTTCATAGCACAAGGTAATAAATACGTTGAAATAACATTTAATAATCATTTATTTATTGAATAATGTCATTCAAGTCACACTTTACAACGCAATTAAATATAACCATGAAATATAATATTGTCTTCTTTATTTTTGACTAGGTCCAATCCTATATGAGCAGAGAGAATTCCACTAAATAGCATTTCCTGAAATCATGTGAAAAAGTAACGAGTCAGCTAAAGAATTAGCCGGTGAGTAATCACAGGTTTAAACACACACAAATTTTGATTGAATAACTTGAAAACAATTCAATTCACATGGTAATGTTATAACTATCATGCAACAATGTATCATAAATGACAAACAACACGATCAAACCTAATGACTGAATTGACTCGGTCCTCAGACGGAGCCTTATAGAATGTATGATTCCGGTTTCAATCACCACGCGACTAAACAAATGGGGTGGGTTGTCAAACCAATAGATCTATCATTGTTACCGTGGTTGTGTGAATTAATGATCATGTTATCAAGTTTATCTAAATACGAACACATAATTACAAGTAAATAACATAACACGTATTGAATTGAATATTAGTATGAAATAGAATAAATGTATAAGCATGTTTGTGTATGATATCACATGATTTCCCAAATAATAAAACATGAAAAAAGGGGCAATGAATACTCACTTGGTATAGCAATATGGTTTGAATAATATGCAAGATTAGACAATGACGGTTTCCTCACGGATTTGACCTACGGAATGGTGTTTTAAATTAAAACAATATAATGATTAAAGAATAGATATGAATTAAGGTTTCAATTGGAGTTTGTGAGATTATATAAAATATTGTAACTCATTTGATATATTGGTTAAATAAAACTAGAATAAAATATTTGAATAATAAGTAATTCGTTAAATAGAATTTATAACTTGATTTAAATAACGTTGAAGATCAAGTATGATAAATAATTAAATAATAATTTTTTTTTATGATTAATTATTAATAACTTGATCAAAATAATTAGTTGAATAGTTAGTTAAAGGTTTTATAAAAAAAATGGTTTTAAATAATTTATATTTGATTCAGAATAGCTTATAGGAATTTAGAATGTTCAAAGAAATTAAATATGTTTTTATAACTTTTATTTTTGTTAGAAGATAAAAATATGTAATTTATCCTTTAGAATTTAAAAAAATTAATTAATAATTTTATGGAATAGATTTAACTAACAAAATAATTTTTATTTTAGCTTAATTAATACATTAAAATTTTCTGGAATAAAAATGATTTGAAAATAATTAGCAAAAAAATAATTGAGGTGGACCAGGGTCGAACCCGGGTCTTCCTTCTAGTACTCGGTTGAGTTACCGGTGGGCCAAAGGCCACTTTCTGTTTAGTATCAAAATGGAATTTATAAAAAAAGGTTTAATCGATTAAATCCCCAATTCCTCATGAACCCTAACTTCGATTTGAATCCAATTGAAGTACGATTTGATCATGGTAATCATAATAACCATGGGGCTTTGATTACTCACGTAAAATCGAGTGTGTGAAAGTGTATCACTTACTTGATTACGATTGACTTGATGTAGATGAGTCGATGAACGGTTCGCGATAAGAACGAGATGAAGATGATGATCGATTGCTAGTGTGTGTGTGTTTAAGAAACAATTGGATGTCCAGAGAGTTTGTAAAGGTCGATTAGAACGTTACCCTCTGTTATGTAGCACCAATTTTACCAGTTTCATGTTGAACGCGTTTTGAGTTTGTGTCGGTTATAACCGATCGAATTTGATTTTGTTTTTACGTTATCAGTTCAAATGATTGGATAATTACAACCGCAATGATGTTTAGTACGTTTCGATTACATAAATCAATTTACAGGATCTCAGGTTGAACTGATTCGGGTTTGATTGTGTTTCGGTTTTGAGATGGAACTTGGTGTTATTACTCCTATTTCGAATTGAAAACGGATGCCAAGTTCGAAACGGATGTGCAAGGGTTAAGGGACGGTTTAATTGCATAATTTTCGGGTGGTTTGAGTGTGAGGTGGTCGCCGGAGGTCGGCCCGAAAGGGTGGCCGGATGAAGGGCGGCCGACGAGGGGAGGAACAGTGGGGGGTTGGGTTGTTTTTAAGGAATTTACAATTTGGGCCCCTGTAAATTTGAATATGTATCATTTTATGTAAAAAGCTTATAATTCAATTTTGTTTTTGACATTTTTAACCCTAACTAAAATGCTTATATATTTTATAAATTCAAATAATAGTTCCATCTATTTACTAAAATTTATAAACTTTTATAAATTAAATTTTTTAATGAGACTTTTAAGTCTAGTAAAAAAATGACAATTCAAACTTTCAAGTAAATATACATATACATATATATATATATATATAAAAATGTTTATGAATCATTTATAATATTATTTAAACTACAACGTGATACATTAGATTCATTGAAATAAATAATCTGAACAAAATCGGTTCGGGTTACAATTTGAAAATGGGTCAAATGTTACATCATCCTCCTCTTCTTCTTCCTCTTGTAGCCTCAACACCCTTCTCTTCTTCTGCAAGGGTGGATCATCGGCAATAGGTTTTGATGGTGAAGGGGTTGGTTTTGTGGGTTGTGTTTGGGTTGTTGGTATGGGAATTTGGGCAGGCTTTGCTAGCAACCTAGAGATGAGGGCAGGTTTAGTTTGTTTGACTAGCAAAGTCCTGTTCCCAGCACCGGCTTCTGAAAGGGCTTCTGCGACCAGTCCCTTGGTAAAATCACCAGCCGAACAGATCTTGGTGGCTATAGCCAAGATTCTGTCCCTGGTCCAAGCCTTCACATCTAGGACTGGTCTCCCCAGATACTTCGAAATAAACCTACTCATAGCCTCGAGTCTCTTTCTTTCCTTTTGGCTATAAGTGGTCCATCGGTACTCTATCTCCTTTCTCTCCATATCCTAATTTCCTGATCTAGCATGGCAGTGTCCTTGTCAAAGCCTTGCCTGAACAGTTGATCAATGACAGAGTCCATTGATCGGCTATGCTCAGCATCAGCCTCCTTGACAAGGACTGCTAGATCAGTGTCTCTCACCACCTTCTCTCCCTCCTTCTCTCCTTTCTTCTTTTTGTAAGTGACATGAAAATCCTTTTGGATTTCAGCCACTTTAATCTGCTCAGCTCTCTCCTCCCTCACCTTCTCCTTCCCCTTCACCCTCTCAGTCTCCTCAATCTTCTCCCTCTCATTTTCCTCCTCTCTCCCTACTTCTTTCTTCCTCTACCCTCTTCCTCTTAGCTTGCACTGATGTCTCCCCTTTTTAGGTGCATTGGTTGGGGGTTGACTATCAGTAAGTGCTTTGGCTACAGCAGCCTCCACCATGGGTTGTATTGTTGAGGGAAGCCTCTCATCAAGGGTTTTCATCACAATGTCTGTGATTATTGGTGTGATAAGAGGCAGGGATTGTTGGAAGATAGCAACTAGTTGCTCAGGAGGGTTCTGTTCCTGTGAACTAGTACCAGAAGCAGAGGCAGGTGGCTGAGTTTGTGGGAGTGGCTGAGTGTTTATGAGACCTTCAGGTGAAGGTGCCATCTGTGGGTTAATGGTGGCAGATGGACTTACATCCTGAGACATTTTGGCTAGCAGCTCTTTGAGTCTGCTAACCTCATCCTCTAGGATGGTGTTTTGAGCAACTACATCGTAGAAGAAGCTCAGGTCATCATCAGTTTGCACTGAATCACCTGACCTCCTGACAGTGTCGGATGTACATGCACTGAGTGTGGCTCAGTAGTTGCATGTGCCCCTTTTCTTGGTTCTGGGACTTCCAGCCTCCGGATTGGATCCATCATCGGCAGTTGCCTCTGGTGAGGTCTTATTGCTGGTACCAGCTTCTTCCTGCTTATGTTGATGCAGGTGAAGTGGCAGCCTCACCAGAATATCCTATCTCCCTAGCCACACTGGGAGATGAGATATGTGATTCTCTGTGTTGTGGGTTCCCATCAACACTTGTGTCCACCCTCTCTATGGTTGGAGATGCCCAGTTGTGATTGGTTTCTGGAGAGAGGGTGGAGTGTTTAGATGGGTCAACACTTTGGCGATTATTAGGGTAGGGCTTTGTGGGGCGGTTTCAGCGGGTGATGGGCTTGAAGCAGTGTGCACATGGGGAGGAGTGTGCATTTCAATGGCAACCTCCTCAATTGAGAAAGGTTCCAGATGTGTGGCAGCCCATGAAATGGTTGTATCAGGTTCCTGTTGAGAGGAAACCTGTGCGGTTGTGGTAGGTGGAGTCGTGGTGACTGCTGGGAGAATCTGACCAGCAGTCACTTCCTGCATTTTTGTTGCAGGGGCATCCTCAGGGGACTCATCTCCCTGAGCAGCCTTTTGGGTTTTCGTTTGGGTTTGGTGGGGACTTTGGATTGTGAGGTGGAGGCTGTGGGTTCCAGCTGCGTGGGTTTTCGCAGCTTGGCAGCCTGTTTAAGGGTTTGGTCAGTTTTGTGCCTGAGTATACCTCAGCTAAAACAGCCATGGCAGGGACCCCAGTGCCAACAAGTCCCTCAACATTAAGCTGGCTCTTTATCATGGCCATAATGAACCGAGGATATAAAATCCAACGGTTGGCAGATGGTTTTGTGGCCATATCCTTGAGTTCTAAAAAGATTATTTTAGTGAAGTTTAAAGGTTGTTTCTCAAGATAGAATATAATACCTGCTGCCACCTTGAGGACAGTTGATCCCATGATGATGTCTTCGGGGCTAAGCAAACATTTACCATATGAAATATAAGCCGTTGAGGATCTGGGAAATGTTTCTTTAACAAGGTAGAAGCAGCGAGGTCACCCTGATAGTCATTGGCAGTGAAAGAGGATCAAGGGTGCCTTTAGGGTAAGAGGTTGGGAAAGTGGCATCCTCCAGCTTTAGGGTTTGTCGGATTGTAGCTGGAGTAATGACCACGGGTGGTTGTTCACGGACGACCGGAGAGAGACGTCGCCATCGTTCTCTCCGGTTTGAACGGTTATGTTCGTCCAGAACTGGGCAAGCGAATCGGTGTATATGGTGGGGTTGATAAGGAAGGCCGTTTGGTAAGGTGAATCGGTCATCAGATCGACGGCATGATGGAACTTTGTCCAGAATGGCGATTTAGTGAGGTACGCGACACAGTTGTGTGAGGCTTGAGTTGCATGGTCGCCATTAATGGTGTTGGGAAGTTTCAGAGGTTTTTGAAAATTAGGTCAAGTGAGAATGAAAAGCTCTGAAGGTTGGGTATTTATAGGGTATGGCAAAGGCTGAAAGAAAACTACTGAAGGTTTTGGTGTTAGTCATCAGTTGTTGAAACTACTGATGACGTGGTTTTAACCTTCAGTGGTTGTAACATCTGAGGACTTGGTGTTAGTCTTCAGTAGTTGAAACTACTGAGACCTTGGTTTTGTCCTTCAGATGTTGTAAACGGCTGAAGACTTGTTGTTAGTCATCAGTAGTTATAAACTACTAAAGACATGGTTTTCATCTTCAGACGTTGTAAACGGCTGAAGACTTGTTGTTAGTCATCAGTAGTTATAAACTACTGAAGACATGGTTTTCATCTTCAGACGTTGTAACAACTGAAGACTTGGTGTTAGCCTTCAGTAGTTGTAAACTACTGACATCAGTAGTTATGAACTACTGAAGACATGGTTTTGCTTCAGTTGTTGTAAACAACTGAGGACTTGGTGTTAGTCATCAGTAGTTGTGGAACTACTGAAGACATGTTTTTGTCCTTCAGTTGTTTGGGTATGAAACAGCAGATGTAGGTATCAGCTGAAGAGTAAAGTTACTCATCAGCTGTTTCCGTCAATTCAGTTGTTTCATTCTGACCTCCACATTTACTCATCAGCTCTTTGGCTGACTTTCAGATGTTTCATTGGCCCTTCAGCTCTTGTGAATATTTTATTCCTCAGCTCTTGTGATCAGATGTTCATAAGTGCTGATAAATTATTCTTCAAAGCTGGTGAACAAATTGTCTTCAGTACTTATGTGTAAGATTACACATCAGTACTTGTGAACAGAATTTGTTCTTCAGTACTTATTTGTTTGAAAACTATACATTAGTAGTTATAACCACATCAGTAGTTGTAACTACATCAGCTGTTTTCAACAAATAATGTACTTCAGTACTTTGAATCATTTTAGTCTTCAGTAGTTGTGAAAATGCTGAAACTAAATAATTCATCAGTACTTATATTTGACCTTTGCATACTAATCCTCATTAGTACATGTGAACTGAGAACATCAGTATTAGTCAAATTATTCTAGCTGCAGCATACCAAGCCTTAGTACCAAATTTTGGAATGTGGCACTATCTAAAGGCTTAGTAAAGATGTCTGCAAGCTCATCAGCACTAGGCACAAACTTTGGATCAATCAGACCTTTTTCATAGCAATCTCTTATAAATGATGTCTGATCTCTATATGTTTGGTCCTAGAGTGCTGGACTGGATTTTTAACAATGCAAAGAGCTGAAGCACTGTCCATTAATAATGGAGTCTTAGTCTCTGTAATGCCATAATCCAAGAGTTGGTTCTGAAGCCAAAGTACCTGAGATGTACAACTTGCAGCAGCAATGTACTCAGCTTCAGCAGTGGATGTAGCAATTGATGTTTGTTTCTTACTCTGCCAAGAAACTAAACAATTGCCTAGGAATTGGCAACCACCAGAAGTGGATTTTCTGGTGACTTTGCATCCTGCATAGTCACTATCAGAGAAAGCAACTAATTTGCAAGAATGCCCAGTCGAATACCAAAGACCTAGTGATTGGGTACCTTGCAGATATCTAAAGATCCTTTTGACTGCAATCAAATGGGATTCTTTAGGTGCAGCCTGAAATCTAGCACAGGCACATGTTGCAAACATGATGTCTGGTCTAGAGACTGTAAGGTACATCAAGGATCCAATCATACATCTGTAAAGGGTTTCATCAACCGCTTTACCTTTCTGATTAACATCCAGTTTGTGTGATGTTGCTCATGGGAGTAGAACAGGGCTTACAGGTTTGTAAATCAAACCTATTCAACAACTCTTTTGTGTATTTAGACTGATGAATAAAGATTCCATCAGCCCTTTGTTTGATTTGCAAACCTAGAAAGAACTGTAATTCCCCCATAGCACTCATTTCAAACTTTTGCTTCGTGAGCTTTGTGAATTCATCACACAATTATGGATCAGAGGATGCAAAGATGATTCATCAACATATATTTGAACAAGGAGCTTATGCTGTCCTACAGTCTTTATGAATAAGGTTTTATCAATGGTGCCTCTAGTGAACTTATTTTCTAAAGAAAAGTTGATAGTGTCTCATACCAGGCTCTAGGAGCTTGCTTCAGCCCATAAAGAGCCTTATCAAGCTTATACACCCAATCAGGATGTTTATTATCCTCAAAACCTGGTGGTTGACACACATAAACTTCCTCTTTTATTTTACCATATAAGAATGCACTTTTGACATCCATTTGATAAACCTTAAGACTGTGAAAGGCAGCATAGGCTAAAAAATCTAATTGCCTCCAGTCTGGCTACAGGAGCAAAGGTCTTATCATAATCGATGCCTTCCTCTTGTGCAAACCCCTGGACAACCAGTCTGGCCTTGTTCTTAACTATTTGGCCCTTTTCATCTGTTTTGTTCCTAAATACCCATTTGGTGCCTATTGCACACTTACCTTGGGGTAAAGGAACAAGCTCCCACACTTGCTGTTTTCTGAACTAAAAAAGCTCAAGCTGCATTGCTTCCACCCATCCATTGTCTCTTAAGGCAACATGATAGTTCTTTGGCTCTTGCTGACTGATGAAGAGAGCATAGAAGCAGAAGTTGGACAATTGATTCCTGGTTAAACTCCAGCATTGATATCACCAATGATTTGAGATGTGGGGTGATTCTTCAGCTCTTGATAGACTATAATATCAGTGCAAGTGTTTGTAGGACTTTCAGCAGCAACAGATGGTGATGAAGATTCTTGAAACCATGTAGGAGATGGCAGCTCAAATGGGTAGAGCATGCAGAAATCTCATCAGCATTTGTTGTGGATGGGGCTGCTGAAGCTACAGGAGCATCAGGTCTAGTGGACTCAGGCAGGTGGTCACTAAACCTGAAGAGGTGAGTACTGGCTACATCATCATCAGTACCACCAGGTGGAGAACTGTTGACAGGCTCAACAGCTGGAGGTTGATAAGGAACATATTGCAGTATGTCCAGATCAAACAACTCCACAGGGTTTTGTGGAATCTTGTCCTTTGGAGATTCATTGAACTTGACATGCAGAGTTTCTTCAACCATCTTTGTTCTACAGTTGAAAACTCTGTATGCCTTGCAAGTTGATGAATAACCAACAAAATACCCTGCATCCACCATACTAGCAAACTTCTTGAGTGGATTGCTAGTGTTGAGAATGAAACAAGGACACCCAAAGGCTCTAAAGAAGGAAATCAGAGGGGCCAAATGATGAAGTACTTCATAAGGAGTCTTCATCAACCTCTTATTCACTAATGCTCTATTCTGCACATAGCAAGCTGTGTTGACAGCTTCAGCCCAAAAGGTCAGTGGCAATCCTGAGTCAGCCAGCATTGACCTTGCAGCTTCAATGAGAGTCTGTTCTTTCTCTCAACCACTCCATTCTGTTCAGGAGTTCTAGGAATACTGAACTGCCTTTTAATTCCCTTAGACAGGTAGAAGTCATTAAGTGTGTGGTTTCTAAACTCTGTTCCATTGTCACTCCTCACACACTTGACCTGCAGGGAATACTGCTTCTCCACAAATAACACAAAGTTCAAAATAGCCTTGGCAGCTTCATCCTTGGAGTGCAAAAAGAAAGTCCATACATATCTGGAGTAATCATCCACAATTACCAGATAGTATTTCTTCTTTGCCATGCTCATCACTCTGACAGGACCAAAGAGATCCATGTGCAAGAGTTGCAAGCAGGCAGTGGACTTTGGTTCTTCTATTGGAGGGAATGAAACTTTGTGTTGTTTTCCCTTTAAGCAAGCAGTGCAGTTGTCTTCACACTTGAACTCCTTCAAAGGCAATCCTCTTACTAAACCATGGTTTATCAGCTGATTCATGTTCTTGAAGTTAACATGTCCCAGCCTTCTATGCCATAGAGTAGACTCTTGAGGAGAGGCCTTGGAGAATAGGCAAGGATGGCCTTTTAGATCAATTTTCTTGGAAAGATCTAAGGCATATACTCTTCCTGTCCTGTTGGCCTTCAGGAGAGTATATTCATCCAACACCTTGTCAATCAAATTTAGAACTTGGATGACAGAATCCGACAGTTCTGGCTTGTGAAAAGGGCAACATGACCTTTATCACACATTTGACTGACACTCAAGAAATTGTACTTGAGATTCTCCACATGGTTAACATCATCAAACCTTATTTCCCTATTGGAAACAAAGCCTTTTCCAATGATGTAACCATTTGCATCATTGCCAAAGGAGACAAATCCCTTCTTTCCTTGAGAGTAGTCATTAAGAAGAGACCTGCTTCCTGTCATATGCATGGATCCTCCACTGTCTACATACCAGATGCTTCTTTGGCATGTTGAAGAACCCTGCAGTCATAACAACAAGTTAGTTAGTTTTGGAGACCCAAACCTTTTTGGTTTTGGGTCTGTTCTCAACAACAGGTGCAACACTAACAGGTGTGTTATGTGCGACAGCCTGAGGTGAAGGAGATGGTGTAGAAGAGGAACCCTTTGGCTTGGATTTCCTTTTCTGTGGTTTCAACACAGGAGCATCTAGTTGGTTGACTCTTCCCATTAGATGCTGAACCATCATCACAAGTTGTGTCTGACTTTGTGATAAGGCTTTCAGCTCTTCAGACACATTGGGGCTTGCTGATGATGGATTCCTGTGTTGCACCATCTTCTTTTGAGCAACCTCAGCTGTTGCCTGAGTAACCCCTACCTTCTTTTTGGATTTGCTTTTGGGCTTAGGGATTTCAGGCTTTGATGTTGCTAGTACAAACTTGGTCTCAAACTCATTTTTCATTTTATTGATTTGCTCTTTAATTTTCTCCTTTTGTTTGAGTTTGGAACCCCTTTTATACCTGCAATCATCAGTAAGATGATTAAACAAGCCATATATCTCACATGGCTTCTTCTTCATCTTATGTTGATCATCTATTGAAAAGGATGAAACTGCTGAAGACTTGTTCTTCAGCTGTTTGCTGTCAGTACTTGCAGTTTTCTTCTTTGTAGTACCTGCTTTCCTGACATCCTCTTCATTAGGCTTCAAACCCTTTCTACTTGCAGTTTTCTTCTCTTAGTACATGCAGTAGTTAGGGTTTGAACTTCAGGTGTTATCACTTGCTCTCCAGTACTTTTAGTACTTCTAGAGACATCACCAGAATTGATCAACTTGCTAATAATGTGACAGTCAGCATTTGAACCATCAGCTGTGGTAGCATCAGCTGATTGGTTTTGGGAGTTAATGCTGACCTCTGCCTCTGATGATGCTGTATCAGATAGTAGGTCACATGATGAGAAGGATTGGTTATTGCTCTCTCCATCAGATTCAACTTCTGCTCTTGAAGTGAAATCTATAGGAGGAGCAGTGTGATTATAACCAATGCCAAACTTCACATTGGAAGCTGATTGCTTACTAAGAAGCATTTCAAAACCCTTGCAGGATTGCACCCATCGATCACACTCTACTTGGGTGGTTGCAAGAGTTTCCTTGAGGTCTCTGTACTTTTCTAGAAGTACATCTTCCCTAGCCTTATCATCTTTTATTTGGCATTTAAGCTTATAAATCTCATCATTTTTAACATTAAGTGCAGCCTCAAATTCAGCTTTCTTTTTTGAAATGGTTTGCTCTAGCTCAAGGTTTTTATTAATTAAAGCCACATTGCCTCTCTAATAGAAGCAAATGCTGCTATGCATGAATCAGAACAAAGCTTGGCTTTAGCCTCAGAGGATACCTGCGATGAAGCATTGGATGATGACCCATCATCAGACTCAAAGGCCATTAGAGCAAGATTTCCAAATGGATGATCACCACCATGTTGACCAGCACCTTGGAATAGTTGTTCTTGACCAGATAAATCATCTGGTAAACTACTCCAGTCAACAAGTCCTGGGGTGAAGAAGCTGTGTTGTTGAGGTTGGGTTTGATGATGAGATTGGGAAGATTGAGGCTCAGGGAGAGCATGTGGTTGCTGAGCAGGGGGTGCTTGAACTTGACTTGGCTGAGGCATGTAGTAACAGGGGTATGGGTATGGCATATGACCCTGAGGCACAAAATATGCAGGTGATGCCTGTGTTGGTGATGGATGACTGGAACTGGTGAAGTGTTGCCCTCTGTGCTGTGAGCTATTGCTTGGAAAAGTCACAAAGGGTGCAGAGGAGTTAGATCCAGATGATCTACACTCTCTAGCAAAGTGTCCAAGCCTCTAGCACTTGTGACACCTCAACTTGCTCTTGTCAAAACCAACTTTGGTTTTGCCAGAGAGACCAGGAAATTTCCTCCCAGTTCTCTTGTAGAACTTTTGAGATCTGATATTTATCATAGCCATTTGACTCAAAATATCCATCTCTTCCAGATCATCATCTGGAATGTTCTTCAAGTCCTCCATCAGAAAGCACAAGTTATCACTGCTACCTCCTGAACTACTATCAACACCAACAAAGGCATGTTCAGAATTGCTAGAGAAATCAATATGCTCATCATAGCATTCTCAGATGGAGCATATTCTGACTCTTGACTTATCAAGGCAGCATTTCCTGGGACAAAGTCATCAGTGAGCTTGCCAGATGATGACAACTTTCTTTTTTGTTCTATCTCTCTTTCAAATGTAAGCAGTTTCCCATGAAGTTGGGTGAGAGATAGAGTGTCCAGATTTACACTGGAGCGTAGGACAATGGTATAAGTGTCCCATCTCTTAGGCAGGGATCTAAGAAAATGGTTGTTCATCTGACTATTGGAATACTCTTGTTTAACCATTTTCAGCTCAGAAATAAGACAAGAGAATCGCTCATACTGTTGAGTCAGTGTCTCACCCTTCCTATGAGAAAATGTCTCATATTGTTGGGCAAGGATTTCCCTAGTATTTGCTAAGACCTCATTGGTTCCTCCAAATTATTCCTTCAGATCAACCCAGAGATCATGAGCAGTTTCATGATGCAAAAGTCCTGAATAGATCTCATTTGGAATTGCCATAGCTAAAATTCCATGGGCTTTAGCATCAATTTCGAACAGCTTAAGATCTTCGTCCGAATATTGTTCAGGTTTCTTCGGAACCTTCTCATTTGATTCAGGGACGCTCACCATAGGCATGTGTGGTCCATGCACCACTGACTTCCAACAACCAGAGCTGTTGACAGACAAGTGGTGGAGCATACGACGTTGCCATATGTTATACTCACTCCTCACAAGCATCGGAGGCTTTGTTGAGGAGCCAGTATTGTGAGGATCGTTAGTTAGTGTTGTCATTTCAGATTTTAGTCAAATTCAAGATAAATACAACAAATCTAGCTCAAAAACCACGAGAACCTCAAGTTTAATAGTCAGAAGCAGCAGAAAATCTTTCTCTATAACTAATTCCTGCAAATTGCTAATTGATCAAACGTAGCTGTCAAAAGAGCAGTTTCAAATGATCAATTGTTAGATCGATCAATGATTAACCAGCTCTGATACCATTTGACATGATCTTAGCTTCTTGTTTGATCAATTAGGTTGTATTCGCAGCGGATTTAGTTCAAGAATTAGACAAACAAGCAAGAACACAATAGATTTAACAATAAAACAGTAAGTTATAGAGAATGATGCAAGTTTTGCAAAAGAGAATATTTCATTCAAAATATGCTTTGACTGCAGCTGTAATTAGCAGCGGCTACAATTAGGTCATCTTCTTTATATAGAGAAGAATAACCTAATACTGATGTCACATAACACTGACATCAACTGTTATTAACAAACTACTAACAGAACACCTAAACTACTGAAGATGTCACAACAGCTGACATCTTCTTACAAAATGCTATGTTCTAACTATTACAAGTACTGAAAAGAAATAAGAAACTACTGAAAGTTACAACGACTGAAGAACAAACTCTTCAGTCGTTTACAAACTACTGAGCTATAACAGCTGAAGAACAAACTCTTCAGCTGTTGTACAAACTACTGAAAAGGAAAATACAAAACTACTGAAAAGTAAAACCATCACAACAACTGAAGATAACTTCTTCAGCTGTTGTGACAAACTCTGAAGCCTCAGCACTTGGTCTTCAGACTTTGTGCATCAGTTGTTGATCTTCAGTTCTTCAGTTCTTCAGTTGTTGAGTCTTCAGCACTTAAGTCTTCAGTACTTGAAGTCTTCAGTACTTGTAATCTTCAGTACTTCAGACTTCAGTACGTGTGGTCTTCAGTACTTTAGATCTTCAGCTGTTGTTCTTCAGTTCTTTGATCTTCAGCTGTTGAGTCTTCAGTCTTTGTCAAACTACTGATGGAGTCTTCAGCAGTTGTTGTGATGTCATGTGGGACTTAGAGGTTTTCCTGATCTTGGCTCATTGGTTCTTTTGGTCCAACAAAGTTTGCATTTTGAAACAAACTTGCGATTTGTGCCTATAAAACAAAACATACATTATAAGTTGTTATATCATTTTGATCCATTTCAACATACATAATTCAACTTAAATTTACCTATTTTGACCCGTTTAAGATAAACCAACAATGATATAGTTAACACCTTCAAGTTTAAGCAGTTAAAGTTTATTTTTACCTATTTTAACCCATTTTTACCCTAAAAGTATATATCAACAAATTTAGGTTCTCATCCTAACAAGAAATATTACTTCTAATCCTAATCTAAATAGTTCAAAAGTTAACCATTTACATCGTTAATATGATTTTAACAAATATATATATCAACTAATTAACACTTAAATCATAAAATATATGTTATCTCATCTAAAATGACAATAATCAAACAAATAATTTTATCAATTAATTTAGTACAACTAATTTGTCCATTTCTAATACAAGTTTCCTATACTTTCAACTAATTATAACTAACTAATAACAAAATACCCAAATACATATAGTTCAAATACTAAACAAAACTTAAAGAATATATCAACAAATTTAGTTTCTCATTCTAAATATGATTTCAACAAATATTACTTTTAATCCTAATCTAATTAGTTCAAAACTTAACTATCTACATCTTTAATATAGTTTTAACAAATATATATATCAACTAATCAAAACATAAATAATCCATATATGTTCTCTCATCCTAATATGGTTTTAACGATAAACTCAATCACAACCTAAAGCCTTTACATTTATAAAACAAAAAAATAAAAAAATAAAAAAATACCGAATCTAGAATCTTTTGTAGTAGCGGCGACAGAACAGGAGCAAAAGCGGCGACGGTGGCCTAAGCTTGTTTTTGGCAGGCGGTACGCGACGATGGTCGGCAGTGGTGGCAGATCTGGAGGTTTCCTTCGGTAGCTCCGGTCGGTGGCTGTTGTGGGTTGTGGGTGGCCGGCCGTAGTAGGGGCTGTGGTGGGGGGGGTGGTGGCTGCGCGGCTGTCGATCGGTGGGTGGTGGCTAGGCCGGAGGAGGTGGTGGGGGTGGTGGCTGCGGTCGGATGTAGTGAGGTGGTGTGTAGGGAGGAGGTGGTGGCCGGAGGAGGTGGTCGCCGGATCAAGAGGTGGTGAAGGGGTAGGTCGCCGGAGGAGTGTGAAGGGAAAGTGGAGGGAAAGTGAAGGGAAAGGGCAGCAGAACCCGCGTATAGGTGAGAAGTTATTAGCGGCGACGCGTCGCCGCTAATGACTAAACGTACGATTAAACACGCGCCGTCAGATCAAAGTGTTTATGAACGGCTAGATGCGGTTCATTTAATGAACGGTGGATCGTCACTCATTAGCGGCGACAAGTCGCCGCTATTGGTGTTGTCGTTAATGACGTCGCCGCTAAAGGCCTTGTCGCCGCTAAATATATCGCCGCTATTGCCAGCTTTTCTTGTAGTATACTCACAAACCAACAAATCTAAAATTCATTTGGTTCTATTTTAAATTAAGTCTGGTTTGAGAAATTTAAAAGGAAAATATCAAATAAGCAAACGTGACGTAGGCTTTGTGGCACTGCTAAATAAATAATAATCACCCTCACACCGACAACCGAGTTCAATAGTCATATAATATTGTTATATGTGCCTTGTAGGTACTGTTAAAGGTTTAAATATTATGCTTACGAAATTAATCAAAATCCTGCAACTTCCAAAAGATATGCCATTGTTATCTAGTGTAACTTTTAATTTGATGGATGATTGGTGATTGTTTCGATCAGATGGTTATAGTTTTTCTAATATTTAATTTAAAGCTTGTCATTATGCAGTGATACGGAAACATGGCTCTTTAGCCACGACATACACACTAGGAAAATGTCACAACAGTTGGCAGCTAGTTATAATTAGCTTTGGCAGCATAAAAGTTAAGATCATCCAGGTTCCACAAACCATCCCATAGACCAACGTCTTCGTTCTTAGGGGTCTCCGGCACATAAGATGAGTCGTAAGAACCACCACCGTTGAACAATAAACTAACTATTGTTGTTCATCATAAGTTTTGTTTTGTTGCTTCACAACCATTGATGGAGACTCTTTGTGCTCACTTTCTTCAAGCAGCGATGTACTTATCTCTTCTATACCAGCTTCATTTTGTTGCATGTGATATTGTAGTTGTTGTTGAAACCTTTGTCTCTTTAGTAGCCGTGTTTTCAAATCTATCCCTTTACTACTCTTTTTCTTAAAATGGGTTCGCCAATAATTCTTGATCTCGTTATCTGTTCTGCCAGGCAAGCTTCTTGCAATCGTTGACCATCTAATTAGCAATGATGAGTTTATAGATATATGTATGATATCAGCACAAATTGAGTTTCTAAGTTAACATCATGTGATAATTAGCATTTTGTTTTTGTTTTTGAAAAGATAATAATTAATTAAGTACCTATTTCCCCACCGAGCATGTAGATCACGAATGATGGTTTCTTCATGAGGGGTAATTCTACCTCTTTTAAGGTCTGGTCTCAAGTAGTTCACCCATCTTAGCCTACAACTCTTCCCGTTTCTTTTCAGACCTATATATGTTACGACCAGAAGATTATAACACAAATTACCATCTATGTATATATTTACAAACAAAAAGACATCGTTATGTAGTTGGTGCGTGTTTAAATCAGAATATAATTCATATGTATAGTCGCATACCAGAAAGGATAGCCACAGAATTCCATCGGCCTTCTCCATGTTGGTTGACATGATGAATGAGCATCCGATCTTCTTCAGCAGTCCATGGTCCTTTTCTCCAATTTTCTTCTCCTACGATCACATGGCCCCAATACATCATATTCACTAATTAGTTAAGCTGCTTTAACTAATCTTTTAGGCTATGTGTGTCTCTAATCATCTTGATCAGACAAGTATTTATACCACCAAAGAACCTAATGTCCCAATCTCTCTTTCTACATAAAGCAAGCATAATAGATCTCACCAACACTATATCTCTATATGATTGAATTAATTTACAAGATTATCCCTCATATGTTCGCTTTGAAAATTATTGAAGGGTGTTATAGGAAATTACCAGCTGCTGATATGGGTTAAGGTGCATGACATGTTCTTCAATCTTGAGCATATCCTAAAAGTATAGTAGTTGATTACGACATTTGGCCACGTATAACATGGAGCCAAAGGCGTCACTAAAAAAGCATAACATT
The DNA here is from genome assembly GCA_024085815.1 of Flaveria linearis. Lineage (NCBI taxonomy): Eukaryota > Viridiplantae > Streptophyta > Magnoliopsida > Asterales > Asteraceae > Flaveria > Flaveria linearis. The sequence continues at coordinate 57,959,698 of CM044017.1, read as the reverse complement.
TATTATTAATTAGGCTGATTTTAAATTACTCGTGGCTAATGAGATTAGTGCATGTGTCTACAAACTTACTTGTTACGATCAGAAATCACAATCGCATCTAATAAACTACGATATATATTGATGCTAAATTTGGTATTGGGGTTAGTAGTTTAAGCACCACCACCTCAACAAATGGTCTTCAACATGAACACCATCTGTTCATTTTGTTGCCATTTCCCTAAGTAAATAAAATAAATGTTTGGTTCATAAAAACTAATAACACCAATACGGAATTGCAATTCGGTGTGATGGATCCACATATAATGAGACAAATGAACAATACATTATACATAACATGAAATAACGAGTTCATCATGAGATAACACATGTGCAATTCCCAGAAATCACAATAAACTAAATCAAGAAAGTTAAAATTACAAAATTAGATTTAGGTAGTTCAAGCATCACAACCTCAACATATAGTCTTTAACATGAACGCGGTATGTTCATTTACTTTACAATTATTAAATTCTAATTGTAGGATGGAATTACAACCCATCACATATCACACAACGCAGAACAAACTAGAAAACAAGAGAGAAATACTATACAAAAAAGATCATATATTTCGAATTGTTGTGAACAATAGTATACAAGAGAGAATAGTAGAGGCGAAAACTAATTCATTCCATTAGGGTTAGCAAAAGACAATACATACATGATATGATATATTTATGCACAATGATCAAAACCTAATTAAGCCTATAAACATTGGTTGGGCTTAAATGGTTTGCACTTATAACACTCCCCTTCAAACATTTTATATCATATACTATCAACATTAGGATATAGTTGGTTCGGTTCGTTAGTGCCGATATTAACCGATACAACAGGATCACTTAGGTTGTCTCGTTAAAAACTTACTAAGAAAACCCAATGGGCAAAACTTAGTTAAGAAAAAAGAGTACAACGTATATAATACTCTCCCTTAGTTAAACATGTAACTTCAAGTCTTTAGAGTTCAATCTTATATGATATTGGCTCATTTGATCCTTTGATGCAGTCTTCTTTCAATTTTATGAAGCATGTTGTATTCTCTTCATATAGTATGGCTGGACTTTGTTTGATTGCCATGAACTTTTTATGTATTTATAATTGAATTCTATCTGAGTTTAATAGATATAGTGCATAAGCATAATTAGCTAGTCAAGACTTCTGCTCTTATCATATTGCACGTATTGAATCCTGCAGAAGTTACTTATTCTTTGATATGCTTACGAAGCTGATTTGTCAAAAATCTTGTTAGGAAAACCTAGCGGAACAAAACCATAACTACGAAAAAGAGTGTAGCACGCATCATACATAATTAACAACATACTTCAAGATAATGTTAAATCGTCACTTCGGGGCGTATATAATAAATTGATTTCACTAGATCAGTTATTTTGTCTTCAGGGGTGAAGCTTTTAAGGGGCCGGGGGGGGGGGGGGGGGCGCCCCCCTATTTTTTCGTCCGTAGTGTTAAATTTTAGCCCAATAGTGTAAATTTTTTGCCCGGTAGTGTAAATTTTTATATAAATATCGAGTTCGCCCCCCCTGAAAAAAAATCATTTCGCCCCCGCCCCCCTACAAAGTTGGTTAAGCTCCGCCACTGGTTGTCTTATAAAAATCTTTCCAAGAAAACCTAAAAGGGATAAAACTTAATAACGGAAAAAAGTGCAACGTGTTGAATTAGAACTGTATTTTGCTAGCGCATGTGCTAATAAATGCAATATCATATCTCATGATATTTACTAGCTACATGTGCTTAAGTATAATACTCCCAGACCAAGTACTTTTTCATCCTCCATATGGGGACGGTAAGGATCCTTGTATATGTATAATGATCCAATAGTCGTAGGTGTGCTTAGCAAGTTAACACCATTCATACAAAATGTGCTATCATCTTCAAGGTGTAAATTGATAAACTAATCCATAACACATATACTCGAACTGTAAATCAAAAAATAAATAAGTTATTTAAAGCACACTAGCTAATTTTATGAAACTTTTACCTCGGATTTTTTATTGAGTTAATCGTAATATATATGACTAGCTTGTTTAAGACCATATAAATATCAAGCATTCAAATCTTGAAGTACAATTATAATGCTTCAGACAATCTTAAATCTTAAAAGATTTTCATGCAGATGTAAATTTCAAGTGTACCATATAAGTTTACGATGTTGACGTCTAGGTTTCATTGAAGTCCTTATTAGACTGTGAGGACGACTATCATGATAGCACTATCACATTCATTACTGTGGACTTCATTTTCTCATAATTATCACTAGTATTAAAAAACCATGTATTACAATTTGTGCCTTAAATCACATAATCTTTTTTTTACGTTTCTTCTTACATGAAAGACACCTATTTATAACATAACGGTTTGACGTGTATGGTGTTCGGACTGCTGGTCCGAAAACATTATGCTTGTTAAGCAATTTTACTTTAGCCTTTTAGGCATCTTGATATTTTGAAAAGTCAATCTCTATGTATATACCCTTACCGAGTTCTAGATATGTAATGTTTCTCATCTATTACATTTGTTGCTATATCATATACAAATATGTATTTTATTTGGTTCTATATTATATTGTTTGGTACATAATGTATTGAGATCTCATATATATATATACATATTTGGTATGGAAGTTTGTTTTGGAGCTCCAATATTCTTTTCAAGAATTTTGTTAATCTTTTCTGGGATTGTATTAGTCTCTTCTAGTATTTTTATCTATTTTAAGTATTCTTATTTCCTTCTGGAAGTAGTCTCTTTTGAAACATTTACCTCTTCTAGGATTTTCGTATATAACCCTTATGAGGTTCCACCAACCATATTATTTTGCTCTTTTAACTAGGCCTGTAAATGAATTAAACGTTCATGAACAGTTCATGAACTGTTTGGCGGGAAGTTCGTTTGTGTTCGTTTATTTAGTAAATGAACGAACATGAACAAAAAATTTTTGTTCGTTTAGTTAAACGAACAAACATGAACACATGCTTTGTTCGTTCTTTACGTTCATGAACGGTCGTTTATGTGTTCGTTCATATATGTTCGTTTATGTTTGTTCATTTACGTTCATTTATGTTGTTTATTTATATATATTAATATATTAATAAAATGATATTATATGTTAATACTTGAAACTTAAGTGTATTATGTTATATTAGAAACCTATAAGTTTAGTGAGATTTCAATCTCTACTAGTACACCTAAAAGGTCCAAAATAATCATTTAACGTTGTTTCTTTTCTGTTCAGTATGTATATTTATTATTGCTCATTTATGTTCATTTATTATTGTTCATTTATGTTCGTTTATTATTGTTCATTTATGTTTGTTTATTATTCTTCATTTGTGTTCGTTTATTATTGTTCATTTATGTTCGTTTATTATTCTTCATTTGTGTTCGTTTATGTTCGTGAAGTGTTCATTTAGCTTTTTAACGAACAACATGAACGAACATGAGCATTTTTATTTTCTTAATAAACGAACATGAACAAAAAATCATGTTCGATTATGTGTTCGTGTTCGTGTTCAGTAAAAGTTAAATGAACAAACATGAACATGCTGATGTTCGTGTTCGTTCGGTTCATTTACAAGCCTACTTTTAACTTTATGGATTTTTATATTTGAAAAACATTTATTTCATGTTTATTATTCAATCTAACTATTGAGTAGGTGAATTTAATACTGGAACTAGGTTTGGGGTCCGCGCCTTGCCGCGGCTATGTGAGTTTTAACGTAATCCTAAATCAAAATCAAAATGAAGGTTTGAAACCATAAAATCAGCAAAATACACAAGATAAAACACACCAAAACCCCAAATTCATAACACACAAGAACATTTAGAACCCAAAAGTAAATCAAAGCCCAACACCATAAACAAAATAGACGAAAATCCATTCAAGTAACGAACCATTCAAGTAATTTAAGTAAACATTGTCCAAATTAACGAACCGGTGTTCCTTAATCCATATCGAATAATATTTTTCTATTAAATAAAAAAAATTCAAGAAACCGGTTCAACCCGGTTCGCCGGTTCCGGTCGGGCCGATCGACCGCACGAACCGGCCGGTTCAACCGAAAACGGCCCAAAACCACCGAACCGAACCGGCATCCTCACCGGTTCCCGGTCGAACCGGTCGGACCCGTTAAAATTAAAAAAAAATAAAAAATTCTCAAAAAACCGGTTCAACCCGGTTCGCCGATTCAGGTCGGGCCGGTCGACCGCACAAACCGGCCGGTTCAACCGAAAACGGCCCAAAACCACCGAACCGAACCGGCATCCTCACCGGTTCCCGGTAAAAAAACAAAAATTTCAAAAAACCGGTTCAACCCGGTTCGCCTGTTCCGGTGGGGCCGGTCGACCGCACGAACCGGCCGGTTCAACCCCAAACCTCAAACCCACACCCGAAACAAATCTATAAAAACATATACAAACATAAGGAGAAAGAAAAAAAGAAAAAGAGAAAAAAAAAAAAGGAAGCCAAAACCCACCGACATTTGCGATTAATAAGAATAGAATTTATGACTTTATCACTTTATATGTATTAATCAATTTATCAATGCATCTAGTAACTTATTTGTTACTCCTTATAAATGTGTGACATATTGAACTTCAGATTCATATCGATCTCCTCTGAGACTATTGAGCAGTTGATATGTTGCGACAATTAAAAAATTACTAATAAATTGCATGAGTCAGTGAAAACCATGCTTTTCTTTTTCAATTAAAATTCAAGTAAATTTTCACAAATCAATGCGTATATGATTTTATTAATTAGAATATTTGTCCCCCATAGAAACCAAATCAAGCTTACTATGAATTGACCATATAGAAAGCATCACAATGATATAGTTTCTATGTCACACATTTCTCTAATATGTATTTGAGTAAATCATGATGTTATTATTTGGCTTAATTTTATTTTTTAATCCAGATTCCTTCAAATATGATAGGACGAATTTTAAATTTCGTAAACGTAACTCATAGCCTTATGCAATTACATATACGTAACTCTTTGGTTTCATAGTTTTTGCATAACTTGTGGTTTTCTCGGGAACTCTCCTCATTTTGTTCTAAGGGAATAACTTATTATATATATTTCTAAAGCAAGATTTTTCAGATTTCCTTTTACGATAACAAATATGAAACATCTCAGTAGATATATTGTTATTTAAACTTGTTACATAACTAACACATTATGTTTAGATATGTATGACTTTTTTATGGTTAAAAACAAAAGAAGAATTGTGAAAAGCTTTATTCAAGGATCTTGTAAGAAGGAAGGATGCCATCTTTTAATTATGAGAACAAAGCAAATTTAGTTTTGTACGGGTGTTTCAAAGTTAGAGTAAATACCGTTGCATGAAACATAGAGAATGTAGGGACTGGGTAAACATGTGTCATATATGACCGATTTGTGTTTTATTTACAATATAGATAAAAAGGAGATGGTGAAATCATTTGATGATCAACACAATTGATGTCTTATAACATAGAAACCTTTGTCTACCATAGCAACCCTGTTATCAAGGTTTGTTGAATCATTTCGTATAAACAAAGTTACTTTCTCATTATGCTACTAATCACACAACAATTATGATGAAAGTGAGCTTTTACATGGTTAATTACTACTATTATATATTCCCGTACAGATTCAAATATACATATATATTAGTGTGTGAACCTGCGCTTTGCCGCGGGTTGTTAAATCTAAAACACTTGATTTTGATTACTTGTACATTAGTATTCAATCCGTAGTTTTAGATAAAAATTATATTGATAACTCGGTTTTGGAAAAAAATTCATGTCGAAACATTGATATAATTTAGCACATCATAACGACAAACTTTATCTTTTATAAACCATCATATTTTCACGATTAAACAATTACTAAAATTAATTGTTTTTATTTTTGTAAATAGCTATTATAATTACTTTTAATACTATTATTATTATTATTATTATTATTATTATTATTATTATTATTATTATTATTATTATTAACCCTAAAAGTTCTTAAAGTCGGAATGAAATTATTATTTGACATCTTAAAATGTTTTATAAATAGTATAGATAATATAAATATTCATCATTGTGTTCTATATGTTGTATATAATGAACTAGCTGACGTGATGCACATGTGTTACTAAGTCTCTTTTCCGATCTACTTTAAACACTGATTCCATTATTGTTATTATTTATATTATTATAACTATGTAAATATTTAATAAATAGTATTTAATTATTAATATAATACTTAATATAAATAGTATTTAGTTATAAAAGTATAAATAAAAAAGTGTAAATATAATCTTAATTTAAATAGTTATTAATAAAATAATACTTAATATAGTGAATTAAATCATTGCATTAACTCATGTATTAATTAAAATAAGTTTATTTAATAAGGGTAGTTTAAGAACTCTTGCATAAAATACTTGTATCATATGTTTAAATAGTTATTTTATATGTCTTAAAGTTCAAGTAAAATTGCTATTATGTACATCTCAAATGCTTTATATAGTATATATATATATACACACACACACACACACATATATACATATGCGTGTATACATGTATACATATATTCATAATTTAGACTGTGTGATTCAAACCATAAAAATCTAGAGTTAAAAGATCAAAACATATATATCGGTCATTTACATAATCTTTATCTTTATATTTATATTTTTTATACTCTAATAAAAAGAGTAAGCAATGAAGACGCGTGGCAACATCACATTTCTTTTCAACAAAATTTTTCCGCTTTTCTCTCTTATTAAATAATCATAATAATTGCTAATAATATTAATTAATTATTTTATAGATTAAAAATAGTTTTTTAATGAATTAAAAATGAGATTTTTTATTCATGTTCTTTTTAAGAAATAAACTTTTTATAATATAAGATACTTTTCCAAAACATCAACTTTTAAAAAATACAAAATATTTTGAAATTGGTACTTTTAAAAAGTAAAATTTTTATAAACAAAAAATAACTAAAATTAAGAGTTATAATAAGGGAAATTTTAAACATGATATGTTTTTAAAAAATTTTAGTTTGAAATAAAATGTTTACTTTTTTTAGAAAAAGTATAAAAGTTTAAAAAGTTGATATCATTATTTTATTACTTATAGTTCTTACTTACTTATACACAATTTCAGTCATATTTTATTAAAATTATTGTTTTATAAATAATATTAATATTTTATTTATTCAACCCATGTAATATATAGATTTATCAAAGCTAGTATAGCATATATCGTTGTCTATAACATAATCTTTTGGAACTGCAAATGGACGACCCTACTTAAGAGGATAAGTGTTATATTAATCGAACTCACTTATTCATTTAGCAACCGGGACCGCGTCACTAGCCCTCTTAGGAGAAAATCAACAACTTAAAAAAATCTCATGACTGAACTCTAAGCATTTTTGCTCAGAGCAAGACTTGAACAAAAAATCTCTATATATTTACATGTCCAGGGCCGGCCCAATAGTACAACTGGCCCACACTAGGGCTTTGGGCCTCCAAAAATCATAGGGCCTCAAAATATAGACCCAATACCATATGTAGGCTAAATCTATCCTTTAGCCCTAAGCGGCTCTTCCCTTTCCCTCACCGCCTCTTCTCACGTTTTCTTCTTTCTACAACAGTAGTAAATGGCCGCCTCTTTCATCAAGATTCAGGATAATGAAAGGTCCAATGGCTTCTCGGTAATCATCAACTCATCAAGCTTTAAGCATGTTGCGCGCCTGCACCAGTGAACCACTGCGGCGCTGCTGACATGCTATCACGGGTCACCCCTTCGGCCTTCCAAGTTCCAACAGCAGCAAACTTGCTTGCGGGTTGCGACTCTTCGAGATCAATAACGCCATAACGGTAATATTATGTATTTATGTTGAAATCGTTAAATAAATTCTCGCTTGTTCCTTTCAGTTCAACTTACAATTCAAGTATTCAAGGGTTGCGATTTGTGAACTTGCATTTAACATTAGACACTTTTTGCGATTTTGGATTTTATGATTAACAAGGGTTGCGGACTTGCGGACTGCCGGACTTGCGATTAAGAAGGCGAAAGTTTGAAACTTTGATTTTGCTATAAACCATTAAAAAGACTAGAAGGCAGAAGACCACATTACCAGAAGTGAAACTTGATTTTGCAAGTGGCGATTAAGAAGGCCAAGTCAACTTTTATTCTTTTAACTTGAGATTAGGACATCAGGTTAGTTTTTTAAATTTATGGTTCTTTGATTTGTTTTTGATTTCTGAATTGGTTTATTTGTTTTGTTTCTCATTGCTTGAATATGATATTCTGATTAATATGAATATAGGATCTGATATAGTGATATTTTGAATTGGTTATTAGTTTTCTGATTTGTGATTAATTTATTTGATTATCTAACTACTTGAATCTTATTAGTTTTATTACTTCATTAGTTTATTTTAGGATCTTTATTTAGTTTACATTACATACTATAACTAGGGATTATAACTTGGTTGCTTAGAATTTATAAGTTATAACACTGTCAAACCGAATCTGTAAGTATGAATATGGTGCATCAAAAAGGGATAAAAAGACTAAACGAGAAGCTTTAAATGAATCGGTAAAAGGATCAATATTAAAATTCGTAACCACCACAACGTCTAATAATAATGAAACACTTAATGAAAATCTTGCATGAACCTATAAATAATGATAAAGAAGTTGAAAATCTTGATGAAAACCTTGATAAACCTACAAATAATGATGCAAACTTTAAAAATCTTGATGAAAACATTGATAAACATACAAAAAATGATGAAAACATTGAAAATCTAGATGAAAACTTTGATGAACTTACAAATAGTGATGAACATACAAATGAGAATCAAACTAAAAAACCTATAAATTATGTTGATCCTAGCAATCGAATAATATTAATAATAATTTTAGAGATCTTCTTATAGAAAGAGGTCCGGTTAAAATTTATAATGATAAATTTTCAAAAGATGAATTTTCAAGAAGCTTTAATAATACTTTTATATGCAAAATTACCTAATGGAAAAAAATATGAAAGAAAATGGTTGAGTTTGCATATCAATATTCTTTTGAGGGCCTCATATTTTTTGTTTGCTTTAGGCCTTCAAAACATTAAGCCGGCCCTGTACATGTCTTGTGGTAGCTCACCCTAAACATTTAATCTAAGGATCATTTATCACATATTTACATGTCTTGAAATAATTATTTCAGTTCAGGATATTAGGATCCATGACATAGATCCATGACATAAATTAGATTGTAACCATCTTCATAATAAAAAAAAGTGTGAATCTAGTTTATATTATTTAAAAGTAGATGGTCGACAAAGATTTGAGTGGAGGCTACACGCTTGTTGACCATGTATCATTTATTTAACCTAGTCAAGCCTCTTTTACGAGATGATGTGCCTTTTTTCAATTAGAAAAAGTTGTTATTATATAACTTAATTAATGATCAACAACATAATTAGATACTAGCCAGCCAGCCAGCCAGGTGATGTTATAATAGGCACGTTTTCTGTTAATAGAATATATTTTTATAATGTTTTATTATTACTTTTATATCAAATTTATTTTCCTAGTTTGTTTTATGTAAAATCTCTTAATATCTATTTCCTCTAAATAACCTTTCTTCGATTATAAAAGTAAACATTTTACTCTTTTACAGAATTGTCTATTTTACATAACCTCTTATCATATGGGTATTATGTATAATACTACATGAATCAACATGAATAAGAAAATGCTATTCGTTTAGTTAAACAAATAAACATAAACAACGATCGCATTGGTTTATTTTTGTTCATGAGCGTTCAATAATGTGTTCGTTTACGTACATTTATATGCTCATTTGTGTTTGTTTGTGTTCGTTTATTTAAAAGATTTTGGATATTGTAGTTTTTGTAAATATAAAATCCTAGTTAAAGCTACCTCCGCCAATATCCGTCGTTTGACTATTTTAATTTTACTTTGTGTTAGAGTTTGTTAAACTTCTTAAATTTTGTGTTAATTATGTGTATGATAATGATGTTAATCATCTATGGATAATTATGCTAGAAACTTATTTATTTTTGGTAGATTATGCATAATGTTTATAATGAAAACTATAGTTTATTCTAAAATGAATATATGAATTTTTGTATTCGTTTATGTTCATGAATATTTGTATATGTTTTTTTTTCATTTGTTTGTGTTTATTTACATTCGATATGTGCTTTAACATCCTCATCCTAATAACCCTGCATCTAAAGTTGGTACCAAAAAGGAACTAATAATAAATGTGGGGGGTTGAAAGTGTAAAAATGTAAGTTTGAATATTCGGGTGGGGGTTTACAAGGAAGGATTAACCCTAATCCCTCTTGTTTAGTCAGGACCGGTAGATTACACCCTTCATCTCTCGAATTCAAGCATGTAGCAAGACTAATCACGTTCTCTCTCAATTAAAGGTAATACTCAATTGTTATTAATTTTTCTATGATAGATTGTCGATATCAGTTTTTTATAGGAACCCTAAGGAGGCCGAAGACTTGGTGTTCATCACCAATTCTCGAATGAGCCAAGAACTAGGTATTTTTTTCATCCAAATGTGTGTTCTATCCCGCCCCCCCCCCATTATTTTTGGAGTTGCATGTATGGTTTAACACAACTTTAATAAAAAAAAAGAGTTTTTACCAAATCAATCATCCTTAAAAACTGCTTAAACGAACCTTTAATCAAAAGTGCTCCTTGATCAAATGTGCCATTGATCCAAAGCGTGCTATAGAAGCGATGCAATCAAAGTTGTGCTATAGAAATTATGTGATCATAACCCTTTGTCTTATCGAAATTAGCTAGCCATCAAAAGTGACTATATAAACCGAATGTGATACTTTTGATTAAGAGCAGGTTAAGTTAAATGTTTTAATTTTTGATAGATATGTAGTTTTATGCCCTTATAAAGTAATATGATATTATGATATGTTACAAGTAAAGATGAATGATTTATGATGCTATATGTTTTGTTATATGTTAAAGCCATCTTGGTTATTTGAGCTTGCAAGTCTTCCACAAGAGTTTGGTATTTGTGATGGGCATAACTAGAATCTTGTCTTATGATCCTTAAGGGACCAACATAAAGTCTTACCTTATATCAAGCATCATTAGAAGTCCTTCCTTGAGTTGGCAACATAAAGTTGTGTTTTAGGAGTGGTATCATAGAGTCCTACTTATGACAGAGCCTTACCTTAAAGTAGGCCTCATAATTCCTTGTTGCATATGATTATGTGTTTAATATTACTAGCATGTTTACAAGTTAAAGTTACAAGTATGTTTTTACTATTGAAGGTTGCTAGTACAATTTACTAAACGAGTTAACTAGATATGAAGTTATGTTCGCTAGTTATATTTATCAACTATGATGTTAGTACATGACACATTTTATTACATTCTTATGTGTAAAAGGTTTCCTGCTACAGAACATTAATAAACTAAGGTGTTGTTTGGTAACTTCTGAATGGGTAAGTGCTGAACGAATAAGAGATCTGAACCAGTAAGATGTCTGAACCAGTAAATGCTGAACCAGATTAAGTATGTTTAGTTGGATATCTGAATGACTGTATAGAATAACTATTTTACCAATCTGAATTACTTCTTGATAAGTATAATTTATCTGTTTGATTATAACTTCTAATAATAAATAATTATTAAAGAAAGAAAATACAAATCATATTAGAAACAACCGCTTACACATAAATCCATAAGTTTGACTTGCAAAGTCCAACATAATAAACCAGCAAAAATAGTGAGAAAAACCCGTACTTTGAAGCAGCAACAGAAGCTTGAGCATGATCAACATGTTTAGGTGAAGATGAAACAACAGTGTGACATTCGCATTTTCGACTAGCTTTGTATTTGTTATTCTGTATTGTAAACCCGACCTGAATTGTTCTTAGGATCTTTGGATATTAATAAAATGATGGATTTTATGTTGTAATCAAGTTTCATACTTGCCATTTCGTTCCGAAGTCTTTAACGGTGTTTAAAACGCTTATTTTGTGCTCAAAACGATCTAAAATGAACTACAAGGACTAAAATTGCCAAAAAATCAAAGTTTGTCCGAGAGCCCCCGCATCACTTGACGCGTAGGGCTGGCCTCAGCTCGCTACGTGGTGCGACCCACAGTTCGTTTCAGCAAAATTAGTTTTTTTAATGTTTTCGGTTCGTTTAAGCTCGTTTAAGGCCCGAACTCGTGTTTTAACCATTCAAACCAACCAAGACCTAACCCATAATTATTCTAGAACCATCCAAACATGTTTTATACATGGTCATAATTTATTTAAATCAAAATTTATTTTAAATAAAAGAATCAAAGTGCACCCTTTTACCCACCGGAAAAACGCATTACCCATTCCCTCAAACCCTAATCCTTCTCTATAAATACCACTCATTCTCAACCATTTCACCTACATATTTTCATCTTCTTCTTCCTGATTTTTAATCTTGCAAGTTGTTCTAGCTAGTTTTGCTTAAGTTTGACTTTAAAAAGTTAACGGAACCGAATCTTGCATTTCAAACCAATTCGGGTATGTGTTTTTTTATATTTTCAGTTTTTCTAAGTTATTTTATGTTGATAAAATCATTTTCATCTTTATTTAAGGCTTGTGGGCATTCAAACACATATTTATGCATTTTAGGCATGTTTGGGTCGTTTTCGGAAAGTTTACTCGCTTAACTTTCTTGTTTGAGTTTAGATCTGAAACTTTTACCTTATTTTTAGTTCTGTGGTTTTGGACATGTGGTAATCATCTTCGGGTTCATATCGAGTCAAGGACCGAACCAAACCAAACGCTCGTTTAAGCACTTTAAATAACTTTTAAGCAACCATGTTACATCAAACACTTTAGATCTGAGTTTTTCTTTATATTTTAGTTATTATATGGTTGATACGGAGGTGTAGAACAAATCTTGGCTTGAACCCAGGTTTCGGGTAAAAACCGAGTAAAACCGAACACCCGTTTTAACAAGTTACTCAATGTTCTAACCACCAAAAGTTCAACCTATCTTTTTAGTTATGTTTTACTTTATATTACTCATATTAATTAAGATTTTGGAAGTGTTGGAACAAATCTTAGCTCAAACCAAGTTTCGGGTAAAAATACCCGAGTAAAAGTCGAACTTCTCGTCTTAACGAGCTAGTCACCGTTCAAACCACCAAAAATCTTTCCTAACTTTTTTTAACTTATGTTTCACTTTATATTATTTATATTTCTAATATTATGGTATGACGGAACCAAACTTGGTTTTATATTAAGATCGGGTTTAAGCGAATTTTTTTAATTAAAGTCTCAAACTCAGGTTTAAGAGAGTGTAGGTCAGATCTTGATGCTTATATTAGCGGGATCGTGCACACTAGCACTAAACCAACTCCCCTATGTAAAACTTAACAAAGGTTGAGTAAAACTAAACATCAAGGATCCGGTTTCTTGTAAAACTTATTTCATCCTTACTCTATTTAAACACACTTTTGTAAAATATAACTAAAACTTCTAAAAACCCAAGCCTTATTTTTATGAACTTTTATACCATTTATATTCTATATTCAAGACTCAAAACTTACTCAAGATCTTTCAATATAGGACACGCACGTTAAACCGTCGGACTCGCTTACTTGATGATTTTATTCTAAGTTTGTTCATCAACGCCACTTTTTTTTCAAGTGAGTAATTGCATCCCTGTTTTCTCTTCTATACTTTGGGGGTAATAAGCATACTTACTCAAACGAAAATGATTTAACATTTAGATTCTCAAACCACAAGCTCTAGGTTATGTGTTGCTTAGAATAATTGTCCAATTGTATGTTATATACCTCATATGATTAATTACTAAATATTTATTGCTTTTAATCGGTTAGCCTCATCCTCATCCTTAATAAGTATGATCATACGCTCCTCCTTGTAATATGGTAGTTATATCTATTAGAAATGAGCCTGATTTATTTATGATTTATATACCTCAATTGTCGCTTTTATTTACGGTTTCACATATTTGAGTTGTGAATTTCGCCTCATATTATATTTAGAGTAAATTACGCTTTTCGTCCCTGTGGTTTGGTGGTTATAACCATTTTCATCCAATAGTTTAAAAACGCCCGGTTTAACCACCGTGGTTTAAAATCTGTCACAATTAAGTCCAAACCGTTAACTCTATCCAATTTTTCTGTTAAATATTTCAAAAAACGATAATACCCTTGGATTAAAAGTGTTACTCTTATACAAATATATAAAATACTTATAATATTTAATATATAAATCAAACATATATCTTAAATATTTACACACACACATATATATATACACACACACACACATATATATACATACATATATACATATATATACATATATATATGTATATATATAATTAAACACCACATATGAAGACCATCACAAGAACCACCACCTTGATATCATCTTCACCACCTCCCCTGTCATCCACCTTCATCTTCTCCACTAACAATGGTGCTTTAAAACTTCAAACCCCCAAACCTTCAAACCCCCAAACCTTCAAACCCCCAAACCTTCAAACCCCAAACCTTCAAACCCCCAAACCTTCAAACCCCCAAATTTGATTGTTGATTTAACTCAGAAAAATCCCATAAACAAAAGAATATCATACAGAAATCAAGAAAGCAGAACTTGATATGTGTCTCACCATCAGATCTATTTTAAAATTTTCTTCCTTTTGGCTTTCAATGTTCGGATTAGCTGGTTTTCTGCAAAATTATCAAACAAAAGAATAGGTCAACAGATCATCAAATACAGATCATCAAGACCACACCCACACTGTATTTCCCTCTCATCTCCCGCCGTCGGTCATGGCAAAGGCTAGATTCAAGAACTCCAATTGGTGGTGTTGGTGGTGGTTGAAGTTTCGGTGGCTTTGTGATGGTTGACGATTCGGTGTTGGTGGTCGGCTTTGTGGTGCTTCATGGTTGACGGCTTTGTGGTGGTTCAGGGTCCGAGGTGTTTGCTGCGATGCGACGACGGTGGCTGTGAGGTGGTGGTGTGGCAGACGTGTGATTGAAACTATGGTGGGGTTGGATGAGGGTGGTAGGTCGTGGTATTACAGTGATGGTGGTGCAGTGGTGCGATGGATGCGGGTGGTGGTGGTGCGCTGGTGCGATGGATGCGGGTGGTGGTGGTGCCATGGTTGTGAGTTTGTGACAAAATAGATGGGTGGGGTGGGGGTAGAGCTGCTTAGGTAGAGTGGCTTTGGTTTTAGAGAGAGAGAGAGAGAGTAGAGATAGAGAGAGTGAGTATGTGTATATATATATATATTATTAATATTTATACATAGATATTGTAGTAACAGTTTAAGTCCAAGGGTATTTTTGTCTTTTTACATACATTTAACGGAAAAAATGGATGGGGGTTAGTGTCCTGGATTTAATTGTGACAGATTTTAAACCACAGTGGTTAAACCGGACGTTTTTAAACTATTGGATGAAAATGGTTATAACCACCGAACCACAGGGACGAAAAGCGTAATTTACTCTTATATTTATAAAGTCATGAAATTGCTCACCAACATACATGTCGACAAAATATATTTTATGCAATGCTACAGGTTTGATTGTCGGTTTATTGAATATTTAAAGACGTTATTATATTTTGAACCGTTAGGTTATTAGTTAAGAACTATTTATTTTCTTGTATTTGTAAGAACATGTTGTGAAATGAATGAGTTGATTAAATATTGTCACTTTAATAGTGTTGTGTGCATTTGAATAATCATAGTCACGTCCCGACATGTTCCGCTGCTTTGGTCGGGGTGTGACAAACAAATCTTTTACAGAATTAGGGTTCTTGTTTTCACCCAAAAAGTTTTATTGTATTTGAAAAAAAAAATTTTAAAAAGTTCAAACACTAGTTCCTTTTTGAACTTTTTTTTCACTTAAAAATCAAATCACTATTATACACTACCGGCTCAAAGCTCAATGGGATCATTTGACCCCGTACCTGTGGCTATAGAGCTCATCATTGTTTTTTTCTTGTGTTTTCTCTACTCATCATTGTGTTTTTTTTAAATATTATTTTATTTTTCTGAAATGATAAGTTTTAAAAAACATATTGGTGAAATAATATTATTGTGTACTTCTAACTTTAAACACAATGATAAAGTAACTAAAAATTTATATAACATATATAAACAATAATAAAAAAATACAAAATGATATAAAACGTAAAAAACAATGACACGTACATATAAACAATGATGAAAAATATTTAACACAATAACCTGACATATTTAGCATAATAACCTGACATATTTAACATAATAATTTGATACATTTCATACAATAACCAAAATACCATCATCTTTAAAAAAATAAAAAAACACATGCTCATAATTTTTTTAACCTTTCTAGATTAAATAAATTTTTACTAACCCTACTCTTATATAGATATTTATTACACTAATTGAAAATATAAATATGATATAATTTATAAATTTATAAATACTTCTTATGATTAATTAAGTTATTTATACATATATTAATAAAAAATTAAAAGTTAAATTTATAATTTATAAATCTATAAATGCTTATTTGGATAATATAACAGTTGATCTGTGTAAAATTAAAAACAGTTTGTTTCATATTCACACTAATTCAGAATATATAATTATATCAAGAATTTTTTTTTCTTTTTGACTAATTAAATCCAATTTGACTATTAAAGTATGTATAATCCCATACAATATTAAACAATTTAGTTGATGATAAAGAAAATTAAATTAAAAAATCAATAGATAAAAACTCAAATGATTAATTAATATATTAATTTAGACGGTAATTTTTTTACTAAAAAATAAACATGAGAATGACATGTGACATCTTTAGTTACTCATTTATTATATAATATAGATATTGGCCATTGATATTATCTATATTTTATTGTTATCAAAGAACATTTAGGTAAGATATTTGCATAAATAGTATTATTTTTCCATTCGACATAAGTTACGTGCAAATGCTTTAAACTTACTAACAAGATTTTATGAAGGGCAAAGGGAGATAATATAAATTAGTGTTAAAAATTTGTGACGTAGGGTAACAATATCGTTGTCAAATAAGGTTTTAAGCAACTTATTCCCACCTTAACCTTATCACTTAATACATCTTCGATTTATTTACCTAAAAAGTGAAATAAAGGCAACATTTGAAAGATTTTAGTCGACATACAAAGATACAAAGTAAGATAGTCTAGATACATATATATATTTTAATTAAAATGATTACTATGATATCCAAAGATGTATAATAAAGTTATTTATTTTCTTTGAAATATCAGTTTTATGGCAACAATATATTTCTTATTAAAAATCTGATTAATTCAAAAACTATCATTATATATCTATATAATTTGAAACTCTTAGCGACAAGAAAGTTTTAGCTTTTGTGTTTTAGCCACAAAAACTTTTTAGTTTTCAAATTTGGTTTTTTTTATTTGTCTTGTCTTATGACAAGTATTTAGGTTTATATAAAAAGTGAATGTATTAATTAAAAATTATTTTAATTACCTATTTATTTAATTTTCGTCATGAAAGGCAAGTGGATGAAACGAGCATAAATTATCATTTAGAATGTTAGTGTGCGTTAATGATTTTTATTTTATGATCTACCAAGTTATTTGATGTATTCGGGTTCTAAATCGTAGTAATAGTCGTTAAGATATTCTTTTTATATTCTAGCTTCATATTTAAGTTTGTAGTGCAATTGACCACGCAACACGTGTGGAGATATTTCTAGTTAATAATAGTATTAAAAACCAAGTGATACAGTAGCTTTTATGATTTTCTGAGTTTAACCACCTAGGTTTTGTTTTATTTAAATGACAACTATTAATTTAAAAATGTATGGCAATGTGATAATGCAAATTCGTGATCTAATAGATTGACTCGGGTCAACCCATCGAGCCCAAATGAGCAGTTGGTGGGATGTGGAGACTGAACTTTGGAGAGTCCAAATTTATGCACGTAATTAGGAACCGAGGACATGGCGTCGATGCCAGATCGACCGAATATATTTCTTGTGACGTGTTTTTTTTATTTATTTCTGCATGTTCAGAATCAAGTTATCACAGCTACATACGTTTCTTATCTTTATGTACTTGACCACGTTAGTGTCATTGCATCAACGTATGTTCGTCCCATTGTGAAATGAGGGTCGAAACACTAGTATAATCATTACAAATATTATTAGCGAAAATCTTTATCATCATATCTCCAATATTTATATAGAGTGAGTTTTATTTTGTGTTAGTGGAGGGGTGTGTATGTGTGAACGAGGTGCGGAGAGGTATAGAAATGAAATAAGTTTAATTTTTTTCTTGTGTTTTTTCTTTGTTAATAACAAATTCTGTTTTATGAATATGAATTTATTATGTTTTCTAATCTTGCTTAATAGTCACAGTGATTGAACCAATCAATCAATACTAAGGTTACGTGTTATATATTCATGAGAGTGGTCATAGTTAATGTAGCAGGGGCGTGGGGCATGGAACCTCGCTGCCCTGCGCGTGATCTTCTCTTATCTAATCATGCCCACGAGCGTGTGACCTTCTACCTATCATCTTTAAAATCATTTTTCCC
Source organism: Flaveria linearis (assembly GCA_024085815.1). Lineage (NCBI taxonomy): Eukaryota > Viridiplantae > Streptophyta > Magnoliopsida > Asterales > Asteraceae > Flaveria > Flaveria linearis. The sequence continues at coordinate 57,941,009 of CM044017.1, read as the reverse complement.
TCCAATTAAAATTCATCCACTCACACCTTCACATTCACTATCGAATTAGGCTATGTGTAGCCGAGGCTGCAAACTAGCTAGGGCGTGAGACACATGGTCGGCCACTCTGATCGTGCACACCGCAACTAACTGGTATGATCGCAAGGGTGTGAGGGAGGTCACGATCACCTGATTCGCAAAAGGGTCAGACTACTTGATCAGAGGATCTATCCAACAACCAGTCAGCGGCACATGCCACAATATTACAGAGTAACCTTATATGAGGCTCTATCCGAAACACCCTGCCTTACACCTTTTTAGTAACTGTGAGTGTGACTACATCTATTAGCTATGTGACGCCTATTAGATCATTTGACAATCGTTTCGTTTCTCCCGTTTCTCTCCGGATAACACATCAATATCACGTTGGTTTTGATTTACAAGGTTGCTTCCCAGTTTTTCCCCTTTTCTCCTTTTTTTTCAATTTAAATTTTTTAATATGTAATTACATTTCAAATTTTATAACTAAATTAAGTAAATTAGCTAATAAAAAATAAATTATAGAAAGAAAATAACATTAAATTTTTTGAAAAAAAAATCATAAAAAATACTAAAGGTTCGCATCGATTGATATAAATATTCCAAATGCTTGATCAAATCTGCTCGAAGGTTAGTATGGATTGTGCATGATCATAGACGTGAAAGTAAATCATGCTATACTAGTTCATTGTTTGGAGGATCTTTTATATAATCAAGAGATATCACCATTTCATCACTCTTAAATACTATGTAAGATAATATACGTGTATATGATTTTTTAATTTTCTGTAGATGTAGGTGTTTTCCGGTTGTTAAATATATGTCACCTTTTAAGACCCTAAAAACTCGTTCAATGTTTTTTCTTGCTGCTTCTTGCGCTCTCACGAATTATTATCATTGAAGATCGTTCTCCGACGGGTACAACAACATTTTAACTATCGTTGCCCATTTGGGCATATCTAAATAGTGTTCAAATTTATATTGAAGCTAGTTTACCACAAACGGACACTTCGGGGTGCTTCCACTAATAACATCATTAAACAAAGGTGATTGGTCAAGGACTTTGATGTCGTTGTTAGCTCTAGGAGTCCCAAAAATGCATTTTAAATCCACAAATCCGTAGATGCCACCGCTTCAAGCATTATTGTCAAATGCTTGTGATCACTCCTTATGTATTGCCCTAACCATTCGATTCTATATTTTTTTCAACCCCAATGCATACAATCTAAGCTTCCTGGTATTCCTAGAAACTATGACGTTGCTCATGTGTGGCGTATAATAGTTGTAGTACCATCATAATGATGTTGCAAGTAGTCGTGTGATGTTCTCTAAAACAAATTTAAATACTCGTTAGGCGAATCTGGAACATTCTCACTGCGAGTTGTCGTATATTAGAAGTGCCTTTTTAATGAAGTAAACTCCGACGACTCTGCGTGTTTGAAGCGGTTTGAAAGAACTCAAAATTAATCTCTAATTGACCAACGATCATTAAAAATAGGTATTTATCTATTCGAAACCTTATTTGGTATGTTGAATGATTATCAACAAAAGTTATGTCACTTATTGTTTATGAATTTCTTCACGACCGTCTCTATGCATGTAACTTAAAATTAAACATAAATACAAATAGTAATCTTTTAAAAAAAGTGAGCATAAATAAAAATAATAATACTAAAAAAACAAATAGAATACTTTCTTGATGAGGATGTGATGTCTTACACTTTGCTAATGATAAATAAATTACCCGGGCCAAGAATTTCCCACCTTCCCCCAGATTCGACACAATCTCACCTTTATATTTTTTTGCTCACACTCACTAAAGTACAGAAAATAACCTAACTTAAAATATTATTGGTTTTGTTGAAAGCACGTATATATTAAGTTGGGTAACATGGTCAAGAGAGGCTTTGAGGGATTGATTCATTTTGATGATAAGTGTGGAGTGGGCACTCATATCAATGACCTCATTACATCTTGAAAGGCACGACGTGTGTGCCTCACCACCCTAAATCATGAAATGATTATGAAGTGGCAACACACTCCTATAGTCCTATGATCGATTTGATATTGATATATGTGTTTTTAATTTATATTAATCTAATTATCAACTCTTTTGTTCAAGTATCAATGCTTAAAGTACAACAATGCAATCCATGGTCGTTCTTTTATTATATAATTATATATATACTAATTACCAAACGATTTATACATAGGGGTGTAATATCTGATATTAATCAAGTGGTTTGGGCATGAGAGTGTTGTATGGTATGCATTATAGGTTGTATCATGTGTTTTAGCGGGTCGTACCCATCTTTTGTCTTTTATTTTCTTTAATCTTTAACGTTTTTATTTTAACCCAATACTTTTATATTTTACAATTTAAGCGTAATATTTTTTTACTTTCAACTTTGGTCTCGTATACTTTTTATATTTTTCATTTTACGTTTCGGTCTAAATTTAATGAGTTAACACGTTGCGGCGTGCGTGTGTGGTTTAACGTTTTTACGATTAGTTTCCTCATTTAACGTCCTCGTCGCAACGTGTTGGTCCTAGATCGACTTAGTTATTGTTTTATACATTTTACGTTTTATATGCGTGGTCCCATGTTTTTATGTCCATTTCTATTCAATTTTTTATTTCTTTTTTAATATGATTTTTTCGATGTTGGTGGTTACAGATGGTGATGTGCCACTGCTGGTTTTACGGCCCCGCTACAACGTGGGGCTAAATCCTAGTTTAAGATTAATTTTCGTTTTACTATTAAATTATGTATGAATTGACACATGAAGCTTGGTTTGGTACCATTCAAGATTAAATAATCTTGCTTTCCGTAAAGCAACTCGACTTCTTTCAATGTAATTATTTGCATATAATGTGTATATATAAATAATAATAATAATAATAATAATAATAATTGGCTTCTAGATCGATTATATACTCGCTCTACCTTGCTTAATCATTTCAACATAGTTTTTCCTTAATTCAAAATTTTCACCACTAGTAATTCAACAATATTTTATAACGCAAAAGTAATTAACCTTAAAGATGGTTGTCGATCAGTTAGAGATACAAACCAGTACATTTAATAAATGGGGTAACTTTTTAAAATAGTAAACAATTTTAAAAAATGTTCCAATTAGTTAACTCAAATTTTAAAAGGGTTGTTACTCAGTTTTTATATTTTATATAAATTAAAAGTCTTAACATGTTTTTAACATGTCATACCTTTTGTTTTAATTAGAAAATATTTTTTCTATCTTTTGATGTTGATATGGAATGTTGATGTACAATTAGGTATTTTTTTTTAATTTTTTTCATAATCAACATGTTTTTTTTATTTTTTAATATAATTTTATACATTAAAAATCCTGTCCCCCAACTCTTCTGCACCAATACTTTCTTGACATAAAAAATTTAATGATGACTTGATTTGTCGTTTAGTGATCTAATTTGAGAAAATATGAATGAGTGACTAAATTAGAATACTTTTGAAACTTGGTTACTATTCTGTGACATTTTCTGTTCGTGAACCATTCGGCGAAAAGTTCGTTTATGTTCGTTCGTTTATGTTCGTTCGTTTAATATATAAACAGATGCCGCGTTCGTTCATTCATGTTTATGAACGTTCGATAACATGTTTGTTTATATTCGTTTGTGTTTGGTTATTTAAAGATTTTATATTCTATATTTATATTCTATAGGTTCTTATTCTCAAAAATATGAAACTTTAGTCATACTATTACGTCTCCGCCAACATCCCGGTATGGCAATTTTTAACTTCTGTTTATGTAATTTGTTAAATTTCTTAATTTTTGTGTTAATTATATTTATATAATAATGACAAGTATGTTGAATAATTATGTTTAACTTTGTAGGGTTTGACAAACTTTTGTATGTTTTTGATTATGTTTGTGTTCGTTTGTCTTTATTTGTGTTCATTTATGTTCGGTAAATGTTCGTGAACAGTCTACAAACACTTCATTTTCTTAATGAATTAATAGGAACAAGAAATCTCATTCGGTAAGGGTTTATAAATAATTCACGAACACTAATACGAACACAAACACGAACACGAACAATACCTTGTTTGTGTTCGGCCGACTCGTTTACAGCCATACTCATACCTCAATTCTCATGGTCCAAAGTCCAACTAGGAATACAAATAGGCTGAACTTTATTATTAACTAGTTTTTAATCTTAGCACATTGCAACTGATCTTTTCTCTCTAACTAATATTTTAAAGCGAAACATAAGAAATCAAACTTATAAAATAAAATACCATTGCTAGACTCGAATTCGGGTGGCATGCTACAATTGAAATGTATCTCTTTAGAATTAATATAAGTAGTAACTAAAGCATACAAAACTAAAAGAAATTACACAAAAAGGTTTTAAAAATCAAGTTAGGAATGCGGGTTTCATAAATTTTGGAAAACTTCACAAAAATGTAACCAACTTTTGTAACTGTTCCAATTAAGTAAGTCAAACTTTTTATTTTGTTTCGATTTAGTTTCTCAACTTGTAGGCAATGTGCTAATTCTATATAATTTACCTGTTTTTTTTTTGAAAAATCAATCAATAATTTTTATTCCACCAATAATGTTAGCAGAAAGCTAACAATTACATACTCCAAATTAATAACATCACCATACAGCAGCATATATACAAATTGTTACTATTCTAAATCAATCACCACCCTATTCTTTGGAGGTTGAAATTGTTCCAAGTATTCCATTCCAAGGTTTTTTGCTTTGATATGCTCTTTATCCATAGAAAGCTTCTTGACTTGACTCCACCGATGCAATCCCTAACACAACATTGTTTACTTCTAAACTTGGCGTCGTTTCTCGATTTCCATATGCACCACACCGTTGTTTGAATAACACCACTAAGGACCTTCTTCCTCTTTTGTGATCCACCCGAATGTTTATGTAATTCCAGTAGGTCTTTAAATTCAAATGCATATACTTGGGAGATCTTACACCAAGTAGAGATAATTGACCATATAGTTTATATAATTTACCTGTTTAGCACGTTAAATGCTGATGTGGCTTTTTTCTAATTTTTATATATTTAAACTAGGTTAGAACCCGTGTGATACACGGATGATTTAATCAATATGACTTCCATCAAATACTGATTACATAATAACCATAATAAAAATACAAAACAATAAATATCAAAGTTTGAAAATAGAAATAAATAAAATTCATACTCTAAAAAGTTTCTTGTAGATGTGTAAACACCTCTTTGTATACAACGTTTTGAGTCACATTGGTAATGTTACCATTTTGATCTAAAATGAGTAATTTTACCCCGTTTGTAGTCTTCACCCTTGACAAAGCAACATATAACTGCCCATGAGTAAAAACTGGCTCTTTTAAATACAAACCAACTCTTGACAATGATTGTCCCTGACTCTTGTTAATCGTCATTGCAAAAGAAACACTTAGCGGAAACTGTCTTCTTTGAAACTTAATAGGGATTTTTTTATCAGATGGCACAAGATTAATTCTTGGAATAAATGTTCGGCATCCAATATTACTTCCAGATATTATCTCAGCTTCAATAACCCTTTTTCCAAGAGATACTATTTGCAGGCGAGTACCATTGCAAAGACCATTTTGTTGGTCAATATTACGTAGAAGCATCACTGGAACACCAACTTTTAATACTAACCTGTGATTTGGCAGTCCGGATATTTTGAGACCATTTAGAAAATCAGGGGAGTACAAATTTTCCTGTAACGGAATATTAAAATGTTCCGTTTGACATATGCTATCTGAACTAAGATACTCTATCTCATCACCAGGGAAAATTGAAAGCAAACGATCGTTAATTTCATGAACGATCTCGTTTTTTGGTGCCAGAATTGCTCTCTCACGAAAGTACTCTTTGTCTTTGTAGTTGTCTAACATGCATGGGTAAACAAATTCGATCAAACTTGATAAAGGATCGATCGAGTCTTTGATGAGGAGTTCATCAGGCATAGTAATAGTTGCCTCACCATCGTTATAACCACCAACGTTGCCCTCTCCTATATCAAGCAGCCATTTAGCAAAGTTTTCAATTACTTCAATGGCATAAGGCTGTCCCCCGGTTTGTAGTCGCATTTTTTGTTAAGTAAGTAAGTAACTTGCATTTATTCCAAAGGTAGGATGAGCTTAAGGAAGCATTAACAATATCTTGTCGACTACCATTTGGAACAACCGGTAAAATTTGTCTAAAATCGCCACCAAAAACAATAACTTTACCACCAAATAGCATATCTGAAGATACAGAAGTATGTTTAGGTAATACATCATTCATCGTCCTATCCAATGCTTCAAATGCATGCTTGTGAGTCATGGGTGCTTCATCCCAAATTATCAATTTTGTCTGCTTCAATAGTTGAGCAACTTCACTGTTTGGTTTTATATGGCATACAGAATCTTCGTTTACATTTATGGAATATGGAATCGTGAGTGCGCAGTACGACCTCCTGTAAGCAACAAAGATGCTATTCCACTGGATGCTACATTTAATACAATTTCACCTTTAGACCTTATTGCTGCCGCCAATGTCTTCCATAAAAAGTTTTACCGGTTCCGCCATATCCATAAACGAAAAAAACTCCGCCTTTATTAACTTCAACAGCAGTCATGATGTCATCAAAAACATATCGTTGTTCATCCATTAAAGAATCAAAAAGCTTTTCAAACTCAATATCTCATTTCAACATCATACAATAACTCCTCGCTAATTAAACGATAGTTGATGAAGACAGCGAATCATTGTCCGGGTAAGGCATGCATGTAAATGACTTTAGTGTTGAATTATTCCGTTGTAAATACTTTTCAATCTCATACAACGTAAATTTTTAATTTGACTATTTGTTAGCGACAAAGCTGAAAAATGGAAAATATTGTGGATAATTAGTTACACAATGAATGTGATGTGAAAATGGTAATACGTATATGAAATGTATCCAATTATTAAAAAATAACTATCAATAAATATAATAAGTGATTTTTATTAATTAAAAAATTAAAATATGTGTAATGTACCTGGCAACCTCAATATTTTTTGTTGTTTGTAGAATGCCGTCAGATAAGTATTCCCATGTACTATTCCAACACAAATCCGGTCTCGATAAAGAATTTGATAACAACATTGTGGCAAACAAAGTACGCAGATAATATCCAGAACCTGAATGACTCGCCTCTTTAATTGCATCAATATATTCGGCATCATCATCTAAAGACCAAGGCATAACAGTATCTCTAAATGTTGGAAATGTTTACCATTAACGGTTTTAATATCATTAAACGACACATCGGCCCTTTGACTTTGTTGAGTAGAATCCGTAAATAATAAGCCTCACCGACAGATGGAGATACGGAGTGAATTCGACCAATTGAAAAACCTTTTTTTCTGGAGACCATAAAGTAAAAATATTTAAGAAGTTAATAAATTAATAAAAAATTTTATTTAGTAATCTTAATATTTAAGAAATGCTAAAGGATTTTAAACATTGAATTGACCTTGGTACTGGTGTGATAGTCTCGCCTTTACAAAGCTTACATTCCAGAATGGTCACCTCATCAAAGTCACCGGATCCATCTTCTTTAAGAGTACACCGAACCTTTTCAACAACTTTACTCTTGCATTTCCTGCAACTGGTGTAATACCATGGACTATCATCACAAAATCCTTTAATGGTGCCAAGTATAATAACCGACTGTTCCTGAAATGTTGAAACATATAATATTCGGGGTTAGATTAATTAATAAATGTAAGCATAAAATTGTTTTTATAAAATGATTATAGCATACCGTCTGGATATCATGAATGTCACTAATGTTGCAAAATCAGTGGCCGATAGAAATTCTTCCTTGAAAGACGTAATAAGGAAGAAGAGAATCCTGATTGAGTTGATGAAGATTGTGACATTGATTGTGATATGAACCTATAAATCAAAGGCAATAATACAAAAATCAAATTATTATGTATACTTGTTAATATTTAATATATATGTTATAAACATTAGAACAGCATAACAACAGAATATTATAATATTTAAAAGACGAAGTATATAAATTGTTTACAAACCTTTGTTTGAAGTCTAAAATTTCATGAATCTGGGCATTAATGAAGACCTTGGTTACATTATAAGCATTTGATACTTGATTAAGCTCTAAAAAATGAAAGAGTTGGTTAATGTTAACATTATAGAAATACTTAAGTTATGACAGAATTATATTAATAGTGTTATAGAATGTTGAAAAATCTAGATACATTTAGCATACCTCTAAAAGTCCGAAATTTA
>CM044017.1:57534315-57932583 GCA_024085815.1 Flaveria linearis | reverse complement strand
AAAACATAAATTTGGAAAGAACAGGGACCATTTGTGTAATTTAAACAAACCCAAACCCCCCCCCCCTCTGTTTCTCCCGCTTTTCCGGCAACAGGCCGCCGCGCCGCCGCCGCGGCTCCGGCGAGGCCCCAAACTTTGTTTTTTTTATGCAATACGACCAATTGAACCCCCCAACCCGCTCGACCCCATGTTTCGAACCCGAACCAACTCCAAAAATCGAGATTCCCGCTCGTTCACCCCTCCTCCGAATAAAAACCGATGAACCTTGAATCGGATCTCGTCCAAATACACAATTCAATCAAATTAGTTATTTCTAAACTTAATACGCGTCTTAAACAATCATTAATCAATTATAATTACACAATTACAGCTCGAATCACTTAAATTTGTAAACGAAACGCGTTTTCAAAATCGAATGGGTTAAGCTCGAACACGTGTAATCAAAGTTATATATTGAGGGTTTCGGAATCATTTCGAAGTTCCTGAACTCTCCAAACCTTCAATTTCACAAAAAAAACCACTCGATCAGAAAACCCCAAACTCAAGAACACCCGATACAAACCGATCTCGAAATCACTCGAAGCTTAATCTAAACAGGTAATTAGAACCTGTTAGTGACTCGATTTGATCCAGGGATCAAAAGCCCCATGATGATTCGGGTGTTTAACATTGAATCGAGGTCAATTTCAAATCTGTTGAACCTAGGTTCATCCTAATTTGGGGTAAACCGGGGACTAAGGTTAAAACAAAAACCAAACCAATAAAAACCAAGGCCTTGGCCCTGGTTCACTGGTCTCCGCGCCCCATTCTTCAGAGGGGGTCCCGGGTTCGACCCCGGCAACCCCCCTTTTCTTTTCTTTCTGATTTTTTTTCTTCTTTTCTTCATTTCTTCTTAATATTAAACATTTTTAAATTCTGAAAATTCCTAAAATTAATTTATAAAATGCAGATTTATTTTCTTATTTTTGTTTAATTAAATTGTGACAAAATTTATTTTTATAAAAACTTTGTATTTATAAATACATAATTTTAGTTTTAAAAATACAAAGAAATGAGTAAACATATACTTGTATATGTATATATATTTTTAAATAATTAAATTGTTTAGTTATTTATACCTATATATATATATTATATATATTGATCTTTAGTAGTTAAATAACTTATTATGATTATACAATGTTATAATTGTTTAGTATATATATTTATATATATAAATCAAACAATCTAACTGTTTAGTTACTTATATATACATATAAATATATATATATATATATATATATATAACATATTTATACAAAGTTCTTTAATAGCTAAATCATTTATATTGATTATTATACACAATATCAAAATTGTTTAGTATATATTTTATATGTATATTCAAACAATTAAATTGTTTGATTACTTATACCTATAAATATATATTTGTATATAGTCCCTTATAATAGTTAAATAACTTATATAATTATTATATACAATCCTTAAAATCGGTTCAACGTACAATTTAATCAAGTTTCATTTCTCTTACGCGCTAACAATTGATTATATCAAGTATAATCCATTCGTTCCATTAAACCGATCACGTTATTAACATGTAGTAAACACGAATAATTATTAAATCATATTAGATCTACAATTAATCATCAAACATATTATAACGCGCTACTTTATTCGTTTAGGTGCGTTGTGACGTTTGTGTTGGAATCTTATTCGTGGTTATTCTTATTTCATCTACAAGTCTCCTTATTAAACACGTGAGTTCTTATGCCCCGCTTTACGATTATTTCACATCTTTCGGGGTGAAACATGTTGCTTATACAAACTTACACATACACGTTTGATACTTATTTCACACGTGCAATTCTTACATAGTCGTGTTGTTTGGATATGTTTAGTATTATATGAGATGTGACATACGTGTGCAATCATTAACTATTGCTAGCCTAGCGAAGTCTTAGATCTTTGGGCCTGACAAGCCTATTTGGTGCTAAGTCGATGTATTGCCGACTCCTAGGAGCCGTATGCTTGTGCACTAGGGAACCAAATACACTTAGCTAATCATGCTTATTCATATTATTCAGTCGAGGCTTGATTGTAACTATGCATGTTCTATATACTTGCTATCTTGTGACCATTGACTAGAATTGCCACATTTTGTATACTTATTGTATTTAAAACCATGAGAACTCACCAACTAGTTAGTTGACTTTATTTTCAACATGTTTCAGGTAATGTGCAAGCTTAGCGATGATTGAAGGAATGCATAAACCTAGATCATGGACCTAGGTTTAATAAAGACATCGAATTCTTGTTTTTGTTTAATTTATTTTGAGACATTGATGTATGTGGTGATTGAAAACAATTGATTATGGCACTTTATACTTTAACATAGCGTTATGTGGCTGTGAACAATCTTAACCCTCGCACCTCGACGTTTCCGCCGTCAAGGTTGGGGTGTGACAGATTGGTATCAGAGCCCATAACTATAGGGATTTAGGTTATTAGAAATGGCGACCTAGGCTATAGTTTATGCATGATCCTTATAGAATAGTATCCTATGAATACATACTTATTGTTTGCATGCTGCCTAACGCTATGCCTTATTATGTGCAATGTGATGCCTTAGCATAAGTGCCTTTCTACATGATTACATATTGTTACCCGTCTCCCCTAGACTTATCTTAAACGTTAATTCTCCCCGACAGTTACTATTTCTTAAACTTATTCTCGTCTCCAAGTAGAATCTATTGATAGGAATTCTTTAGACTTTATGTCTAATCTTGTAAATATCCCATCAAGATTTTTGATTTCATAAACCAAAGAACTAGTGTGGTACATAGACACCTGTATTCTGGATTTTCTGGCAAAAGGCCCTCGGGCTAAGGCAAGCGTATACGTATAATCTCATTGAGGGAACCGTTACGCTACCTGGGATTTCGGGATGAGTGATAAACTATGACCAACATACACGAGTTTCTGAGGTGAATGGGTCAATTCATCTTGACGTGTCAACGTTTCAAATGGTGATGCGTCACCAAATGGAATCATTCCGTTAATCATGATCCTTACTTAATTGCCTACCCATATTATCCTTTAACCGATCCAACCCAATTGTATTTTCCAGCAGCATGTCCGCTTCCACGGAAACCGAGGAAGATCCGGCCGTAAGCGTGCTGCCATGATTGCTCGGCAAATGGCTGCGGTCATCCCGACCATGGTGGCTGAACTCAGCAGCACTATGATCGCAAACGTCGAGAACAATAGCAATGGTCAAGGGGAGGAATAGTGCAAACCAACGGCGTAACACCCAGTCTTGCACCTTCAAGCATTTCAGTTCATGCAAGCCTCCCAGTTATAGTGGCAAGGAAGGTGCCACCGGTCTCTTAGAGTGGTTTGAAGGGATGGAGAACACCTTCGTCAACTGTGAGTGCCCCGAAGCACTCAAAGTGAGGTATGCCACCAGTATGCTACAAACAACGGGCCTTAACATGGTGGAACAGTGAAAAGAGGAACCGAGGCCCGATGCAATCTTGGCTTTAACTTGGGAGGAATTAAAAAAATAGCCATAGCCAAGTTTTGCCCGAGGAGTGAAATTCAGAAAACTGGAGGAGGAATTCTGGAATTTGAAAACAGGATGGCGGGAACCATCTGGCATATTCTACCCGTCATCATGAACTAAGCATACTGCTGCCACACATGGTGGATACTGTTTCCCGAAACGTGGAAAATTATTAGGGTGTGCCGCCTCAGATTCAGGATGCCGTTGTGGGTAGCCGGCCCGCAACCTTGGAAGAAGCTATCACCATCACTGACCAATTGACGGAGAACCACATCCGAGCGGGCACCATGTCTGCAAAAGGTGCCAAGAAGACTGAGAAGACGACCCCCGAGGAGGTCAAGGAGGTCAAGCCTGATAACAAGAAACGGAAGTTTGTACCGGCACGGACTATGCCGTGGCTGCTCCTAAACCGCCCCAAAGACAGTGTACTACCGGGGCTACTCCAGCAGCACAAGTGCCCGTGGCAAGGGCTTATGCGGGCCCTCTACTATGTGTAAACACGTGTAGGTATCACCACCCGGGCAATCTTCCATGTCGCATCTGCACACTATGTGGCAAAGTACGGGCACCTTGTGGCAACGTGTCGCCGAGCATTAGGGAACGCAGTGACGGAAACAAATCGGGTCTGCTACAACTGTGGAGAACCAGGTCACTACCGACCCCAGTGCCCTCGTCTTGTGGGCAATGTTCCACAAGCTCGTGGACGTGCTTTCAACATCAACGCGAACCAAGCCCAGGCGAACAACGAGGGTGGTGAACGGTACGTAAAAAATGCAACCCTATCCCTATAGAATTTCTCTTAAAATTCCTTACTGTGTCCTTAAGTGCCTTTAAAACCTATACAGGTATGTTTTTATTAATGACACCTATGCATACGTATTATTTGATTCGGGCGCCGAGTAGAAAGTTTCGTTCCCTAGAGTTCGAGCCGACACTTTCTAAACCTCGCTCAAATCTAGAGAGACCTCTCACCGTCGAAGTTGCTGATGGAGAACCCATCACCGTCGACGTGGTTATCCGCGATTGTCTATTGTGTCTCGATGACCATAAGTTCTTATCGACCTTATTCCATGAACCTCGGGAGTTTCGACGTCATTATTGGCATGGATTGGTTATCTAAGAACATGCCGAGAATTTGTTGTTTCGAGAAGTGCATTCGCATGCCTTCCCCGGGGACACGTGAAGGTGTTCGGTGAACGGTCCTAAAGGACTCAAGCTTATGTCATGTACTAAGGCTCAGAAATGCTAAGTAAGAGTTATCCGGCATTCTTGGCATATGTAGTCAACACCAAAACCAAGGAGAAGGAACTCAAAGATGTTCCAGTGTTGTACGAGAATTCCCTGAGGTTTTTCCCGATGATCTTAGCGGGTTACCTCCCGTACGCGAAGTAGAATTTAAAATCGACTTGATTCCGGGAGCAAGCCCCGCGGCTAAATCACCTTACCGACTCGCACCATCGGAAATGCAAGAACTCTCTAGCCAACTCCAGGAATTATCGAGAAGGGGTTTATCGCCCTAGTTCTTCTCCTTGGGGTGCACTGTCTTATTTGTGAAGAAGAAAGATGGGTCTTTCCGCATGTGTATCGATTAACGGGAGCTCAACAAGTTGACTATCAAGAACCGGTATCTTCCTCGTATCGACGATCTTTTCGACAACTTCAAGGAGCTGCAATCTTTTCAAAAATCGACTTGCGTTCGGGTTATCATCAACTGCGAGTCCACGACGACGATATCCCAAAGACTGCATTCCGCACCGGTATGGGCATTACGAGTTCATGGTTATGCCTTTCGGCTTAACCAATGCTCCAGCGGTCTTCATGGATCTTATGAATCGGGTGTGCAAGCCATACCTAGACAAGTTCGTCATCGTTTTCATTGACGACATTCTTATTTATTCCAAGTCTCGCTCCGATCATGAACTTCATCTCCGTCAAATCCTCGAACTGTTGAAGAAGGAACAACTGTACGCGAAATTCTCGAAATGTGAGTTTTGGCTTGAAGAAGTACAGTTCCTTAGGGCACGTTGTGAATAGTCAAGGAATTCACGTCGACCCTGCGAAGGTCGAAGCCGTAAAGAGTTGGAGTGCTCCCACAACTCCGACGGAAGTACGATCGTTTCTTGGCCTAGCCGGGTATTACCGGCGATTTATTGCCAACTTCTCAAAATCGCAAAGCCACTCACGTCCTTGACTCAGAAGAACAAGCCTTTCGAGTGGAAAGCCGAGCAAGAAGAGGCGTTTGAGACATTGAAGCACAAGTTGTGCAATGCCCCTATTCTGACGCTACCGGATGGGAATGACGACTTCACGGTATACTGCGATGCGTCGAAACAAGGCCTTGGTTGTGTTCTCATGCAACGGGAAAGGTCATCGCATATGCCTCGAGACAATGAAGGTTCACGAGGTAAATTATACGACGCACGATCTCGAGCTCGGAGCGGTGGTCTTTGCTTTGAAATCTGGAGACACTATCTATACGGCACGCAATGTATAGTCTACACGGACCACAAGAGCCTCCAACACGTTTTCAATCAGAAGGACCTCAATATGAGACAACGTCGTTGGGTGGAACTAATTAGCGACTACGATTGTGATATCCGCTACCATCCGGCAAGGCAAATGTCGTAGCCGATGCATTGAGTCGAAAGACGCATCAAAAGATGGTTTCCGTTCAAGAGATTCGCGACCGACGCCAATGGTTCGATACATTGGGAGAGTTTGATACTGAAGTCCGACTCGATGTCAACAATGCTACGGTGTTATTGCAGAACTTAAGGATCGATTGTGACATCGAGGCGAGTATTCGAGAAGCACAGCAAGCGGTGCAAACCGAAGGGAGTATGAAGGAAGAGCTCGAGCCAAATCTCTTAGCCCAATTAGAAACAAGAGCCAATGGGCTAATGTATTTCGCAAACCGAATCTGGATCCCCAAACGCAATAACCTTCGGGCTTCTATCATGAACGAAGCACATCGGACTCGTTATTCAATTCACCGGGCTCCGATAAGATGTACATGGACTTACGAAGTCAATATTGGTGGCCCGGAATGAAACGAGACATAGCAACCTATGTTGCTAAGTGCCTTACATGCACGAAGGTTAAAGCGGAGCATCAACGTCCAAGTGGATTACTTGAACAACCCGAAATTCCCATGTGGAAGTGGGAACATATATCCATGGACTTCATAACCAAGTTACCTCGGACATCTCGCGGGCACGATAGCATATGGGTAATCGTCGACCGATTGACTAAGTCGGCACATTTCATACCCATACGAGACACATATAAGACATCAAGATTAGCCCGGATTTACATCGACGAGATCGTAAGCCGTCATGGTGTGCCTCTTCACATTATATCCGACCGAGACGCTCGATTCACTTCTCACTTTTGGTCTACTATGCAAGAACTTCTGGGTACACAATTGGATTTAAGCACGGCTTACCATCCCCAAACCGATGGCCAAACCGAGCGGACGATCCAAACCCTGGAAGACCTGTACGTCTCTTGTCCTCGATTTTGGGGGCGACTGGGATATGCACCTACCGCTCGCAGAATTCTCCTACAACAACAGTTACCACTAAGCATCCAAATGGCACCGTTCGAAGCACTTTACGGTCGTAAGTGTCGTTCACCAATCTGCTGGACCGACGTTGGCGAGAATCTTATTACCGGTCCCGAGCTCATACAAGAGACGACCGATAAAGTCGCTATCATCCGCAAGAACCTGGAAGTGGCAAGGAGTCGACAGAAAAGCTACGCTGAAAACGTCGAAAGCCACTGGAATTCCAAGTTGGGGAGATGGTCCTTCTCAAGGTCTCACCGTGAAGGGTGTGGTTCGATTTGGAAGGAAAGGCAAGTTAGCTCCTAGGTTTGTAGGGCCTTTCAAGGTTTTGAAAAGGATCGGGAAGGTGGCCTACAAACTAGAATACCCTCCGACCTTAGTGGAATTCACCCTGTCTTCCACGTCTCGAATCTGAGGAAGTGTCTGGCCGACGATAATTTGCATGTGCCATTGGAGACATTCAGATCGACGAGTCACTACACTTCGTTGAAAAACCCGTCGAAATCATGGATCGCATTATGAAGAAGACTAGGACCTCTACGACCCCAATCGTAAAGGTTCGATGGGAGAATAAACGAGGAGCGGAATTCACTGGGAGCGTGAAGAACATATGAAGAAGACTTACCCTTACTTATTCTTGTAACCCTTTTTGATTCTTAATTTCGGGACGAAATTCTTTTAAGTTGGGGAGACTGTAACATCCTGTATTTTTGTGTTCTTTATTTATGCCATTTTATAGCATCTTTAAGTGAATCTCTTTTTATACATATATGATACTAACAATAATAATAATAGATAATAATAATATAATAATAATAATATAATGATATAATAATAATAATAATAATAATAATAATAATAATAATAGTAATAATAATAATAATAATAATAATAAAATAATAATAATAAAATAATAATAATAATAATAATAATAATAATAATAATAATAATAATAATAATAAAATAATAATATTAATAATAACAATAGTATAAATAATAATAATAATAATATAATAATAATAATAATAATAATAAAACTTTGAATTTAAAGTGCAGGGGGTAAAACATAAATTTGGAAGAACAGGGACCATTTGTGTAATTTAAACAACCCAAACCCCCCCCCTCGTTTCCCCGCTTTTCCGGCAACAGGCCGCCGGCCGCCGGCCGCGGCTCCGGCGAGGCCCCAAACTTGTTTTTTTTATGCAATACGACCATTGAACCCCCCAACCCGCTCGACCCCATGTTTCGAACCCGAACCAACTCCAAAAATCGAGATTCCCGCTCGTTCACCCCTCCGAATAAAAACCGAGATGAACCTTGAATCGGATCTCGTCCAAATACAAAATTCAATCAAATTAGTTATTTCTAAACTTAATACGCGTCTTAAACAATCAATTAATCAATTATAATTACACAATTACAGCTCGAATCACTTAAATTTGGTAAACGAGAACGCGTTTTCAAAATCGAATGGTTAAGCTCGAACACGTGTAATCAAAGTTAATATTGAGGGTTTCGGAATCATTTCGAAGTTCCTGAACTCTCCAAACCTTCAATTTCACAAAAAAAAACCACTCGATCAGAAAACCCCAAACTCAAGAACACCCGATACAAAACCGATCTCGAAATCACTCGAAGCTTAATCTAAACAGGTAATTAGAACCTGTTAGTGACTCGATTTGATCCAGGGATCAAAAGCCCCATGATGATCGGGTGTTTAACATTGAATCGGAGGTCAATTTCAAATCTGTTGAACCTAGGGTTCATCTAATTTGGGGGTAAACCGGGGACTAAGGTTAAACAATAACCAAACCAATAAAAACCAAGGCCTTGGCCCTGGTTCACTGGTTCCGCGCCCATTCTTCAGAGGGGGTCCCGGGTTCGACCCCGGCAACCCCCCTTTTCTTTTTTCTTTCTGATTTTTTTTCTTCTTTTCTTCATTTCTTCTTAATAATTAACATTTTTAAATTCTGAAAATTCCTAAAATTAATTTTATAAAATGCAGATTTATTTCTTATTTTGTTTAATTAATTGTGACAAAATTATTTTTATAAAATACTTTTGTATTTATAAATACATAATTTTAGTTTTAAAATACAAAAGAAATGAGTAAACATAATACTTGTATATGTATATATATTTTTAAATAATTAAATTGTTTAGTTATTTATACCTATATATATATATATTTATATATTGATCTTTTAGTAGTTAAATAACTTATTATGATTATACAATGTTATAATTGTTTAGTATATATTTATATATATATAATCAAACAATCTAACTGTTTAGTTACTTATATCTACATATAAATATATATATATATTATATATACATATTTATACAAAGTTCTTTAATAGCTAATCATTTATATGATTATTATACACAATATCAAAATTGTTTAGTATATATATTTATATGTATATTCAAACAATTAATGTTTGATTACTTATACCTATAAATATATATATTTGTATATAGTCCCTTATAATAGTTAAATAACTTATTATAATTATTATATACAATCCTTAAAAATCGGTTCAACGTACAATTTAATCAAGTTTCATTCTCTTACGCGCTAACAATTGATTATATCAAGTATAATCCATTCGTTCCATTAAACCGATCACGTTATTAACATGTAGTAAACACGAATAATTATTAAATCATATTAGATCTACAATTAATCATCAAACATATTATAACGCGCTACTTTATTTCGTTTAGGTGCGTTGTGACGTTTGTGTTGGAAATCTTATTCGTGGTTATTCTTATTTCATCTACAAGTCCTTATTAAACACGTGAGTTCTTATGCCCCGCTTACGATTATTTCACATCTTTCGGGGTGAAACATGTTGCTTATACAAACTTACACATACACGTTTTGATACTTATTTCACACGTGCAATTCTTACATAGTCGTGGTTGTTTGGATATGTTTAGTATTATATGAGATGTGACATACGTGTGCAATCATTAACTATTGCTAGCCTAGCGAAGTCTTAGATCTTTGGGCCTGACAAGCCTATTTGGTGCTAAAGTCGATGTATTGCCGACTCCTAGGAGCCGTATGCTTGTGCACTAGGGAACCAAATACACTTAGCTAATCATGCTTATTCATATTATTCAGTCGAGGCTTGATTGTAACTATGCATGTTCTATATACTTGCTATCTTGTGACCATTGACTAGAATTGCCACATTTTGTATACTTATTGTATTTAAAACCATGAGAACTCACCAACTAGTTAGTTGACTTTATTTTCAACATGTTTCAGGTAATGTGCAAGCTTAGCGATGATTGAAGGAATGCATAAACCTAGATCATGGACCTAGGTTTAATAAAGACAATCGAATTCTTGTTTTTGTTTAATTTATTTTGAGACATTGATGTATGTGGTGATTGAAAACAATTGATTAATGGCACTTTATACTTTAACATAGCGTTATGTGGCTGTGAACAATCTTAACCCTCGCACCTCGACGTTTCCGCCGTCAAGGTTGGGGTGTGACAATGGTAACAACAACGGTAACAACAACGGTAACAACAACGGTAAACAACAACGTAACAACAACGGTAACAACAACGGTAACAACAACGGTAACAACAACGGTAACAACAACGGTAACAACAACGGTAACAACAACGGTAACAACAACGGTAACAACAACGGTAACAACAACGGTAACAACAACGGTAACAACAACGGTAACAACAACGGTAACAACAACGGTAACAACAACGGTAACAACAACGGTAACAACAACGGTAACAACAAGAGTAACAACAACAGTAACAACAAGAGTAACAACAATAGTAACAACAATAGTAACAATAATAATAACAACAATAATAATAATAATAACACGGTTCTAACGACTATAAATGAGTATATAGCAATTATAAAACAGTTTGGGGTAAATGGTAATAAGCGGTTAACTCGATTAAAAAAAACGATTTTTTTTAACCCGCAACAAACCGGTTATCATTATAAGTATACAAAAACTGTTGGTTTAGATAGGTTAGGAACCATTTATTTAATCACGCTTAATAATTAGTTAAGATTTCCGTCCGAATCGATAAATTGTTTTTTCTCACCTCTAAGTCGGTGACGTCGCATCCTCTCCTTCCATTCATATATATTAATTAAAACATTTAGGTGCTGTTTGGCAACATCTGATTGAATAAGTGCTGAATGAATAAGAGGGTCTGAACCAGTAAGAGGTCTGAACCAATAAGTGTGTTTGGTATAAATTTTTCTTATAATATTAACTTTCTGACTTTCACTATCATTTTGAAAGTCAAAATTGAGATGAAAGTCAAAATTGATGGTGCTTTAATCACTTTCGCTATCATTTGTCGGTTAAAAGACTTTAGCCACAAAAAAAACCGATGGTGCTTTCTTCTTCAGCCACAAACTCTCTCTCGAAGCTCTCTCTCGAAGCTCTCTCTCGAATGAATCGGTCGATTGAATGAATCGGTGGTGATGGTTGCTTCGGTGATGATGATGATGAGGGTCACGGTCGACAGAGGGATGGTGAGGGTGATGAGGGTCGCGGTTGCTGGTCGATGGTGAGGGTGATGAGGGTCGCGACGAGATGATGAGTTCGATGGGTTCGATGGTGACAGTGATTTGGGAGCAATAAGGTGATTTGGTGATTTGGGTTCGATGGTTGCTTGTCAGATGCAGATGCAATTTGGTCGATGGTGAGGGTGATGAGGGTCGCGACATAGATCTGACTCGGGTCAGATGCAAGTTCACCTCTGATTGAATAAGAGGTTCGGTCAGAGCAGCCCCTTATTAAAAGGTATCTAACCAAATACACTGATCTGACCCATGTCTGACCGAGTCAGGCATTAAGGTCTGACCAGCTTCATTAAGAGGCAAACAAACAACCCCTTATTTTTCTTAAATTCATTGGATCCTTCAGAACATCTATTCTTATACAATTTCTATTTAATAAAATCACATTTTATTTATTTTTTTTTCTTTCATTAACAACTATTCACAAAAAAATTATAAAAAATAAATATAGGTAAAAGCGCATTAATCACTTTAGGTCAAGGCGGTGAAAAGCGATTATTTACAAAAAGAACATATTTTAAAGATTAAGATGTCGTGTCAAATTTGATTAAATCTAAATTTTTTTCACAAATGATAAGAGATATGGTTGATATACGAGGCAACCGGTTGTACGTGGATGATGTAATATAATATATCTTTTCCAAGTGGCTTCAAAATCTTATTTTGGGAGCAAAACAACAAAAACGTCTTTGCTGATTGCATTGTTTTCTTCGGGAGTTGTTGCATACATGTGCCCTCTATAATTTTGAATTCAGGCCTTATTTTATATATATATATATATCTTCGTAGAATATCTTCGTAGACACCAATATTTTCCATCGATCGGGTCCATACTCCAACCCCCAAACACTATTGAAATTTTGAAAAACAAAACGTTCAACAGTCTAAATATTTTAAATCCTGCATTTTTAGTTCACTACAACCGATTTACTCCAAGAAAACTGATTTTGGTTAATCATGAATGGAATTACCACAAATATGTGTATTTTTTAACAACTAATTGTATCACTAATGAGCCACTAATCTACTTGATCATTTTTATTACTTGAGTACGGAACTTTAGGGTATTAGACTGACACGATCTGAATGAAATTTTGTACATCAGTCTCAAACCTGAGACATCATTAAGAGTTACTCTCTAGCGAAACTTAAAACCCTTCTTTTTCATCATAGGTGGGACTTGAAACCAAAATCTCTCTTATTTTAATGAAGTCTTATGTACACACGTCAACCACTTGAGCTGAAATCATTATCTTCTTTAAATATACTTAAAAAAATAAGTTGAGTTTGTTTGCATTTATAAAGGTGCACAACATGGTACACTAGTAAATTACAGAGATCATAGTAATTCCGTACTTATAATAAGTCAAAAAATTATAGAAGTAACAAATAAACGATGCATCATTACGCAACTGATATAATAAGTTTGGAACAAGGTTTGATGGGCCATAGGTTGTTGAAACAATTTGTCATTGTAGAAAATTGACAAAACTTGTAGGCGTGAACAACATGAACGTCTCTTAAAAGAGTTTCCGGTTTTTGGCTTTCAATTAATTTCCCATTTTCACATTTTGAGTGAAAGGGCATGGAAGCACCGTTTAAAAATAGTATGATTTAATGAATTATTTTTATTGGTTTTTAGTATCCAAACTCTATTTGACCCACAAAATTTAGACGTTTTAGAAACAAATATTTGATAAAAATTAAATTTCACATAAATTTACCAAGTTATTGTCAAAAGACCGACAACCAATTTTATCTATCAAAAAATTTTCACGTTAATAAACTATTTCACTTTTATTATTATTATTTTCTTTAAAAATAACACAGAAAACATCAGGTATAAAATGGACAACACCTATATATTTTAGAAATTATCACTCCAAATACTCGAAGTCACAACCTTTTGATTGAAATGAAAACATCACTTTAACTCCTATCTATATATCACTGCATTCTATCTTCCAAAATATATAGATAGCAATAGTGTGAGAGTTAAATATATTTATCTAATTTAAATAGTTATGAGAAAAAAATTAAAGGCTAAATCATAAATGATACAAAATAACATTTGTTTGGATAAAAAAGGAGAAGGATACATTGAAGAGGACCGAAATCTGACAAAAAAGACTACAAACTTTCCCAACCAAACAAAAACATTCAATGAAGCGTTACCTGCCTAGAATATGATCACATTTACTCTCACCATCATCAAACCACCACCAAGGTTTTTATGATATTTTCTTTTTTAGATAGATGGTGAAATAAATGATACAAAATAACATTTGTTTGCAAAATGTATGCACCGTGCAATCTTCTTCATTTGCCAGAAACCAAACGGAACATGTGATACTGATTCATCATTTTTAGCAAAAGTTGTCCTAACACATTTAACAATTAAAACAAATTGTACAATATACATTTAAAGATAAAATACAATCAAAAGATTGATTTAATCTTTAAGAAAGATTAAGACAAATTAAAATCGATATGCCTACTCTAACCACAACTCATTTCAAACTATTTATTTATCAATTGTTTAACCGTTATCTTTCTCTCATTATTTGGTATTCTTAGACAACATTAGCATTAGGATCTCAATTCTTAACACCCAAAAAAAAAAATGAAATACCTAATGCTAATAAAGTTTTGATTGATTTATATTGCAGAACTTTGAAAATAAAATGCAACTCTGTATAGAATTATTAAGATGAGTGGACTAAACTCTAAATAGTTATTAAACAGTTTCCGTGTCAATAATTTGAATTTTTGCCATTTTCAATCTTGTGGCAATTCATTTCAAACTTATAATATTCAAACTTTAACAGTGACCTTTTTTATTTATTAATTCTTGTTACATCGTAAATATTATTTTTGGATTATTTGTTATGCAGGAAAGATGGAGCTTTCACTATTTCAAAATGCAATAGTTGACTTACGGAAAAGCAGGTTGTGAATCCAATAATATATACTTTGAATAGACCCAAATTAAACGTTTATGCGGTGAGAATTAATAATATTGATTTTATTTATTTAACATCTTAAAATGTTTAGAAAAGACATCATTTTTTCTTTATATCAAATAGAACAGGACATATGTGGTCAATAGATACGTGAATTACGGACATGTGAAGTCATCAATCAAATATATAAATTTAATTAAAATAATAAATATTAATAAAATAATACATATATTAAGAAAGTGAAGTAAAAAAAGATCAACTTTAAAAGCTTATTAAATATAGCATTTATTTGAGAGAATATATATATATCTATATATGCCTTTATTAGAAGATATGAGATGGTTGTTAAGAAGGATAAATTTTAAAGTAAAAATATTAATATGTGTGTACATATTCTGATCCCTGAGACTGTAAATATACTTTTTGACTTGACCAAAAAACGGGGGTTGGGTTAATATTGATATGAGAAATTGAGAATTGAGATGGGTTGGGTTCGAAGTGTGGGAGTCACATGTTGGGCATTCTGACCCCACCACTCTCCCTTAGGAGTTAGGAGTTAGGAGTCGTGCTGCAAACCACAACATACAACAATGCCAACCAGCTCATCTCATATACCCACATTGCTTTCTCCATCATCTCCTTCCAATTCATTTAGGGTTTCCTTTTTCTTCTAAATCTTGATTTGTAACAGCACCAAGAACCCCACCACCACTTCTCCTCAACCTCAACCTCAACCTCAACCATACGTGGCTTACGCCATACGCGCAATCTCTTTCTGGGTTCTGTTTATCCCCTTTCTTTCTTTTGCAATTGCAATTGCATGCTCCAAAGTTGGTAAAGTCCTCTTTTTCATTTTCAATTTCATCTTTAATATATTAAATTACATGTGTTTTTTTAGTATACATACTAATTTTATTCGAAATTTTGTCTCTTTCTCTTGTGGGTATAGGTATAGGCTCAAGAACATTACATACCCATCACAAACTTAGAGACACAGGATCTGTGTGTTGCTGCTTTGAAGAAAATTTCCACTCTTTGGTATGTAATCTTGATTTTTCTTTTTGCAGTTTGTTTTTTTTCTGGGGTTTCTGGTTTGAACAGCTTTCTTGTACCTATCTTTATATCCTATGAGTGTAGAAATCAATTTTAGTTGGTTCAAATTTTGATTTGATTGATTTGATTTGCTACAATCCCAATTCAAGATATGTAACCGTCTTCCAATCAATCTGTCGTTAAGTTAATAAACTCATGTCCTTGGTTTAAGGAATTCTATTTTTGATGATCTAGTAATGAGTTTCAGTTATCACTTTGGGAATGGAACGTGTAAGGGGTTGATTACTTGTATTTGCAGCATATTGTTATTTTGGCATATAGATTAGAGATGCTGTTACTTGCTTTCCTTTTAAAGATTGTGACGTATTTGCACCGCTCTTAGAGGTTTGGTATGCACATATATCCTTACTATAAGCTCATTATAAGTTGGTGTTGAGGATTTACATGTAATTATATGCTTCTTGGATATTCTATTGAATATTAGTTTAGGACTAATATGTGATGTTTTGTGCGACTTTATTCTGATTGAATTAAGACGAGCAATTTATTGTTTTCCTTATATTATAATCCTGCTTGTTAACTCACTTTTTCTTATGCTTCGTACTCTAATGAATGTGGGACTTGATAGCTAGTTGGGATGCTTGTTGCTTATTATTATTTTTGTATTATGTTTGATTTGCAATTTCTGTGCTGATACTTATGCCATGATCTGATTGTCAGCTTACTCTATACAATTCAAGACACAATTTGAGGATTGGTCTATTACATTTGAACATATGTAATTATCTTTCCACCTTGGAATATCTCATCTTATATCCTAGTCAGAGATGATGGATAATGCACTTGTGCATAAGATTGTTGGCAAAAATGAATATCCAGAACAGGGCCCAAACAGCGATTTTGAATTATCAAAAGAAGATTGCCTATCTACAGTATTGGCAGGGGGGCCTTCAAGCTGTAAAAAGTTACAGATTGGTGATTTTTGCACACAGAAGTTGTTTCTTCAACAAATATCCGTCTTAAAGAAGATAATGCCAAAGCAAATCATGACTCATGAAGAAAATACCTACGTCATTGCCTTGAATTAATTCATATGAGCACCATGAGAGAAAATTCATGTTCATTCTCATCAAGCGTAAACATTTTTCCTGATAGATTTAGTTCAAGAGTTGTTGGTGGTGACGCTCTTTTATTATATTCACCTGGAGCTGAAAATGTAGTCTTCAGCTCTTCTGCAAATCCGATTGTTGGTTCGATTACAGGAAGCACAAGCATGAAATCTTATGAACAGTCCGTTACTACGCCGATTAGGTGCTTCTGAGAACAATAATATCGGTTGTGAAAACCCGAGTGTGCCGGAGATTAGCGAATCTTTATGTGTTGGTTCATCACATGACATACCAAAGAAAAGGATAGTACCCGGCGATCAAATTTTTCGATGTGATCCCATCCATAAACGGCTTGTTTCATTCTCAAGCACAAACTCCACATCATCATCCTCATCGTCATCATCATCATCCTCCTCATCATCTTCAAGTACCTACAGTCATGGAATGCTCCATTGTTCATGGAACAATGGATTTCCTCGTTATGTTTTCTCTGTAGAGGATCAGAGAGAAGTTTATACAACAAATCTTCTGAAAACAGATTCTGATTATGTTTACATGTTCTATTCTAGATCTGGGAAAAGGGAAACTGAAACTAATGACGATGAGTCAAATCTTGTGGGTAAAATGAGAGTCTCTACCTCTTTCACACTCTGTCCACTTGGAACAGAAATTATGGAGACTCAGTTTATTTTATGTGCTACTGATCATCACATTGAAGGAGGTATGCATACTTCAAATCAGACGGTTAAAAAGAGCACAGGTCTGTCTAAGAAAGTGGCAAGTATTTTAAGAGGAAACCACTCTTATAGGCAGAGGACTTCCTCTAAATTTGATGGATCAGTTGCGCAACCAGACAACTTGTTACAGTCAAATGAAGAAGGAATATATTTGCTGCAAATCTTGAGTTAGCTGCTATTGTTGTGAAAGATCATATTCCCTGTAAAAAGGTAGAAGTTGGAGGGTGGGGATTGAAGTTCCTCAAAGAAGGGGGACATACACAAAAAAGTGCAGCTCCTGAAGTATTGTGTGAAGCTTGTAGACACAATAGCAATCATCATTCTATTAGTATGGATGTTGTCATCCCAGCAGGTTTTCATGGTGGGCCCAGAACAAAAAATGGAGGCCCGTCTGGCCTTGTTGATAGGTGGAGGAGTGGCGGCAGTTGTGACTGTGGTGGCTGGGATATCGGTTGTCCACTAACAGTACTTAATTCTGGGCAAAATAACAAAGATGTGTTGTACCAAGATGGTGTTTTTTGGGAAAAGTAACTCATTTGAACTATTTACACAGGTATCCTATGCTCCTTTAGTCTCATATTTGTCCTTTCGGGCATAAAAGATTTAAATTTGATTGTTTGTTTGGTTCAGGGATGCAAACAAAGTGTGGCGGCGGTTATAGAAGTGAGAAATGTCCATGATGGTCTATACTATATCCATTATCAATCAACACTGTCTGGTTTGCAGTCTCTTTCGATTGCTGTGGCGATAATTCATAGTCACAGTCCCACCTTGAAACCTAATTTATATAGAATGAAACCGAACTAGTTTCTTCTTCTCTTATTTATTTATGACTAGCAGAACTACAGAAAAACTGGAATCACACATGTGTGTCTTGTGAAGCGATCGAAGAGACAGTTGTTTGAGTATATATACATGTCTTAGATTGATTTGAGATTGATTATGCTGTAAATTTGAGATCTCTTGTTTGTAGTATCAAAAATTTAATTTTTCTGTGTAAACATTTACTGGTTATGTATTTTCACCTTGAATATGATGCTTTAAGTATAAAAGGGGTTGATCAGATATATATGATGGATTCTTTCTCAATTTTAAACACAGGACCTATTAACCTATTTTTCATGCAAGCTAAATGAAGGATGTGAAGTTTACTACTTTGTTTTACATAAACAAACAAACATACCCAGTATATTCTACTAAAAGCAGGGTTGGGAGGGGTAGGTGGTGACAAGTCTTTGTTTTACATAGTACTCTATAAATCTAAAAAGCAAAGAAATGGAAAAATATGTTTATGTTGTGTTTTGAATATACCTGTAAAATTATGAGTTACTATGAAGATTTAAATTGTTGTTATGAGTTTGCAGCATGCATTTGATTTAAGTTTCAGTAATAAGTATATGTTTAATAGATTACGTAAAAATTGTACAGATAAAAGACTTGTTTAGGCTCCGGATTTAGCTTGTGATTGACATGTGAAGGCCGGGCTTGATTTTTAAACGAGTCATATTCTGAGCTATGGGGTTAAGTTTGACTCGATTCAAGCTTTATGTGCTTATCCCGAGTAGCTAGAGTCGGCTTGACTCGTTTCCACATTATTAGTAGCTCTACATTTTAAAAACAGTCAAACCGAAACTGATTCGTTAAAATCTGGCTCCACACGAGATGATTTGAAGGGAAAAAAATCGGTTTGAGTATATATAATCAACCTGCATCGGGTTGGACTCAAAATCCAATTTGTGTACCATATCATGTCTCCCTCTTAACTATCAAGATGAGAAATGGGCTAGGCTTATAGGGGCACTGGGCGCATAGAACCCATAATTTTAGCAGCCCAATCTTGAATTTATAAACCGATTAAACCGTAGCAAGCATGCTATTGTATGATAAGTAGGTGTACATGGCCTACGGTTCCTCCTGTTTGAAAGATATGATAAAATGTGGAAGTGAGATCAGTGGTTCAATTTGAATACTATAATAACTTAAAACCTTCCTTTGATTTCTTGCGTTCTGTTTATGAATTGAGGAGTGAAGAATGTCAACTGTGCGGATGACACAGAACCCAAGCCACCGTCTAGTCTATATAAATATAATATCCATCAACTGTCAATTACAGCCTGTGTCCGTGACATGCTACTGTCAAGAAAGGCAAGCCATGGCGCCCAAATATGATGGCTACTTCCAAGCTTATCTTATCTCATGCTTCTGTACCTCTTAAGTTGAATACCACGGTTGCTTGTTTAGTTCATTTAACCAAATGCCAAATGCTACATCATTTTTCTTCAACTTTTTTTTTAAATAAAGTTATGATTTTCTTATACTTTTCTTAATTATTTTGTTTCTACCCTGTCAAGGTTGGGATATTACTGCCTTCCTTTCAGAAAAATAAATGTGAAGATTGAACTGTTTTTTGTGCACTAACATAATATATTGACATTCTTGGTCGGTATTGTTGCTGGTTTGGATGAATTACCAGGTCTAATTGTTACATGTATTCATGTTTATTATGCTCACTATTGGATAGTATACGCTTGGATTGTTTTTTTCAATATTTAGCAATGCACTAGTAGTTGTTTAATACTCTTGATCTGGTGGGCTGGTTCAAGTCTTTTAGCCGGACTTTAGTTGGGTATTTTTGTTATATCATGAATTCTGAAATATAAGGTAGGTTCATCACTATGGTAGATGGTTGTGCTTATGCTTTTTAAGCTCACGTAGTCACGTCTAACCCTTGAATCAGTTTTGTTTATTTCATTTCCGTTGAGCATATAAGCTGTAGGTGCTAAGGGAATGCATATCTTTATTTTTTTTGCCTGGAAAGTACATCTATGGTTAACGCGAACTGTAGCCAGACTAGTCAAGTATCTTTCATCTTCGTTGTTTCATACTGTTACACGTCTGGGAAATAATTAAGCCTATCGTTACGAATGCCCTTCTGCTTCTCAAGCTCACATCTGCTCCATTTAGGCTTCACAGAAGTCTACTCCAATGGTATGTTCCGTCAAACAGAAGTTTACTGCAACTACGGGATCATCGTTATTGCATCTTATGTCACCATGATACTGTTATGTGCTCTACTTCCCTTAGCACCAAAAGGGGGAGGGGTGTGTACCACGCCAGTGATAGGGCCAGGTCAGCTTTAATGCCTTGGGCGTTATTGTATAGCACATGGCCTTATTGTTTAATACTGTCCTTTGTTTAGAAACTATAGTGAGTATTTGTTGCTGATGTCTTTTTGCTTCATAAATCACACGAAGGATCAGAGGCCATCACATCAAAATGGTGTTCAGTGGTCTCTAGGATGCTGTCTGGATTCATTAGTGCTTCACATAAACTATATTTATTTATACTTTTTCATTATCTATCAAGCTTTGCTTCGATGATGTATTTTCTTATTAGGGTCTTGTTCCTTTGTGATATTTGGTAGTTATATTTCAGTTCTGTTGCTTATGTGTTTTTATCTTTAGTCATGTTTTTTTTTCAAGTTTGTTGGTTGATACTGTTATCACTTCTTGTAAAACAACTTGTGATCAATTGTTACAGACTTACAGTTGTAAATTTTAATGATGATCCTAATAAGTTAATTTTTGTCGTTGAATAGATAACGTTGGTGTTATCGTCAACCCAAAAGGAGAAATGAAAGGTATATGATAGCACATTTTGTTTTTTGTATTTCGTTACACTAGTAAAATACTTGATCTTATCATTAATATTTACAAAATGTATTTGGTGATTTAGGGTCTGCCATTACTGGACCAATTGGAAGGAATGTGCTGATCTGTGGCCAAGAATTGCTAGTGCAGCAAATGCTATTGTTTAAGTTGTTTTTCCCAGTATACTGTGTAAACACTAGCTTCCTAAGTTTCTTTTCCACCATTGTATTGAACTTTGGATCTGTTATTATTTGAGAAAATTTGGTTACTGATGTGACATATTCGGATATTCCCCTATATAAAACATGGTGAAAAAATTTATTTGGTGGGTTGAACGCTCTGCTTGGCCGGTTTTGACAAAAAATCTGGATTGAACTGTTGGCTATGGTTTCGAGAATCGTAACAAAAATCGGCCGGGGTAGGTTGGCAGTTTAGCCGGACCAGCTGGTTTTAGCATGTTGGTTTAGACGATTGGGGTTTTGTGATTTAAACCAATTTTTTCATATTTCTAAACTTAGTTTGTATTAACAAAAATATAAATGATATAGCTTTTTAATGTATAATTGAGTGTTTCAAAATAAGAAGTAAAGGTTAGACCGCTGGTTCGGTATAGATGGCTGGACTGTTAAAACTGAATTATAACTCAACCCGACCAACTTGCTTGGGTATCGGTATGACGGTATCCCTGTCTGTTTTTCACAGTATGAACACATCTACTCCTATTTGGGTATCATATTTATTGTGTTAGATATCTGTTGATTATTATATCCTCTTTTGCCTCATTGTATTATTTGTTTACATGTATAATCCAACCAATCTGTATTGCGTTTATATGCAGGTCTTACTTTTGAGGATTATATTATGTTTAAAGAAAGCCAGAAAGGCGTTTGTTGCATTTATATGCCAATTTGAGGAATAATTAATTTGGTGAGCTGGGAAACAATCTTAGTTAAATGCATAATGGAGTGTACATTGTTTGAAAATGGATAAGTTTGAAATAATCATCTATCAATGCTAGACTGTTGGTCGTTGACAATATTACAATAATGTGTCCAGCTTGTCAAATTAAAAAAATGGACATTCTTTTATACCCATTTCTTCTGCATCATGTATCCCCATCACCATTATATATGCTGTTTAGTATAATATTCGTATTATATGGTGTTTAGAACAAGACAAGTGATTAATTACCAAATAATCACCACCCATGTGACCCACATTTTTTAGTTAAAAGTAGTAATCTCCGCCTATTTAAACCAAGTTCAGTCCATTTAGATCTCCATCACTGAAACAAAAATGGCGAGATGTGATCATCTTTTGTTGGCCACAGTGTTCCTTGCTAGCGTGTTAACAATAACAGCTGCAGATTGGAACATTCTGAACCAGAGAACCAGAACCAAGTCTGGTCTCCAGATCACCTTGAAAAACTACTGTGAGAGCTGGAGAATCAATGTTGAGTTGAACAATATTCGCGATTTCTCTGTAGTTCCATCAGAATGTACAAGCTACATCGGAAAGTACATGAGTGGGACCCAGTTCAAGGTTGACTCAGAGGCCACCATAGATGAATGCACATTGTACCTCAACACTCTTTGTGATCTAAAGAAAGATGGCAAAGATGCTTGGATCTTCGACATTGATGACACCCTGTTATCAACCGTGGCTTACTACAAGAAACACAGTTACGGGTAAGTACATTAATCTCATCCTCATTACCATCATCATTATCATTTGGAATTGCAGTAATCATGAAGTTTTCATTGTTTGATTAGTGGGGAGACGTTGAACTTGACTGATCGTGAAGAATGGATGAGCAAGGGCAAGGCGACAGCAATGGACTATAGTTTAAGCTTGTACAATGACATTAAGAAAAGAGGAATACAAATCATTTTGGTTTCTTCTAGAAGAGAGAATCTTAGATCTGCAACTGTTGACAATCTTCTTGATGTTGGTTTCTATGGTTGGAAGAGTCTTTATCTGAGGTATGCAAAATAACCACGTACATATCTTTTACATATACACACTTACCATCATTTCATTTGATTAGATTATGTAATAATCTGCGTTTCTTTGATTGAAACAGGAGTGAAGAAGATGAATGTAAGACGGTTCAGGAATACAAGGCTGGTGTAAGGAATGAGTTGATCAAGAACGGTTATCGTATCTGGGGAATACTGGGAGACCAATGGAGTAGTATTAGAGGACTACCAACTGCAAAAAGAACATTCAAGCTCCCAAATTCTCTTTACTATGTTGCTTGAATCATCCTACCAGCAATATCTTCTTTCACTTTTCTCTATTTATTATCAAAAGCTAATGGCTTTTTTGTTCATTTCCAAATACCGTATTGTCTGTATTTTTTATTCTGTGATCTTATGTTTGGATGAGTTGAATAAAATGCATGAGAGAATATATGGACATTTGGTTTTTATATTGAACATTTTGTGAGCATCCATTTCAATTTTGAGTTAAAACGTCTAGTGGATGCCTTGATACTTACACAAACATATTCATAAGGTATTTGGGTTAGCACGTATTGTGTGTCTTTAAATCAATGAACTATATATTCAGATGATACGAGCTGATTATACAAGTGATGGAAAAGTCGGGAAAAGTAGTTGTTATGAGTTAGTTGTTAGTTAGCTAATAATCGGTTAGTAGTCAAAGTCAAACTTGTTTGATTGAGTATAAGAGTAGGAGAATGAATCTTAGAGAGGCATTGAAAAAGTAGTTCCTTTCCTTATTCTTGTAATTCCCCTTGTAACCGATTTACCTAATCCAAGAAGCATTCGATTCCCAGCTTCTTCTATGTGTAAACAGTGATTGATCATTGTTGATCAAGTTCGATCACATTTATCTTCTTTTTGTAACCAATTCGTATCACTGGTACCAGAGCCTCCATCCTCGAAGCTCAGATCATTGAAGTTTTGAAATGACGAGAAGAACAGATACGCAGAAGCAAACGGATCCAGGCGATCGAAGTAGTGGAGATATGGAATCCTCAGGAGGAGAGAATCAGCCTTAGATCATACAGCAGTTGAAGGATTGTTTTCGAACAATTGCAGATCATAAGAAGGATCAAGATAAGAACATTGTAGAAATTTATCACGAACAGATGTAACACCGGACCTCCAAAGAGTCCGTTTAAGTTAAATAAACATGCGGAATTTGGACCCAGAAAATTTCATTAACATTTAACTTCCAAATATGTGTTTCGTGTCAACCGACACTCAAAAATGAAGTTTAACAATCCATTTACATAAACACGTGATAAGAAGTTTCAAAATAATGTTAACGCGTTAATTCTACAAAAGAAACGCGTATGCAAGTCCCGTTCGATCCTTGTATGCCCTATCGATCACTTTAGCCTTCCGGTCCCGTAACACCTGAAAACACACGTTTTGACATCCATTAGTTCATAGGAACTAAGTAAGTACATTCCAACATTCATTTTAGGGTCTTTACGGGGGTTTAAACGGACTCGGAACGCGTTAAAACGATAATCGACAAAATCTGGGGAAACGAGAAGACAACAAAAGAAGCTCAGAGGCAACATTATGCCTGGGACGTAACTTACGTCCTAAAGGACGTAGCTTACATCCTTAACCCTTCTCCCCTGATTTGTGGACGTAAGGCAGTAGCTCAGGACGTACCCAGGTGGAGAGGACGTAGCTTACGTCCTTATGGACATAAGCTACAGTAGACCTGCAGCAAAATCATTATTTTTGACCCGTTAAGGGTCGTTTCGCGTTCCCGAGCCACCCCTGTCGATCCCGATTGTTCCAAACACCCGGAAATAACATATTTTATCATATACGTGATTCCCACGGAGTTTCAACGAGTCTAACCCGACTCTTGGCAATATACCAAAATTTTTCTATTTTTTTGGTATTTAATTCCTTATTTAACCCATTTATGGTTCGTTTGTTCTTTAGAGCTTCCGACCGTCCCGACAACCCTGGAACCGGTCTATTATAACATATTACATATGTTTGGTGAGTTCTTAGACCCAACCCATCCCATTTGCCTATCATAACGCAAATTTTCCTTTTCATACCGAATTTGCCCCTTATAGGGTCAAATCCCATTTTAATGAGCGGTTTGCCATTCTTTCGCGAACGACCGCTTTCCTTGGCGTTACCCAACGTCCACACACGTTGCAAATCGTAGGGATAACCCTTTACCCTAGTGTTCACACACGATGTGAATCACTTTAATCCGGGTTTGTCCTTTCTTCCCATTTCCATGGGACGATCACGCACGTCATGACTCGTTCTGTTCCACAACCATGTGGTATAACACTAAAGTGTTATTTTCCTTTATGTTCACGCACGTCGTGAATCATTTGTCATAGAAGCTCACATGCGGTGCAAGTCAACTATTTATCCTTTTTAAACGTGGTTTTCATTTTGTTTGAGCTTATGAGCACATGGTCACACACATTGTGACTCATGCCTTTACTTTGTTATGCTCAATTTAAAGAATGTCTTACCTTGAGTCCGGAAGGTTTAAGTGGTCAATCAAACGTGTTCCTTGCCGGTTCCCTTGGATCCGCTTGCCACACCACTTCCTATTACCATTTTAAGGACCCATTTAACACATAACATTCATTTAATCACACATATGGTCTATTTGACCATTTGTCACATTTAACCTACAATCTAGGCTTTCACATTGCACATTTCTTGCAATTAAGTAGTTCATTCATGTTTTTCATCTAATTTGGGCATTTAATCAAACACCTTATGTGTATAACTTAACATATTGGTTATTTACTAGCTTTTAAACATCATCAAGCTAATTTTACACCTAAATCACATATCACACATGTGATTCATCAATTTCAACCAAATGTTATGCACATAATCACATTCTACAAGAATGAACATGGATTCTACAACTAGCAACTAGTTTACATGAAGAATCCTTAGTTTAACCTTCTAGTAACTAAACCCATTTCCATGGTTCATGTAAATCTTCAATTAAGGAGCAATTACACATCTAGTTACCATAATACACACATACACATGATCATCTAGCACTATAACACTAGGGTTTCATGTTTAAACCACCAATTTCTACACCCATCATGTGGGTGACGATTTTTACCCCTCAAGAACATCAAATAACACTTACTTGTAGCTCTTGATAAGATAAAGAATGATTTCTAGGGTTCAATTTCGGATCTTGCACTTGAATCACCAACAATTTGAGCAATGAGATGACCAAAACTCTTCTTCTCCTCTTCTCTTGTGTGTATACGTGAATGAGCAGACAATGCTCACCAAATGTATGGCAAGCCATACATATCCATGTTTAGGTTTCATCAATTGGCAAGATCCACCCCTCTAGTATCATTTTTCATTTTTCCACCACTATTAACTAACTAGCGAATTTTCTAGTTAAGTCTTAAATATTTAACCTTTAACATATTTTACAATATTAGGTTTTAACACATGATACATTAATTGTATTTTAATTACATAATACGAAATTCGGGTCGTTACAACAGACTCAATCGTTATTAGCAATGAAAGAAGCGTTGCAGAATTTGACCAATTCGATGAATAGTCGTAATGATTGATCAACAGCTAGTGAATCAACCAATTCGGCGGATGGATCAAACAACCAGTATTCGACAAGATTAACTCGCATTGATTCCCTAAATTCAATATTGATAATCTTTCGGCTTGGTTATACAAAGCTGAGCAATTCTTCTAATTGGATAATGCTCCAGATATAATAAGAATTCGATTAGCAGCTATGCTGTTTGAAGATCATGCAATTCAGTGGTACCAAATTTTGGTCAGTCAGATAGGAGATAAACCGCCTAATTGGAGTGAGTTAAAAGATGCAATGCAGGTACGTTTTGGAAACCTTTTTTATGGTCCTATGTCTGGGTTAAAGAACTTAAAACAACTGCTGGTACAAAGGAATATTATGATGCATGTGATGCTATAGTTAGTAGACTTAATCTACCTCCTGAGTATGCACTATGTTGTTTCTTAGCGGGGTTGGAGGAAGAAATTCAGTTGCATGTAAGAATGTTTAATCCAAAATCAGTTTAGGAAGCTTATGGTTTAGTTACATTGCAAGAGGCCTCTTAGAAACTTAAGAAAACAAAGTTGGGACTTAAGAGTAATTCTTGGGTTTCGAATAGTGGTAACGGTGTGTTAATGGATGCTAAGCCAATAACTACAGTAACACCTACTAATAGACGGACCTTAACCATAGCTGAATTTGAAGAAAAATGGGCTAAAGGTCTAAGTTACATGTGTGATGAAAGTATGTTAGAGGTTATATTTGTAAGGGTAAGAAACCTCAACTTTTTCATATTGAAGTTGAAGTATCTGATGAAGATGATCAAGAAGAATCACCAAAAGAGGAGGTAGAGTTTGCTCAGATTTCAGTGAATGCTCTTGATGGGGGAATGGTGTATCAATCTATGAGGGTCACTGGTCATGTGGGCAAACATGATATTCAAGTGTTGATGGATACAGGTAGTTCACATAATTTTGTAGATGAGAAGCTAGTTATGAAATTGGGTTGTAAGTTGCATTCAAGGTCTCCTATGATGGTTAAAGTTGCTGATGGGGGACAAGTGGCTTGTGATAAAGTTGTTTTAGGCTTTGAATGGAAGATGCATGGCCTTCTTTTCGAAGCCGATGCTTATGTTATGCCATTAGGGGGTTGTGATTTAGTCCTGGGAGTACAGTGGTTCACGAAATTAGGAAGTATTCAATTGAATTATCAAGCGCGAACTATTGAATTCTTTTATAAGGGCAGGAAGGTTGTGTTGAGAGGTGGTACCACAAAACCATTAACTTCTTTCACAAAATGGAGTTTAAAGAAGGTTGCTTTACAAAGAAGAGAGATATCTATGATGCAGATTTGTACAGTTCAAGATCAGCCTACTCAAACATCATTAGCATTACAATCTGTTACTACTAGTCCTACTCAGTCCCAGGATCTTCACCAAGTGCTAAAAAAGCTTTCATGATGTTTTCAGCTATTTGGATGGGTTATCACAAAATTCCTTTGAAGCTAGGCACTATGGGTATTAATTTGCGGCCTTATAGATACCCTCTCATCCAAAAAGATGTAACTAAGAAGGTGAATCAAAAGTTATTAGATCAAAGCATCCTTCGGCATAGCAATAGTTCCTTTGTTTCGCCGATAGTGTTAGTTAAAAAAGATGGGGGTTGGAGAATATGCATTGATTATAGGAAACTTAATCAAGCTACTATTTATAATCGTTTCCTAATTCCATTACTAGATGAGCTTATGAATGAATTATGTGGTACCGGTTTTTTTTTCTAAATTGGATTTGAAATCTGGGTATTATCAAATTTGAATAGATCCTGAGGATATTTATAAAACTGCATTCAAGACTTACAACAGACATTTTGAGTTCTTAGTAATGTCTTTTGGCCTTACTAATGCTCCATCTACTTTTCAAAGTTTAATGAACCATATTTTTAAAGACTATCTTTGCAAATTTGTCTTAGTCTTCTTTGATGATATTCTTATGTACAAGCCAAATTGGTCTTCTCATTTGGAGCATTTACAGTTGGTCTTATCAGTGTTACGAACTCATCACTTAGTTGCTAAACAAACCAAATGTGTATTTGGTGCTCAACAGTTGGAATACATGGGACACATCATATCTGTTCATGGGGTGGCAGCAGATCCAACCAAGGTTCAAGCCATTCAAGACTGGCCGCTTCCCACCAATCTCAATCAGCTGTGGGGTATTTTGGGTCTCACTGCTTACTATAGACGTTTTGTAAAGAACTATGGCCAAATTGCAAAACCACTAACTCAATTGCTCAAGCAAGACGTTTTTACTTGGAATAAATCTGCAACTTCTACTTTTGAAGCCCTTAAGCTCGCCATGAGTACTCCCCCGGCGTTGGCTATGCCTAATTTCAATGAGGAGTTTGTTATCGAAACGGATGCTTCAGGTGTGGGCAATGGTGCAGTGTTGATGCAAAAAAGGCCATCCTATTGCTTATTTGAGTAAGGACTTATGTGACAAAAACCTTCTTTTGTCTACTTATGAGCGTGAATTAATGGCTATTATTCATGCAGTTCAAAAGTGGCAGCCGTATTTGATTAATAGGCATTTTTAATCAAGACAGATCAACAAAGTCTTAAACATTTGCTAATAAGATTGCCACTCCTTTCCAGCAGAAGTGGCTCTCTAAATTAATGGGTTTAGCTATGATATGGTTTATAAGAAAGGTTCAGAGAACAAGGTGGTTGATGCTCTCTCTCGTGTATCACATGGTGAACTTTTACAACTAGTTGTTTCTCAGATTCATTATTCTTTAATGGATTCTATTATTGCCTCTTGGTCCTCTGATTCTACCCTCG
The DNA here is from genome assembly GCA_024085815.1 of Flaveria linearis. Lineage (NCBI taxonomy): Eukaryota > Viridiplantae > Streptophyta > Magnoliopsida > Asterales > Asteraceae > Flaveria > Flaveria linearis. The sequence goes on along the minus strand of CM044017.1, from coordinate 57,902,983 downwards.
ATGCTATTATTTCGGATTTGCAACAGAGTCCTTCATCTCATTCCATATACACCTGGTCTTCCAATCAAAGGAAAAGGGAAGTTAGTGTTGGGTAATGATGAAGCATTATGACTGCAAATTCTTTCTTGGATGCATATTTCTTCCTATAGTGGTCATTCCGGTGTTACAACCACTACTCAACAACTTACTCATTTGTTTTATTGGTCTGGGATGCGTAAGGATATCAAGGCTTACAATGCGTAGTCTGTCAGCAGTGTAAGGTAGATAATGCAGCTTACCTGGGTTTATTACAGCCATTGCCTATTCCAATTGGGATGTGGGAAGAGGTGGCAATGGATTTTATTGAAGGCTTGCCTAAATCGAATGGAAAGATGTAATTTTGGTTATGGTGGATAGATTAAGTAAGGGGTTGTTTGTAACTTGCCCTATCACTTGACTCGGTTAGCACCTCCAAAAACAAGGACCGGGTCAGTCACAAAACAAAGGGTGTTCAGCCTGGGTGACTCGGTCAGCAGCACTATTTTTACAAAACAAACGGGCTGACCCGCTGACCGAGTCAGCCGGTCAGCTGGGTCAGCCCGGTCAGCCAAAATCAAACACAGCCTAAGGGTGCTCATTTTATGGCCCTTACTTATCATTTCACAGCTGCAAAGGTTGCTCAAGTTTATCTCGATAATGTTTACAGGCTTCACGGGTCTCCAAAGTCTCTTATCACTGATCGTGACAAGATTTTTACAAGTGCTTTTTGGCAGACACTCATGTCTTTACCGGGAGTGGATCACCGTTTGACTAGCTCGTATCACCCCCAGTCTGACGGTCAGACGAAGGTATTGAACCGATGTTTGGAAAGTTACTTGCGGTGTATGTGTTTTGATAAGCCAACTTATTGGGCTCATTGGTTACCACTAGCCAAATTTTGGTATAATACTACGTATCAATCGGCTATAAAGACTACAGCTTTTGAGGATATCTATGTGCAACCTCCTCCTATTCACATGCCTTACTTACCAGGTGATTTTAATATTGAGGTGGTGGATCGTAGTCTCGCGGCACGTGAACAAGTACTTGCCTTACTCAAACCAACCTTATGAAAGTTCAATATCGTATAAAGCAGTTGGCTGATTCCCATTGTTCTGAATGAAGTTTCAAAGTGGGTGATTTGGTGTATCTTAAGTTGCAACCTTACCATCAACATTCGGCTCGAATGACCGACAATCAAAGCTTTCTCCTAAGTACTTTGGTCTTTATTCAGTGCTTGCTAAAGTGGGTAGTGTTGCATATACATTACAACTTCCATCTGATGTTCGTATTCACTCTACAGTTCATGTTTCTTTACTAAAGAAATATTGTGGTCCTATCATTGTTCCTACTTCACAGGTTCGGCCAGCTGCCTCTATTCCTACTCGCTATCCATTACAAGTTTTGGATACTCAGGTATTCAAGCGACATAACCGGATGTGTATTGGGGTGGTGGGTGTTATGGTCCGACACACTTAGGGAAGATGCTACTTGGGAAAATGCGGAGGTGATTTCGCGTTGGTTTCCTACATTTGATCCTTGGGGTCAAGGATCTTCTTCAGGAAGAAGTATTGTTACGAGCTGATTATACAAGTGGTGGAAAAGGCGGGAAAAGTAGTTGTTATGAGTAGTTGTTAGTTAGCTAATAATCGGTTAGTAGTCGAAGTAAAACTTGATTGATTGAGTATAAGAGTAGGAGAATGAATCTTATAGAGGCATTGAAAAAGTAGTACCTTTCCTTATTCTTGTAATTCTCCTTGTAACCGATTTACCTAATTCAAGAAGCATTCAATTCCCTGCTTCTTCTATGGGTAAACAGTAATTGATCATTGTTAATCAATTTCGATCATATTTATCTTCTTGTTGTAACCAGTTCGTATCATCAGAATTCATGACTAAGATGATCACATATCTTGTTTAGAAATCTATAAACTGATTTTATATTATTAAGACGATAATTTCACCCTTTTAATAATGAAAACTATGATTCTCAAAATCTAATCATGTTATTAGGTGAGTGTATTATGTGTGTCTGTGTAATAACTATAATTGCTTAAGTACTTGGTTAAAAAATGCTTTCTTTTTTAAATCCACACAATTTGGTTTCCAATTAAAATAGTGAAAGATGAATCTTCTGTGAACAAGACACGACACACGACTATACACTCTTAAATCACATAGGCATGGGTCAATTCTAACTTGCTGTCTAACTAAGGGGTTGTTTGGTAGCATCTGAATCAGCCTCTTAATGATTCAGATGTCTGAATGGTTCAGCACTTAATGGTTCAAACTGTTTGTTTCGCGAGACATGGTTCAGATATTTGGCTCTAAATAGTTAAACATTATACTAATGTTGAATGGTTAAGATGTCTAATGTTAAATGATTAAGGTCCCTTATCTTAATCTGTCAGATATTTGCCTTTAAATAATTAAGCGATATACCATCTCATGGTTCAGCACTTAATGGTTCAGACATCTTATTAGTTTAGCACTTAATCATTCAGAAATTACCAAACAGCCCCTAAGTAGTTATAAAATTATCAGTCTTATTTTTCAGTTTTATGTTCATCTTTTGTTAATTTCTTTTAGTTAATGTGAGGCTTTAATGTTTTATTAGGGCATTAACTTTAAATTATTTGAATAGGGTCCCTTTATTTAGACACCCCTTAATTTTAAATCAACACCCCTGTCCCCTATACGCCGCGTATGGGTCCATACGCGGCGTATAGGGGACATTGTTGATTTAACGTTTTATACCCTATACGGTGCGTATGGGTCCATACGCGCCGTATAGGGTATGTTGTTGATTTGACGTTTTATACCCTATACTCGGCGTATGGGACCAAACGTGGCGTATAGGGTTTGACATTTTATACTCATACGTGACTTATGACCCATACGTGGAAGAGCTATACGCCGCGTATGGAACCATACGCGGCGTATAGCTTATATATTTATTTTTTTTTTAATTTTTTGAGTTTTTATTTTAATATATACAATATGAATACAATAATAAAATTAAAATTCAAATATATAATTCACATATTACAAATTATAAATTAAAATAAATTTATATAAGCCGGGGGTTCTCGGTTATTCTCTATTATTGCGTTGTATTCCGAGATACGAATCCTATACATAATCTCCCATTCTGCAGCACGTACGCTTCGGTTAAGAATCCAAAGATTACTTAATGTTGGCATCGGATAATCTCCTTCTAACTTAACGTGGACGAAATGATTGTTGTTGACATGAACAATCGAAACGATATGATGAGGCATGACAGTTTTCGGATCAGCCCATAATGGGAAAAATGTTTGACAACCATTATTGCTTAGTAAATGAAGAATAACCCCAAACTTTTGAGCAACCACTAATCCCGTATACGGCATTATCATCCAATGTTCTTCTGGTGCAGGTTCCACACTTTGCCAATCGATGGTGTGACGTAATTCGTTATACTGTCGGGGGTACAAAGTATCGAAAACTTCTCTGTACTCCAATTCATGTCTGTCCAACTCTTCTAAAAGCTGTGTCCGCACATACATCCACTTATTTTCGTCAAACCCTAAGCCTAAAGCTATTGATCGAAAACCACAATTCCCATCGGGTCGGACATCTCGTATACGTGAAATATACTGATGAAAGACGATCGCGCTCTCCCAACTCAGCCATCACCTCCCAATCTACGGCCTTTTGATGACCGATCTTCATCCGAATAAATTTTGAGCACTTAGCGTGCTCAACGGAACCGGCATCAAACTGCAACCAAGGATGCTCGGCAATATGGTCAACAACGTCAGCCTCAATCTCAGAATCGGAAGACATATCTGCACAGGTGAACAAATAGGTCAAAAACAACGTATACATACATATATATGTATATACACATATACATATACATATATGTATATGTACATATATACGTATACGTATACGTATACGTATACGTATATATGTACATATACATATATGTATATGTATATGTGTATATACATATATATGTATATGTATATGTATATGTATAGGTATATGTATATGTATATGTATATGTATATGTATATGTATATGTATATGTATATGTATATGTATATGTATATGTATATGTATATGTATATGTATATGTATATGTATATGTATATGCGTATATACATATATATGTATTTGTATATATATATTTACCCTATACGCCGCGTATAGGGCTATACGCCGCGTATAGGGTAGCAGCGTATGGGTCACAGGGCAACGTATAGGTCGAATCCGACCCTATACGCCGCGTATAGGACTATACGCAGCGTATAGGGGACCCACGTATGGCCCCCAAGTCGCGTATTGCAATACCCTATACGCCGCGTATATATCTATACGCCGCGTATAGGGTACACACCAATGAGTCTTCGTCCCCAACCAAAGAACTATACGCTGCGTATAGCCCTATACGCGGGGCTGTACCAGCGTATAGTTCTTTAATCCAGTTTTTAAATCACGCATTTTGGGGCATAAAACACTACTTTAACGTTTAAATCAATGAACGATTAACATAATAATGATGTATGAACAATAATACGTACCTGGATGTTGAAAAATCGAAGATCAATACGTGGAGTATAGTGCTATACGAGAGTGTTTTTTTTTGAAGTGTGTGTAAAAAATAGAAAATTTGAAAGATATAGTTGCCCGAGGACCTATACGCCGCGTATGGCACTATACGCGGCGTATAGCTTATATTCCTTTTTAAATCGACACCGACCTATACGTGGCGTATGGACCTATACGCCCCGTATAGGTGTAGTGATGTGACTTCGGTTGTCAGTCATTAATGTCGCATTAATGGCGTACCCTGTACGCGGGGTATGGGCCGCGTATGGACCCATACGCGGCGTATAGGGGGGTGTCGATTTAAAAAAGTGGGTGTCTATTTATTAGGACCCTTTGAATATTGTTTGTTTTTATGTGAATTCTTCTTTTTGTAAAACTAATTGAAAATATATATCAATATGAATCTCTTACTAATAAATAAAAATAATTCCGGAAACTTGTCGCTATTATAAGCCATCAAATAATTGGTTTTCCTGCTTATCTCTCCTATTAATTATTAATGTTATAATAGTTATTTATTAATTAACAATATCCATAATTAAAATTTCAAATATGTTAACTTTAAATTTTTAAATATCAAATACATGGGTTTATTTAATCTGTATAATACATAATATTTAAGACATAATTTTTTATATTATCTCTTACTAATAAATAAAAATAATTCCGAACACTTGTCACCATTGTAGGCCATCAAATAATTGGTTTTCCCGCTTATCTCTCCTATTAATTATTAATGCTATAATAGTTATTTATTAATTAATAACTATCCATAATTAAAATTTTAAATATGTTAACTTCAAATTTTTGAATATCAAATACATGGGTTTATTTAATTTGTATAATACATAATATTTAAGACATAATCTTTTATATTATAAATCATGTAACAGTAAATTTATTTGGCCCGTGTATCACACGGGATTGTAACCTAGTTAAGGTAATAACTCTCACCTATTGAGTCCTTTTTAATTTTTTTCTCATTTATTTTATCATCCACCTTTTTTTAGTTATGTTAATTATTTGTTTGTTTATTTGATTTTATCTGCAGTTATCCTATTAGAAGTCATGAATTTTTCTTTTTTATTTAAAAGGTCATCTTCAATAAAAATCCATTTATCGTATGGAAGCAATTTGCTGCTACCTTCAGTGAAGAACTAGCGGGCAGCTACTTGCGCTTAGCGGCGCGTTGATTTTGCAAAACATTACATAGAAACATAAATGAAAAAAAAAACACGTCAAAAAGATATATTCGAAATGTAAGAGAAAATAATGATAGACAATTGTGAAAATAAATAAGAAATAACATGAAAAGTAATTGAAGATTTAACGAAGAAAAGCTAAAACAAAATTAAAAGTAAAAAAAATAAGAAATAAGAAAAACTAAAAAGCAAAACATTAGAATAAACTTAAAAGTAAAAAAACTTATTAAATATTTAATTTGTTTATAAAAACATAATTGAAAAAAATATATCTTAATTTATAAAAAAACATATTATAAAACATATTAAATTTATAAAAAAGAAAAAAAATATTATTAAAGAACGTGTTTTATACTTTTAGTCATGAATTTAAAGAATAAGAGTGAACAAACATTAAAAGAAACTCTAAAGTTAAAAGTAAACTTGACAAATTCTATTAGAGGAAAATATATGCATATTTTATAACCGACAGCTAAAAATGTTACTTTTGTAAACCCATAGATCATAAGTGTGGGGTTATAAAAAAGTATTCAATCAAAAAAGTCTAAAAAAAATTGTGTGCTTGAAACATGTCATTTTATTGTTTTAAATATGAGTGCATTTTGATTATTGTGTCAAATATATCAGCTTATTGTTTCATATACGTTCATTGTGTCATATTTTTAAATCATTTAATATATATATTCATCATTGTATTTTATGTTTTAGATCATTTTGCGTTATTATTGTTATTGTTTCTATAGATTAGATAAATTTCTTATCTATCATTGTGTTTTAGAATTAGAATTGTATAATAATATACTTTCACCAATATATTTATCAAAACTCATAGTGTTAAAATAACATAATGTGTTAGTTTTGACATTGTTTTTTAATACATTATATAAAACAGTTGTTATCTATCATTGTATTTTACAATTACAAGTATACAATGATATTATTTCGTCAATGAATTTTTTAAAACTCATAATATTCAAGATTACATAATAAAAATTAAAAACACAATGAGATATATTGTCTTATTTTATTATTATTTTTAATATATTAGATAAATTAACTGTTTTTTTATTATTGTGTTTTACATATTAGAGATATAAATGCTTTCACATCATTATTTTTTTTAAGTTCATTATATTAGAAAACACAATAGTATTTAGAAAACACAATAACTAACAAAAAACACACACAATGAACTGCAATAAAAGACACAATGATGAGATATGAGCTTAAAAAACATAAAAGATTTAATAAAATTTTATATAACAATAATATACTTGTATTAAAGATAAAAAAATATTTGTTTTTATGGTGTAATATTTATAAATAATAATGATTTATACAAAAGTTATGAACGTTTTAAAGATATGAGAAATTTAATTATTTATTAAATACATATCTAATAAATTTTTTCTTACAAATTGGTCTCAACCATTAAAAAAATGAATGATTGGAATTACTTCTTACATATTTTAGTTTTAAAGTAATTTCTATTTAAACCTTTCTCAAAACGAGTATGAACCAAAATGTTTTTGCTGCAGTTTTCATTTTAGTGGTGTTACCACTTTTTGTGTAAGGATAATGAGGGTGGTAGCACCACCTGTTAAAATACTTTAGAGTAGATGATAATACATTTGAGATGTCTAATTTTTGTTTGTGGAATGTTAGGGTAATGAAATAAACAACCCCTAAAATAACTAGCTTTTAAATCTCTCAAGAATCCACTAGCCTATGAATAATATTGTTTCAGAAATTAATTTTTTAGGTTTAATATCAAACTAGCCGATTTTCTTAGGTTCCAGGCCACGTCGGTTTATTGACTTTTTTCTCGCAATATCTACTCAAAAGTTTTGGTGGTAAACCCCAATTTCCATTTCTTTTCTTCAATAATCACAATCTATTTCACTTCCGGACATAAGTATCTTTTGATATGTTTTTTATATACATTTCAGATTATCGGTCTACCTATTTGACAATTGACTAGAATTTATCACATCATACATGGACCTAATGATCTTATTCCGATAAAGTGTCCGGTAGACAAAAGTCGTGAGTATAGCAGAAGAAGTTTTATTTCTATTTTAGAAGTAGTTAAAGGGGGATATTGGTTTTAGTTGAATCATATCAATATATGTCACTCAAAGTGGACTCATTTATGTCTACAACGTCCAAAAATCTTGACCTAGGAATGTAATATGGATTGCCATTTTGCTTGTAGTTTGTACGATAACGTGTTCAAGCCAAACAGTTACAAGGATATGATGATTTTCATTTGTTCAAGGCGGGTTGAACCTCAATGGAAAGATCTAGAATGTGGTAATATAGGCAAATGGACAATTACTAGTAACAGAAAGCCTACCTTCAAATTCAAATGGATTCAAGCAATATGATTCTAAGACGAGAAGTACAAAAAACGAATGCATTGGGAATGTTGCATTTTTACCTGGGAAGTTTTCACCTGGGCAACCAAAAACAAATCCGTGAGCTTCTCGTGGGCCAAACGGATAATATTTGTGGTCCGAGGGGCCGGGTGTTACAATTGTTGCCCCTTGCTTACAACAAATTAAGTGGCATTATGCTTGCCTCTAACATGATCAATTGAAAGCTATAATCATATATGTATGTTTAGTTTTCTTTTCTGAAATTTACAAGATTCACTTCTTATTGACTTACAAGTAAATTTTGAATTTGTTATAAATCCAATTGCTCTTTTATTCATTGCTTTGTACTTGTGGACTAATATTTTTAATTTTGTTTTACTATTCAATACATATGATAAATCTTAGTCAAAGTCGCATCTTTTATATGATTTATTTAACATATGAAATTCATAAAATTGTCACCATTAGTTTGAACTTCATATTGTATTGGTTTATGCTGTAGCCTACAGCAAAGAAACTAAAGTGAGAAATATATGAATCTTGTTTATATTTTCCAGGCGAGAAATTAATGATTAATCTTAATACAAACTACAGAACTAGATTTATAAATTCTTATCAAAAGATGTGTATTGTCTTAAGCTAAGAATCCAGACGTTCTCCGTTCTTTTTCGCCAGACGAATCAGCCCTTGCTTTTGCTTTGAGTCCGCCCTATGGATTTACAAAACTCGTTGATTACCTGAAAACATGTGGTTGATTGTGAGTTCAAGTGTGCTTGCTTGGATACAATCATTTGTATTCTTTAAGAGTTCTTGATAAGTGTACAGAGAGGCCTGTTTGGTCCATAATTAAATGTAAAATGAATATGAAGTATATAGTGACTTTGTGAGGAGGTTACCTGCGAGTGTAAAGCGATTGCTTTTCCTCTAAGCTGGTTGAACCGTTTTTTCCCAACAATGTTACGAGTGATGACGACTAATGGAGCAAAGATGCCTTGCCTTCGTTAATGTTTCCCATCATCGGTCCATATCTTAATGGTTTCCAACTTTGACCCATGCAGGTGCGGTCTTAGCCAAATGGTGGAATAATCTTGACCGGCTATGGCCGTACCCCAACTTCCATGGAAGGAAGAAGAAAGCACAGTTGCAGTTGCAGTAGCAGTTGGAGTGATTGATGAAGCTGCCATTGAAGTCTTGATTATAAAATGTATAAGATCGAGATGTGGTTGAATAGGTGTATATAATAATATAGCAGAAACTTAGGAATTTAGAATCCATGAGAGCCACATGTACTCTGGGTGGCTTATAATTTAGTTTGATTTTTATCGACGCGTTTATGGTACCACTTTTCAATTCAATGGGATATTCTTTTCATCCTTGGTTGGTGGTACCACTTTTGTCCAATGTTGTTTTTATGTGGTGAAACTAATAATAATTTAATATGTGGTGATATTGAGCTTTATGTTAGATAAAAAAAATATTGTATAAATTATTGCTTGGATAATGGAAACAAACAAACAAACAAACATACCCAGTGTATCACGCTGAAAAGCAGGGTCTGAGAGGGGTATGTGGTGGCAAGTCTTTCCTCTATCCTGAGAGATAGAGAGACCGCTTCCGAAGAGACCCCCGACTCGTTAGCAAAGACAGTACCCATAACAACATAAATACATATCATACAAACATAGGTAAATAACACATACAGAATTAGATATGGCGCACATCATAAAAAGCGACGTGTAACACCCAAAAAGGGTAGATGAACGAAAAAACTACACCTGACGCGTGTTAGGACCGTGTACGTACGGAGTACTAACTGATTCTTCGTTATACCAGATCAAATAGTGCGGAATCCTATTTGATTGGCGATCCAATCAGGGAGAACGAAATCAAAATCAATCCTAACGATTAGAAAACGTTAAGAATGGAATAGGAATGATCTCAGACGTTCTATGAAGTTGGAATTGACGGACAGGGCGCTCTGGGTCGACTAGGGTTATGAATATTCGAAGTGTCATGTTTTCCACGAATTAAGTGGTATTTATAGGTTACAGCTATCAGTCGTACGACTGAGTCAGGCGACTGGCTCAGTCATGCGACTGAATCAAACGATTGGTTCATTCGGACGACTGAGTCAGTCTTATGACTCAATCGTACGATTGACTCAATCTTCTGGTTCAATCGTGTGACTGGCCCATTCGCATGGTCCAGTCGTGCGACTGAATCAGATAACTTAGTTAAACACATTCATGAACCTTTAATGGTTTAGAACTATGTCTAACAACTGTAAACCTATATAACATTGTATATACGTGTGTAACAATAAACAATATAGATAGATATAACATTAAACACCAATACACATATATAGAAGAGATTCTCATTATATTGATTGAACATTACATATGTGTTACAAGAAGAAGTTCTATTACATTTAAGTTCACTAGACTAGAATTGGGGACATGTGTACCAACAACGCGGGAGGTCCCGCCACATGTAACCGAAACCCGTCCCACCCACAAATCCCACTAAAAGTCCTTAATTTTTATTCGACGCCTCCACTCACTCCTATCCTCGATCATGTGCTCAGAGAGGTGCAAGTCTATCATATCTCGCCTAATAATCTCATCCCAAGTCAACCTAGGTCTACTCTACTCCTACTACCCTCTACGCTGATGTTCTCTACTGCTTGGATAATGGAAGTTAACTGATATTGTTTGAAAATAAATTTGAGAGGTGGGGTAAATGTATTATCGACATCAGACTTCACTTTTGCTAAAAAATCTACACAGCTGGGTAATTTTAGTTAGAGTTCTAAATTTCTATATCATCTATTATCTTTAGACATTGTTTAACTTTTAAATTGATAATAACGTTATTTGGTTTCACAACCACTACAAGTGACTCGATGGCAGAGTGTATGGTTTAGACATAGAATTTAAAATCAACATGACTTTTAGGAATAAGTTTTATTTTTGGTTAATCTTTTTGCTCGTAATTGATTTTGTGAAACGAAGACGTAGAAAGATATCAAATTGTGTAAGAAACAAAAAGTAAATCTAAAGAGAAATATAAGATGCATATGGTGTGATGATAAAGTTAAAAGATTCTAGTGGTATGATCAAAGCTAATATAAACTCAGAAGTAAGAGTAAATAATAATGTTTGCTGTGTACAGGTTTTTCTTTTAAAAACAGAAAGAGAGAAAAGAAAAACTTTATATGATAACGAGATTAACGAACCAAGTGGCAGAGCAAGAGAAGGCAATCTACGTTGATTTTGTTGACCAAATCTTTTTTTATTCATGAATTAAAAGATAAAGGTATGCGATGCGCCTTTACCTTCCAAACGCACTTCTCATCTCCACTCTCCAATTCTCCAATTCTCCATTCACCTTGTTTGTTTAATTAAGCTCCTAATCTTCTTTTACTTCTAATTCTTTCTGTACCTTCGTCTCTATTTCCTTGAAAAACTCTTGAAATTCTCTCTTTTTCCTTACATTCATTCGTATTAGGAATATCTCTGTATCCACACACACAACACACAGATATTAATATTTGTTTTTTCTTTCAAAGTAGATGAAGGTTTTAGGGTTTTCTCATAAACGAGCGTTGACTTAACACTGACTTTAGGGTTAAAGATCTTGAATCTTGATTTGGGAAAAAAGATCCTTCATTAGGTCCTGTGCATACATACAGTGATTAGTTATGTCGTCAGGGGAGGGTGATGAGATTAAATCAAAGCTCCTTGTAAACGGGAATCAGGAAGAAGAAGAAGAAGATGATGAAGAAGAAGAAGAAAGAAGAAGAAGAGGCGTCGTTGTTGCCGATGAAACCCAAAAAGAATCAGAAAGTGCAGTGGAATGACAGCTATGGAAACGACCTTACACAAGTTCTTGAGTATCAGCCAAGGTAATTATATTATCTCCTTTGTATCTTTCTCAATTATTTGTTCTACATACCATTAAGATGTTATGCACTAATTTAGAAAAGGTTCAAGTCTTGAATCTATTAAGAGTCTGTCACTTTTCTTTTAGGTTATACAGGAGATTGTGATTATAATTGAAATGCTCCAACAGAAATAGAATCATTACTATCTCCTACAGAACCAGAGTCATTAACTATATCTTGCTGTTTATGTCATTAACTATGATTCTGTAGCAAAGTAACAAGTTCTCTTAGAATGAATGAATGAATGTATGTATGTATGTGTAAAGATTCTCCTTTTAGATTAAGTTACCTCAAATCTGAGTGATGAGTAGCTGAGAGGATATCTCATACTCTTGAGCTTGCATTGTTGAAGAGACAGATTAAGGGATGTAGAATGTAGGAACCATGGTCTTCCTTAAGCAATGTAAACTTCATCTATGTTTGTTTTTTATAAACAGTGTATTTTGGGATTTCAATTAAATGAGTGATTTCTGCTGTAAATGAATTGACACCACCAACCTTAAGGATTTAGTTCTGGTGCTAGCTGTGGTTATATATCCCTGTCATGCTTTTTAAAATGGGTTGGATAATCCTAGTTTAGAACCTAAATCAGAACATTCATTTTTTTATTCAAATCAATCTTATATTCTTGTGTTCTTTGCTTGCAGTGAAGCTAGTGAACTTGATGACGACGAATCAGATGTTTGCTTGTGTAGCATAATGTAGAACTCATTGGTGACCGGATAACAAACACTAATTATATACTTATATGTAACAAAAGGTCATACTATGTTTGTAATGTAACCTACATACATACAACAGAAGAGATGGCATCAACCAACAAACCAAAACCTAGGGCATGTACGTCTCTATGTATGTATTAGAAGTTCGGAGTGATTATACATTTCGTGTTTTTCTTACAAATTTGTTTAATTCATATTTATATTTACCAGGACAGAAATGTGATCTTCCCCCCCATCCGTTTACCATCATAACAAATTTATCCATGTAATTAAAGGAAAGAAAATAATATACATGTTTCACTTATTATTAGTCAAGTTTTATGTTATATTTATTAGTATGCTATATATTGTAAATGTCAAACAAATAAGGTTTTTGGAGTGTTGGGTGTAGTGGGGTAACCTCTTTATCCCTTGACTATCCGTAATAAATGGTTGATGGTGATAAAAGGACTAAAAAGTGTGTGATGAATTAGTAATGAATGTGAGATTTAATTTAAAAAGAGAAGATTAAATGTGATATGATGGTTGTTTGATAGAAGTTAAAAAATCAAAATAAACTTTCTACCCATCACGTCGGTTAAGGTTCACGTGTGAATGTTTTAAATCATCTCCAAATTCTTTACATAAACAAGCTTTAAATGCATAGTTTAAAATATATAACATATACCCATCAAAGCAATCACACCCTTAACTCACACTCATTCTGCTCCACTCACACCTGAAAGAAAGCTAGCTCATCTCTCAATCTGGATCCGGTCGTAAGACTGATTGATCAGTCACCAACCTGCAAGACTAAGGGCTGTTTGTTTAGCACTTAATGGCCCTGGTCAGATGCCCAAGTCTGACTCGGTCAGACTTGAGTGTTTGGTTGCATTCAACTGAATGAAAAGAGGCTCTTATTTGCCTCTTATTAGGTCAGACCACATACATAGTCTGACCAAACTTTCCCCTCAGAGCACACTGCAGCTCATCTCCTCCGTCACCTGATTCCCCACTCCGTCAGCTCCGCCACCCGCCACCCGCCACCCGCCACCGTCAACAGACCACCGCCACTCACCGCCGACCACCGATGGCTGTTTCAGCCTTCACACCCATCATCTTTTCACCCCATCTCCATCTTTCCCAACACCCAAAACCACACACCTCTCAAACTTCACAACAACAACAACAAAACTCAAATCTCCAATCTTTACTCGACAATCTTTACCCCCAATTGCAGCCCTCTCCGACCCATTTGTTCTCCAAATCGCAGAATCATTAGAAGACTCTCTTCCCTCTTCTTCTTCATCTTCGTATCTTCAGAAGCTAAGAGATTCTGCTTCAGAGTCACTTCTATCCACTCCATGGCCTTCGAGTAAAGACGAACCTTGGATCGGGGTTGATCGGTGGTGGGGGTGAGGGGTGGTGGTTCGATGGGGTGAAGATGGAGGAGCAAGAGATGGTGAAGGTGGGGATGAAATTGGGGAATCGGTGGTGGGGGTGAGGGTTGATATAGAAATGAGTAGGTAATTAAGTGGTGGTTTGTATTTTAATAAATAGATGATTTTTTATGGTTTGTATTATGGTTTTTTATTAAATATTTTTTTTAATAATTATTCAATATTATAGTTTGTATTTTAATAAATAGATGATTTTTTTATTATGGTTTGTATTTTTTTTAATAATTATTCAATATTAGGAATTATAACCGAACAGATATCCAACCAAGCAGACTTAATCTGGTTCAGCACTTATTGGTTCAGACCTCTTATTGGTTCAGACCTCTTATTGATTCAGCACTTATCCATTCAGAAGTTGCCAAACATCCCCTAAGAATTTAAAGAAAGACATCTGCTTAGGCTTAAAATCTCTCTACTCTCAAAGTCACTACTCCTTCCCTCCCTTCCTTATCGACATTTCCTCACATGGACGTCACGTTATCTCTGTCAATCAGTCGCTAACAAGACGAGGAAAACCCAGTGTGCGTGCCACTGACCGCGACCAGAGAGTATACCGGAGGATGCGTTAAAAATAAGAAAGGAGGGTGAAAATGTTAGATGGGTGGCATATTTTTTTTTGAACCACCAACATAAACTTTATTATTATTCCACCAATATGAAATACCAAGCAAGATACTTGACACCCATACAATCCATCATATTACATCATCAAAACAAAATAGAAAGAAAATTACCAACCCCAATGCATAATCAAGCAAACCACATCAGAACAACACAACACAACCCAAACTTAAATAACATTAAATTTCTTCCGATCATCCAGGATAATTGAGGTTGTTTCTGATGGGTGGCATATTCGTAGGTGAAAATATCTCCGAGGAAAGGGATGAAATCTGATCCGTTGGTTAAGAAATAAGAATAGCGTCGCTCCCAACCCCAATCGATCACTTGATTAATTGGAGTTGTTATTCGCCTCTCTCCTTTCATATCATATCATCACATCACATCTCATCTCATCTCATCATCGCCTCCCTCCTTCCGCCATACGCAAGCAAGCGAACCCTCTCTCTCATTTTCACACACAGAGAGAGAGAGAGAGAGTTATTAAGGAGGTATGGATTCAGACCAGGGGAAGCTGTTCATCGGAGGGATTTCATGGGAGACGACTGAGGAGAAGCTCAAGGACTATTTCTCTGATTATGGTCAGATTCTCCAGACCGTTGTTATGCGAGACAAGACCACCAGCAGGCCCCGTGGTTTTGGCTTCGTCGTCTTTGCAGATCCCTCTGTTCTAGACTCCGTTCTTCAGCAAAAACACATCATTGATGGCCGAACGGTATCTCTCTCTCTCTCCCTCTCTCTCTTTCCCCCTACACCTAGATCCCCCTTTCTTTCTTTCTTTCTTTCTTTCTTTCTTATAATACTCGATTACTTTTCCTGCTTATATGATTTTAGGTTTTATCATTTGTGTTTTCCTAACCCTAATTTTGTCAAATACCTACTTGTTAATTGATGATTCTTGGTCAGACGTCTTTGCCACACTCAATCAAAGGCTTTAATTTCTCTAACTACAATTCATACTAATTACTTTATGTTTCTCATCCCATGCCCATGGCGTGGTTGTGACACTCGGGACTTGTTTCTTGATATATATAAGCTAGTGATTCACAACACCATGGGTGCCTCAGATTGTAATGGCTTATTCAACTAATTAAACCTGGGTCTTTCTTTTTTTTGCTTGTTGCCTGAGTGCCTGTTACCTTTTCTTTTATACAGTTGTTATCGTCTTTCTTGTCCGTGTGTTAACTATTAATCTTCTTTTTAAGGTTGAGGCTAAAAGAGCCCTATCAAGAGAGGAACAGCAGGTATCAAAAGCTGGAAACCCTGTCGGTGGTAGAAATTCTGGTGCTAGTGATGGTGGCAATATGAGGACAAAGAAAATATTTGTTGGGGGCTTGCCGCAGACTTTAAGTGAAGAAGGGTTTCGACAGTATTTTGAAGCTTATGGACATGTAACTGATGTAGTAGTAATGTATGACCAGCAGACTAACAGGCCTCGTGGATTTGGATTTATTTCATTTGATTCTGAAGAAGCTGTTGATAGGGTTTTGCTCAAGACTTTCCATGATTTGAATGGTAAGCAAGTAGAAGTAAAGCGGGCTCTTCCCAAGGATGCTAACCCTGGTGGTGGTGGCGGGCGTTCCATGGGTGGTGGCGGTTATCAAGGTTATGGTGCATCAGGGGGTAACTCAGGTTCTTATGAGAGTAGAATGGATTCTAACAGGTATATGCAATCTCAAAACGCTGGTGGTGGATTTCCACCTTATGGTTCTGCTGGGTATGGAACACCTGGATATGGGTATGGCCCTGGAGGTAATGTGGGTTACAATGGCTATGGTGGCTTTGGTGGTGGAAATCCCGGTTATGGTGGTCCAACTGGTGCACCATATGGAAACCCAAATGTACCAAGTCCAGGTTATGGAAGCGGTCCATCTGGTGCAGCACGAAGTTCATGGAATTCTCATCCTTCTTCTGGATATGGTGGTGCTGGAGCTTATGGAAATGCTCCATGGGGTGCTTCTGTTGCTGGCGGTGGTGGTGGTCCACAAGCTACGGGACCTGCAGGTCAATCTCCAAGTGGAGCCGCCGGTTATGGGAACCAAGGTTACGGTTATGGTGGTGGCTATGGTGGTAGTGATGGGTCTTATGGTAATCCTTCTGGGTATGGTGCCGTTGGCGGTCGTATTGGTAGCGGTCCAAACAGTAATTCCACCGCTGGCGGGGATATGCAGTCTGGTAGTGCTAGCTATATGGGAAGTGGCTATGGTGATGTCAATGGAAGTTCAGGTTATGGGAATTCAGGGTGGAGAGCTGATCCATCACAGGCCTCTGGGAACTACGGTGGTCAGGGAAATGGTGGGCAAGGCGGCTATGGTGGTTATGGCGGTGCTCCAACCCGGCAGGGTTAGGAAAAATGATTTTGATTATGGGAAGTGCAAAACAATTATTGTGTTGCGGGCGCAAA
Organism: Flaveria linearis; assembly: GCA_024085815.1. Taxonomy (NCBI): domain Eukaryota; kingdom Viridiplantae; phylum Streptophyta; class Magnoliopsida; order Asterales; family Asteraceae; genus Flaveria; species Flaveria linearis. The sequence continues at coordinate 57,885,654 of CM044017.1, read as the reverse complement.
ATGATGGCTGTTGAGGATGATCATGCCCACAATAGGACTGGTTGGCTTGCTTGATTCTCAGTAGTTTGCAGTTTTATCGATTTTGCTGGTTTTAAAATAAGCAGTATTTTTTAGTAGAGTTGATTAATCATTTGCTTCTAAAGTTGGTTTCTGTTTGGCTTGCTTATTATAGTGTGTACTAGATTTTGTTATCTATAATGGTGTTCGAAGATTTATCTTTAACATATCTAGTTCTGTGCTGGATATCTGATGTGATTTGCAGGTGGAGCTCATATACAGTTGTAAAGCCTGTGCATATAAGTTTATATACAACTTAGGAGTAAGAAGATGTAACAAGTTGCTTGTAGGAGTAAAGCTGCCTTAGGGATTTTATTGATTAGTTGTAGTGGATAGTGATAGTTATAACGGTATGGTAGTGGTAGTGGTAGTGATAGTGGTAGTGGTAGTTGAACTTTGACAATGGCATAATCGTTTGTCCCCTGTGCCCTTGTGTTGTACAGGAGGAGAGAGCGAAGTTATGCTTGACTTTTAAGGTGAATTGGAGCCTGAAAGTAATTATGCTGATGTGCATGCAGACAAGTTGTATTCTTCATTTGGGCGGAGTTTTCATTTCTGGATGGTATGTCAATTTAAGAAGGGGTAAAGAGTTTCCATATTATTATTATTATTATTATTATTATTTTATTTTTATTTAATTAGTTAGGGTTATTCATACCTTCAAGTAGTAAACTTACCAATCTCTGTAGTTATAGTTGGGGGTTTTTAAGATTCACATATTTTGTAGTTCAATCTCAGTGTCATCCTTTTCATCTGGGGTTATAAATACTGTCAACAGCTCTTATATACGAGTTATGAGAAGACGAAACTAGTGTGTTTTTGCTATAATATGATTTAGGGAAAGACAAACCCAATGCATGAGACATTGCTGATCTTTGTTTTGCAACTGCTCCTGAAAAGCCTCTAACCGTTTGATACAGAACATTGCTGCTGCCTTGTGGATATATGGTCAATGGTGTGGAGGAGTGATCTAAGTTGTTATTGGTGGCTGGTCTAAAGGTCTTTCTTGAAATTATTATCTGGTACCAAAAATACACAAGATTGGTTTTTTTGTAAAGAAACAAAAAATGAATAAAACCACACATTTCTTGTGTTTTATTTCTCGTTTAAACAAACAAACAAACCCAGTATATCCCGAGCAGGGTCTGGGAGGGGTAGGTGTAGGCAAGTCTTTCCTCTACCCAGATAGGTGGAGAGACCGCTTCCAAAGAGACCCCCGACTCGCTATGAAAAGCCATAACGCTAGTGAATCAGTATATAATAAAAAATACGATAAATGATACAGCACACAACATACAACATACAGAAAAATATCACCAAAAGGAAAAAATAAACAGCATACATCATAGAAGCAGCAAGATTCCTCTAAAAGGGCAGAAGCGGTCTACATACACAACAAGCCCTGCAAGACGCAATCAAAAAGTCCCTTTTTATATAAATCTCGTTTAACTTTTATATAAATAAGACAAAGGAAAATGTAAAAGAAGAGAGTTGGCGATGATACAAAAATACATAAAGAAGAATCACATTTTCAATCTAAAGAAAGAATAAGCCGAGGGAATGCCCTCCTGTAGTGTAGCCATGTTTCCTGGCCTTGAGAACACAACCTGCAATCAACACATTACATGCTTAAGAATTGTTGGCAACAAGACAAGGTAAAAGTGTGACACTTGGGAGCAATGTGTTAGGACCGGATCGGACCGGCCGGTCCGACCGGTTCGACCGGATTCGGAGGCCTGTCCGGTCCGGTCGAGGGTGGTTCGTTTTTGGAGAGTTGAACCGGCCGGTTCGAACCGAGTCGGCGGTTGGACTGGCCAACCGGTTCGGGTCCGACCGGATTTTGATTTTTTTTTTTTTTTTTTTTTTTTTTTTGATTTTAGTGGGTAAAAACGGGGTGTTAAACCATAAATTAGTACTTTGTATATACAATATAGTTAAGTTTTATATATAACTATAAAATATATGTATAAATCATATATAAATTACTTATATTTAATTACATATATAAATATAATTAAATATAGTTAAATCCGGTCCATCCGGTCCGACCGGTCCGACCACCACCAACCAGTAAGCCGTCCGGTTCGACGTCCGATCCGGTTCTGAGAACATTGCTTGGGAGTGGAACTTACCTGATATACCCCTAGTGTATGTGTCTTAAAACCAGCAGCACAGTAATCAAAATAGTACTCCCATGTACGGATAAATTTTTGGTTGAACCCCAAACCAATAATTTTGCTATAACAAACATAAAAGCAAGTCATACTATGTTATCGTGCATAGAAACACTTGAGAATCAACCGATCAGTCTTTACCTTTGCTTTTCCATGAAGTTTGTTTTCCAGCGTCTTAGTGTTTGATAATAATGTATCCCTATGTTTTCCGCATGCTCTACACTGCCATTTGTACGAGCTGGCTTTTAGACTATAAGAAAAGTGAAGGTAGCTATGGGTAAAGGGAATGAAGATTTACCATAGTCTGGATGAAGCAGCCATGGCTGATGTCACTCTGCTAAAAGAAGGCAGGCACCCTCCGGGGAATATGTATTCTTTTATGAAGTCTGAGCTACGCCTATACTCGTCATATCTCATGTCTGGGATTGATATGTACTGAACACACAAATTTCACCACTTTATTATTCATTTGCATTATGAGACTAATGCTTTTCATTCAACAATATACCTGCAACACAAATAGACCGTTTTCTGCTAGTGCTGACTCACAACACCCAAAAAACTCTTCCATGTATTCATGTCCTACGGCTTCTAGCATTTCACTGAAAACAAACATCCATCTTTATAATTATGCGACTGTCATGATGCAAAATTTAGAACTTATGACATTCTTACCAGGATATTATTCTATCATATTTACAGGTTTCTGGTAATTGTCTGTAATCACATAGGAGAAATCTAATCTTGTCCTAAAAGAAATTAAAGAATTTAAAGTTAATTGCCACACTATAAATATGGTTTTAATGATTGGCCTTATATTAGTTAATACCTGTAGGCCAGCTTCCTTCACCTTGATTTCTGCATATCTTAGTTGCTCTTCAGATAAGGTGATTCCAGTGTATTTGCATCCTGTTCTTTTTACTAATTCAATAGCTAAAGTTCCCCAACCACATCCTATCTCAAGAACCTCATGATTCTTATCAACTCTTGCCTGTATAAGGAACTCATTTAGTGCACTACTCAGATTAAGAGGGAAAAAATGGCAGTAGAAGTATGTAAAAACTCACCTTTTCAATCATTGATGAGATTTTTCTCATCTGTGCTGTTTTTAAGTCTTCATCTTCACTCTATTGAAAGTGTTGTGTGAAGAAAGAGTTATACTCCAATAAGAGAAAATGAAACAGAGTTAAAATATGAAATCCTCACCTTGAATATCGCACATGAGTATGTCATGGTCTCGTCCAAGAAGAGGGCAAAGAGCTCATTACTCTAATAACCAAAGATGAAATATAGTAAAATCTTTGCTAAATACAATCCCAAAGGTTTAAGGGAATTAATTCGAAATACCAGATCATAGTGGCGAGATATGTTCCTACGTGCTTGAGTAAGAGAATTTTGCCTTGAAATATGATGATAAAAATACTTGGCAGATGCAAGCCCTGCTGTTAGAAACATAGGCGTCCACCAGCCTCTAATAAAGCTACACATAATCGACACTGTATATGACTATCCATGAATGAGCGATATAACAAATAAAACTCACTTGATAACTAACTAAACTACCTCTTGGTCGACCTGGGCGCAGAACTTTGTAGTTCTCTGTTAAAAATGAATATCTACGAAACATGACAGCTTCAGTAAGAAGGCATAAAAATTAAAAAGTAACCACTTTTTTAGATGTCAACCAAAAACCATTAATCTTACTATAAACATATTCAAAAGGCCTTCCTTTTCATCAACAAATGAGAAGTCTCCATTTATGTATGCATCAGCAAGACCTAAATCAGCTTCTGTAACAATCTGAAACATAGCAAGTGAATTGACTAGTAACCTAACATTTTAGACTCTTTAGGTAGCAACTACTACATTGACTTACCTTCCAATAAAACTGGGGATTATGAACTTTCAAATAAACTTTCAAAGGGCTCTTCTTTCTTGTTCCTTCAAAGGTGAACATTGTACCACCTTCTTCCAATAAACTATACAAAACAATGCAGTGAGGTGATTAGGTTGGCTTTTCTTAAATTTACAAGTGATATTAAGTCTAAGGTGTATTCAGAATGGTCCTCACATTAAACTGCCTATAGCGATATAATCTTGAAGGAATCTAGCAACAAAAAAGCGGGCACCGGTTTCCATTAATGAGGGTACCATATGTTTAGGGTTGTTGAGAATTTTGCAACTCAGATTAAGCATGCTGTTTGCAGCAATCATACCAGCCTGAAACACAGTAAAAAGATTGAGATGCATTTGATATAAACTTTCCCAAGAGATTTCAGGTCATGTTTACTAATGTAGTTATTTACCTTTAGTCCGTCCTCATGGAACCCATAACCTGTAAATAATAAATTATAACCGATAAGTATCAAGAACAATCACTATTTTGCTCAAGTCAACATAAATTAGGTTTTAACTTTTAACCTTGGTATGCACCACAGAACCAGATTCCTCTCTTCCCTTGAATATTATTAAGCATAAGTGAAGCCTTGTATGCAGCAACTGATGGGACCGGATGTCCAGTTGTCCATGTCAGCATCGTATTTTTTGGTGTTCGGGGTGGATTTAGGGTAACCAAATAAGGTAGCCCGTTACTATCATCAATGTTCTGCATTTTAATGTTGAATTATTTAAAACATAAAACACAGTTCAGTTTAAACTTAGGATGAAAGTGAATGAAACAAACCTGAAGCACATTTAACCAATATGTTAAGCAAACTTTGTTGTCTATTGTTCCACGAAAGTTCCATGCACTCCACGCTGAGGGGTTTTGGGGCATCAAAATTTTGTCACGGTGAAGAAAAATATCACTGCAAGAAAATACTTATGAGATAAATGATGAGATCCACTGGAGAGGTTATATGAAAACCACAGATACTTGACGCCATAAGATGCACGTAAGTCCCTAGATTAAAATAGGTAGAGGGCCAAGATTGAATCTATTCACATGCGCATTGTTCTTTACATGTCTTTCTTCACATGTGAATTAAAAAGATTTCCCATGTGAATTGACCCGAACTTAAGATCTTTGTTTATTATTTATATCCCAAAGGCCTAAAAGACTTGGCATACCTATAGACATAATTAAAAGCGCCAAGTATTTTTCTTTCTTCATGTGTAGCTTCTTCTCCTAATATCCTGAGAGTATCCGGTGCATGTGTGGCTATTATGCATCCAGAGTACCTTTCTTCAGATCCATCTTGACATTTTATTAAACAACCTGCTCAATAAATCATTAACATCTATTATAGTAACACATTAAGGGTGTACAAGACTCCTAAGCATTACAAATATGCAGAGATACAACGGTAATGTTATGGGGAGCAATTGCTTACCATCATCGAGATTTGAGACAGATTGAACAACACAACGTGTTCTTATTTGGCAGTTTCTATTCTCCAGTTCTTCTTTCACCTTTTATTTATTTGAGCAGATAATTAAGATTCTAACATGATATTATTCTTATGTGTGGTGAATTTGATTAAACAGCCTTGAAAATAACTATTACCTTATTAACGTACGTCTGTGAACGCCATTTGACTGTAAACCACTGAGGGCGACCAAAAAGCTGATAAAAGTTTGACAATGCGGTTTCAAATGTATAAGCAACGGTTTTGAAAGATAAGAAAATATTTCAAATATGTATCTATATAATACCTGGAGTAGATGATGATTGCGGCAAAACGAAAGAATAGAAAATGCAGAGAAGCTCATAACTCCTTCTGCAGGGCAAGACCAGATAGAGGAGCATACTGGAATCTGTTGTATCAATTACACGTTTCCACTTAAATGCATATTTATGAGCTTAAAATAAATGGAAAAAAACAAATAAAATGATTAAAAAAAAACATAAAATGTTGAAGGTTTCTCACAATATAAGCCTTTTGAAACAATTCAGAGTAACCATGTGACTTGATGAAGTCTCCCAATGTTTGGTTGTCCCTAATGTCCTGGTTGTGTTCAACCTCTTCAAGGTACCTGTATACAAGTCGGGTAATTATAATACTACTCGCACAACAACAACGAGTAAAGATCAGTTTGACAAACTTCCCATAATGTAGTACCTCAAAACATCGTCTTTAAACTTTGTGATTTCTCGAATCATCTTCCAGAAGTAAGGGTTTAGCACATTGGTTTTTTGTGCAAACAAACTTGATAAACCGTTTCGACTGCCCCATTCGTACCCTTTCCCTTCATCTAAGCTCACTGAGAATGACATATCAGAAATCTCAATTTCAACTCCAAGCCTCTCAAACAATTCCAGCATGTTTGGATATGTCACCTGCATTTATCCATACTACATTCTAAATCTACGCTAAAATATAAAGAAATAATACTTTGTTGACATATTTGAACACTATTATCCAATAAATCAATAATTAACTATTTGTCCACTTATAAACATGCACAATTATTAACGGTTCTGTTCTGTTCTGTTCTGTATATACAGCTTTATCAAGCATCATACATACTAGATCGATAATTAACTATTTATATATTTTGAAACTTTTATTCTTATGGAGTGACTTTTGAAAAGTAAAAACGAATCCACATTCTGATTTGTGTGGTGGAAAAAGGAAATGGGATGCTGTATTCTGCATTCCAAAAGTGGACACGTCTTACTGTCATAAGTTAATCTAAGCATATTAGAATATTTACCAATAAATGAATAGAAACTTATAGTTAAGTATTGATTGATGAATTAAGATTTGATGGATACTATACCCGATTGAAGACCATGAAACCAAGGTCCAAGTCAACACCTTCATCCGTGGTGACAGTTTTGGCATGGCCGCCGAGGTAGTCCTCTTTCTCGTACAACACCACCTCGGCCCCTGCCTTCGAAAGCACATACGTCGCGGCTAGCCCGCTTATGCCCGCCCCAACCACCGCCACTCTCATCCTGCAGCCTGCAGCCTGCAGCCTGCAGCCATTCAATTCAATTCAATTCAATGTCACCACAAACCAACTAACTAATTAGATACCATTAACAAAGATAAATTAAGAAGCTTAGACATTGATAATGAATCCACACAACACACACTCACAAACCTTAAGAGTGCAAGTAGATTCAGAGAAAACAATGAAGCTAGCTACCTACCTACCTAGCTGCTTAACAAAGAAAGATGAAGAGATTGAAAGAGTGAATGTGCAGGCAGGGACTGGATGATACATGAAGTTGTTGGGACCGGATAAACCATATATATACTACTACTACTACCATCCCACCATACATGTTTTTTTTTTTTTTTTTTTTTCCTTTTTATTTCAATTTCACTGTTCAAATTCATTTTTTAAATCAACTCCATAACAAATGGCTGGTAAATAACGACACACACTTTTTTTCCAACCCAAACTATTAGAAATAACTAATATTGTCAAATTCAATTATTGGATAATTATTTACATGCCCCAACATATATCTTGATTATAAAGCATATTCTTAATGTCTGTCTATAGAGGTTGATGGCTCAAATCCCGTAATGTATAAATTATATAGGTCGTTGATAAAAGTGGATTAGAAGTTGTTTGAAAAAAAAAGATAATTACGTAATGTTTCATGACCACATGTATAATTTTTTTTATCTAACAAGCATTAAAATAAAGATATGGAAGATTGTTCCGGTGTTTGTTACATGAAATTTTGGTAAGTAGTTGCCGATAATGTTTTCCTCTTTATATATTCATGTTACATGACTCATATATATGTTAATTTAATTTTGATCAAGCTATTTTAGCTGTAATAATAACATCCCAGTGGGAGTTTTTTGAAGGTCATATGAAAGAGAGTGGTTGGGAGACAAAAGAAAAATGTGTCGTGATCGACTGATCGTAGAAACGAGGAATGCGCCTGGTGCGGGAGTGGGCAAGCTAACGTCGAACTGTTGACGAGGAGCCCAAGTGAAGATGCTCTCAAATGGAGACCAAGCCTCACAGTTTGATATTTTATAAATATATTAAAATAATTTAAAGGAGATATATTAATATCTACTTTTTGGATTAGTTCACAATTACTAATAGAAAAAAGAAGGCCCCAACCAATAGAAATGCACATGTAATGCTAGAGACAGAGAAAGAAAACAAAGACAACGACGAGCCATATTGCTGACAAATTAATTTTTTTTTTCTTCTTTTTATTTGCATATATGATTTAAATTAATATTAAAAAAATTAATACAATGCTTTTATTTCTCACGGGGTAAACTGTATGTCAGGTTCTTGTGAATGTCTCCCTCAAATTTAATTTGCTTTTGTTTAAAAAAATAAAAAATATCACATAATAGTAATCAAGTTGTAAAAGTATTTCAATTAAGTCACGTAAATTTTTCTCAAATTGAATCACTAAAACATCAATTTGAGTTATCATCAGATTGTTTTGTGTCAAGAAAAATAGAGGAGAGCTTTGGAGAATGAAATTTTCATTATATGCAATTATATTAAAAAGAAAATTAGAAAAAAAAGTTAATTATGTTCATCTAAAATCCAAACAAAAAAAAATACTAAAAAACATAATTAAAACTTATAATTTAAATAAAACATAAAATGTGAGTAACTTAATTGAAATATTTTTAAACTAAAAACACTTTGAAAACTTATTTACTATTTTATAAAATTAACGTTAAAATAATGAATGTTAAAATAATGAAGTTGCTTATTAAATTCTGTTTTATAATTTAATGAGAATTTATTTAGATTAGAAAAGATGATAAGATTGAACTTAGGAAGTATGGTATTGGGATTGGGTGTAAGAATATAATACTTAAGAACAAAATAGAGAGACGTGATGTGAGTATATGGTAGGACGTGGTCGAATGCGAACCCTTAAATGTTTGTGGTGGTCGTAAACATATATATAAATATATAAATATATAAATAAATAAATAAATATATCGTATAGCATCGATGGAGAAAGATGCGACGTATCTCATGCAGGCAGGCCCATACCCACTGCCCATTTATAAAGGCGTCATTGATCCATACACCACCAATTGGAGAGTTTACACCACTTAGACAAACGGTCGTTTGTCAAAAAATAAACGGTCGTATGTTAACTAGTAAACGGTCGTATGCATGGAAGTAAACGGTAGTTTACAGGTCTGCAAACGGTCGTTTGCAGATCAGTAAACGGCCGTTTACAAAATCCTAAACGGTCGTTTATATATTTTAATATTTTTATTTTAAATTTAATTATATTAAATTTATTAATTATATTAAATTTTTTTTAATTATATTAATTATATTAAATTATATTAAATTTTTTATGTTAATTATGTTAAATTTTATTAATTATATTAAATTTTTTATTATATGAATTTTTTTTATTAAATTTTAATTAATTATTTTAAATTTTTAATATTTTTATTTTAAATTTAAGAATATTCTATTAATTATGTTAAATTTTTATTAATTATATTAAATTTTTATTATATGAATTTTTTTTATTAAATTTTTATTAATTATATTTATAAATTTACTTTTTTTATTTATAATTATATTATACCCATAATTTATATATTATAAGTGTCTAATATTTGTAATTATACTAATATTTTATATATTATTAAGTATTTACATATAGTTTATACGAATAATTTATATATAAGTTTAAAATATTTGAATGTAGTGGAATAGGTTTGCCTGCTTTTATCGAATGTAGTGGAATAGGTTTGCCTGCTTTTAAATACTGTGTGATTTCACAAGCACATGGTAAACCGCAACTAGTACGAATATGGCAGCCACAGGTTTGTGATTGGTTTTGAATTTCATTAACTCGTGTCAGCTCTCCAAGTAATATATCCAGAGCTTCATGAGATACGTTAGATAACAAAGAAACAAATATATTATGTTTATGTTGATGTTTTATTTTTATCCGACTTTCCTCGAAACTTGCCTTTATTTGTGTCTCCTGTAAACGTACTATGTTATTTAAAATTGTTATAAATTTATCTAAATTTGACTTGTCAGAATTTAAATGTTTTTTTAACAGAGCATGTTGGCTTTCTACTCTGTTTGTTGTTCGTTCTCCAAAATTTAGATGTTGATCAATCCACGCAGACACGAACATCTCTTTATAATTTTGCAACCAGTTGACATCCAAATAATTAAACACGGCTGCAAAGAGAAATCAAATATGTTAGTTTCAATTTCATTAAAATAAAAACAATAAATTTAAAGATCAGGAAAATACTTCGATGCTTGTTCATCAACTTTGTCTGCAATCGCGTTCGATTTTCATAGTAGGCCTCAATTGTTGGAGATTGAAGCAGAAATCTCCAGTAATACATAAATTTATCCCACTCAGTCTGAGACTTGAAAGATGGTCTGCAATGCTTTCTGATATTCTCTGTATATGATATCTACAAAGCAATCGGGTTGCTTCTGGAAAAATTACTTGGCATGCATCCATTAATGCCAACTCTCTACCGGTGACTATGACACGTGGTAGCATATACCCATCCAATGTTTTTCTCAGACAATTTAAAGCCCACTTGAAATTATCTTTTTTCTCATTTCGTATGAATGCGAAAGCAATACAAAATGTCTTGTTTGTTGAAGTTAAGCCAACAATCTGAAGAAAAGGGAGGCGATACCTGTTCGTCTTGTACGTGCAATCTAAAATAATAACATGCGGGAACGCACGCCATATTTTAGTGAAGTGGGGTTAACAAAAAACAAATCATTTAATTGATTTGATTCGTCATCAGTAGTAAAATCATAGATGTATCCGCCCATCTGCAAAGAATGAAGAAGTGATTGCATTGGGGTGGTTCCAAATTTATCCAACTTTCGTATCTTTGTCCGTGCATCATAGACGGTTTCAATTGTAGATATATTTTATCATTATTTGCTTTTAAAGCCGTAAGAATATCACGTGGCTGCATATTTTTTCTTGTAAGATCTTCCACCAATGCATACTCTTCTTTAGACAATCTTTTTGCATAAGCATGACCCTCCAAAAATTTAGAAGGTTCATGGTTATGTTCATCACAGACAACATGTATTTTCCAACCTCGATCTTCTTCATGATATTTTGCTATAAGTTGAAATGGACAACCTATCTTCTTTGTGCCTGAATGTGTGGTTGAATCTGATGTTGACTTGTATACACCACCACGATCGCACATAAGAAATGCCTTGTTGACGAATCTGTATACAGTCTTCTTCGTTCGTTGTGTGACAATAACATATCCAAGGGCGTGTGCAGTGTTTTGCACCCAATCCATTAACTCTTCTCTTGTTTGGTACACCCAATCATTATAAAATTGAGACATTATTGACTTGAATTACGATGATGTGTGAATAAATGAATTTGAATACTTGTGAATTTTGAATTGTGAATTGTGAAATGTGTAAAGGGAATTTATAGGCATCTTCCATTTGAATAATTCTGTAAACGTGAATTGTGAATTGTGATTTGATCTGGCACATTTCCCAACATGTATGTCCAGTTGTGAATAATTCTGGCACATTGATCTAAACGACACATTTAATCATTGCACAACTTAGAAGAAGTATATTTTATATATAAAACATAAATAATCCCAATAAATTCATTTGACAATTCATTATTACAATTAATAAAACATAAATAAATTATTTATTACAAAAACTAAAACATAAATAAATTCATTATTACAATTAATAAAACATAAATAAATTCTTTATTACAATAACTAAAACATAAAAAAAATTACAGATCATCAGGAGGATCTTGATATGGAGGTATCCACATTTGATTATTATGTTTAAACCTCCACCTAACTTGTGGATAATCTGCGATCATGTCCATCCGTATAAGATGTTCACGATCAACAAATCCGGACATAAGTACCGGCCCGTTTAAACTTGCCACGTTGTCAGGGGTGAGAATATGTAAAGACTCGGCAAGTCGAGTAACATATGTACCACCACAAATATGTCCGGTTTTCTTTGTACCCGTGCAAGAAGTAAAATAATCAGCAAGCATATATGCCAGATTACAAGGCCTCCTTTTAATCAAACAAAATAAAAAGAACAAATCCTTTTTAGTCACCCCACCACTAGTCATCCTACGTCCAGCTATAGTATGACCAATAACGCGATGAAGATATCTATACAACGGATCGTTCATTCTTGTAGCTTTTGTTTTATTGTTAGGTATATATTGGCCATCACCAATTTCTTCCCAAAATATTCATCATTATAATCTTCTGGAAATTGTGTAAGACCATCCAAAAAATCAGATTGATGGGTCTCTTGAACTGTATATAAACCCATCAAAACACCAAAATCTGCCACTGAATAATTACGTGGCACCCCCCCGAGAACAAAACTGATAGCATCGGTATCACTGTTAAAAAAATATAAGTTCAATTAAATGTAAACATGAAATTATATATAATCCAATTAAATTGGTATACCTGTAGTTATGATTGTTCGAATCGAAATTAAAAGTGGAGAAAAACTCTAAACAAAGCTCCTTATATTGTGGACCACTAATTGCAAAAAATCTTCTCCACGGCTCGTTCATCATGTCACGAGCACGAGTAAATCCCCCACGTCCCGTAACAAACTCCAAGATATCGAACGCGAAGGCTCAAATTCTTTATCTAAAAGTTTCTGAAGTCTTTTATATTCATCTGACCCTCGTCGAAACTGAAGCCAAGGATGATTAGAAACACGAAGCGACGCCGTGTCTTGACGTGAACTTGAAGCCATTACCTACAATAATTAAAATTAGTAACACAATAAAAAATATATTAAACTAAACTTTAGAATAATACATGATAAATATGTTGAAGTGATAAAATACATAAAATATGTTGAAGTGATAGAATAATACATGAAAAATACAAAAACTAACCTTTGTAATAAAATAATGAAATGATAAATATGTTGAAGTAAGAAGAATGTATGGAGAGGTATGGGGGAATGGATGGAGAGGTATGATGAAGGAAGAGGTATGGAGGTGTAGAATTGAAGGAGTGTTCGGTGAAGAAGGATGGAGAAATGGACTTCTTAAATCGAGATAAAGGCAAACGACCGTTTAGGAAAAAGTAAACGGCCGTTTACTTTAAAAAAAACGACCGTTTACAGTAATGAATCCGACCGTTTACAGATCTGAATACGACCGTTTAACGGTCTGAAAACTACCGTTTACATCAAACTAAACGACCGTTTACATGTTAGTAAACGACCGTTTACAGCCCCTGTCAAATCAGTGGTGTGTGAAACACAACACCCTTTATAAATTTACACAACCCAGAGAAACCTTTTCTCTCTCTCTCTCTCTTTTTCTCAATGTATATATTGTCATTGTCCTTTTACATTACTGTTTTACAAACCAATTAACCTGACCAAGCTAGCCGATGTTGAAAAACAGATTCAATTGAAAGAAAATGGGCTTGTCTCGTGTAGAGCTGCACTCTAGTCTGCATCTCATCTCTTTATTATACATTTATTGATCCAACTAAAATACCAATTAACCCACTGCCCACATACATAATTTGATCAACAACATATATTTCTAATTTAAAATGTCATCTCCCGTCCCGTCCCGTCCCGTCCCGTCCCGTCCCGTCCCGTCCCGTCCCGTCCCGTCCCGTCCCGTCCCGTCCCGTCCCGTCCCGTCCCGTCCCGTCCCGTCCCGTCCCGTCCCGTCCCGTCCCGTCCCGTCCCGTCCCGTCCCGTCCCGTCCCGTCCCGTCCCGTCCCGTCCCGTCCCGTCCCGTCCCGTCCCGTCCCGAGGTGTACAAACCGGGTTTGGGGCCCAAACCGGTTCGGGTTCCAAACCGAAACCGGTTTGGTAAAAGTTGGTCAAAACCGGTTTGGGTCCAAATCGGTTCAGGTTGGAACCGGTTCCAAACCCAAAAAACCCAACCCTATCAAACCGGTTTGGGTCCAAACCGGTTCGGGTTGAAACCGGTTCCAAACCCAAAAAACCCAACCCTGTCAAACCGGCTTGGGTCGGTTTGGAAACCGGTTCGGGCCCAAACTGGTCTTTTTTTTGGGGGGGAAATTTGGATTTTTTTTATATTCAAAGAAAATTTTAAACTTTTTATTAAAACATTTAAAACATAAAACAATTTATATAATTTAAACAATTTATAACATTTATAAACATATATAAACATTTAAACAAATTAAAACATTTAAACAATTTAAAACATTTATAAACATATATATGCAATTTTAAACACAAGTAAAGTATATAAAACATTTATAAAATTTAAAAACTAAACATTTATAAAATTTATAAAATTGTACATTTATAAAATTTATAAAAAAATATACCATTTTAATCTTAAACATTTAGCATAGTCGTTTCTTCGTTCGTCCGTATTATACGTGTACGTTTATTACTCGCCACCAGAACCGAAACTGTTATGAAGGTAGTTATCATATGCCGCTTCATCATCAGTCATTCCTGGTGTCAATCCGCTCTCTACCTCGTACTCGTATAATTCTGCTTCGTATTCCAGTTCTCCTTCAAGTGAGTGTTTGTCTTGTACTCTTTCCGCGGCATCCAAATAATCTTTCAAGCAAATTGACATTTCAACCGCTTCTGAAGTGAGTCGAGTTCATCTTATTGATATAACCCTACGACTAACAGAAAAAACAGATTCCGAAGCTACCGTGGAAGCTTGGACGGTTAGTAAATCTCGGGCCATGGTGGATAGGATGGGAAATTGATCTTCCTTACCTTTCCACCAAACCAACAAGTCAAAAATTTTAAAATCTTGTGTAGTCATGGTCGATAAAAAGTTTGTAAGACCATACCTCCCGAGTACACTACTCGGAGCGTTACCACGTTGATGTTTATTACATTCATCCCTTAAAGTATTATATAAATCAATCATTGGATCATTCGAACTTTCGGCATTTGCTGCATGCCTTAAAGCATCATGGATTTGTGATGTTTCCCCGTATATTTAATAAATAATAATCATACATTTGTTCTAATTGTTTAATAAAAGTAGCTTGTAAAGTTTTACTATACATTGGGTTACGAACTTCTAAATCCAAATTAAAAGAAATTCTATCAAGTAAAGTTTCAACTCCCGACAAATTTAAACAATGGTTTAAAGCAGCGGCACATGTAATAACGGGAGGCATTTCTTTAAAATACTTTATAAGTTTTTCTTTCATTGGGGGTATCATATCGGTATAAGGTCTACCCCTACACGACATTTCATTTAATTTTAAAGTCATTAAATAAATTTGGTGAAGTATTAACAGACTCGTTGGGTAGTAAACTCCAGAAAGACACGTAGTTGGTTTATATTTTAATTTCAAATGATCTATCGCATGAGTGTTATTTGACGCATTATCAAAAGATATAGAAAATATTTTATTTTCTAATTTATACGTTTGAATAATTTTATCAATAAGATAAAAAATGTTTTGGCCGGTGAGAGGAAAATCAAACAATTCAAACGCAATCATACGTTTCATCATTTGCCACAAATCGGGTTCAACCCAATGGGCGGTGACAAAAATGTACGAGTCCGGTGAACCGTGAGGTGTCGACCAAACATCACTAGTTAAGTTAACACCGGTTTGTAAATTTTCAAAATAAGATATTAATTCATTTTTAGCTTTTTCCATATTTTTAAACAATCTCTTCGAATAGTAGCACGACTTACATTGGTGTAACGTGGTTGGAGAGTTCGTTGAATAAGTCGAGTCAAACGTTCGTCGTCGAAATGTTTGAATGGCAAGCTTTCTTAAATTACAAAATGCGTCATTTGCTCCCGAACCACATCAATGTTATAAGCCCAAATATTTCCTTTGTTTGTCATCGAAGCTTGACCTTGAGAAGGTTCACCTTTTAACGCTTTATTGTAAAACCCTCTAAAATTCCCAAAGATCAATCAACCAAGATCTCAATCTCAAAAATGCGGAATATTAATGAGATTGGAATAAGAAGCAATCAAATTAACTAATAAACTTCATATATTCAATAAGAACAACTGATTACAGTCTTGTGCGAAAGCACAAAATGATTACAAAAGGATTGGAAAGTGAACTTCTCAATACAAAAACGAAAATAAACTATTTATACTAAATAAAGATTCTTGCGTGACTATGCTTTTCGCGCGGAAGCCCTTTTTCGTGCGGCTTCCCTCTTCTCGCGACTGAGTTTGATTAAACCATCTTTATTCAACTTTAATTGTTTTGCCGAGCCTTTGATAGTCCTCTACAATCTCCCCCTAGGCTCGGTGAAACAATCTTGTCAAGATCTACATTTGTTTTCTTGTATGATCCTGAATAGGCATACCATTTATTCCTAAGGATTCAATCCGTCATCCAGACGTATTGGCAAGATAAAAAATAAACAGACTCGTCAGCTGAGATAGGACAGTGTAGCAGCTTGTTCAAGTCGTATTTGCCAAACTTCATTAAGTCAGCTGGATCAATGATTCTGTACGATCTATCAAAACATTCGATCATAGCCTGACCTGAATCCTTTTCACAACTCCATTTGATAAATTGCTTCAACGAATTTGTAGGTACTGGAGCATGAATTGGAACTTTCCTGATGTAATTGGGATGTTGATAAACTCTTATCTTCATTGGAGCTTTAGTGTTTTCATTTATTTTGTAAGAGTCATCAATCAGTTTAGATTAGCAGTCTTGAAATTCTTGAAGTTTGTCTTCATCTCACATCCTATTTTAGATCGCATCAGCTCAGCTTCTCCATGATTACTTTCATTAAAAAATGGTACATTCCCATAGCATACAAATCAACAGCTCGTAGAGTATGAAAATCTTAAGTACTCTTTAAGTAATCAATCTCTCTATTCTTTCTTTTAATCACATACATTTTCTTCTCTCCATCATAAGCCCAGCTAATAACATGAGACAATTCAGCATATTTATCTCTTGGCTTCGAAATATATAAAAAATGTGTTTCTGTGGGGGGTGGAGGTGCTCTGAACTGTAATCCACCTTTGGTATACAAAGCAATCTTTCCAGTAACATCTTCCTGATTTGAAGCAGACTTAACTGTTTCACTTTCACCTTCTGATGGAATCTCACCTTCTTCCAGATGTATATCCTTGAACAAATCTTGTAAACTGTTTCCAAAAATATCAGTATATTCATTAGGCTCATCTACATCATCAAATAAACCAAACTCTTCTTCTGTAGATACTTTGGATGTGGATTGTTGAAAAGTATATAACTCCTTTTCATACAAATCTTCTGTAACAGGATCCAAAGGTTCGTATCCTTCTGGATTACCAGCACTTGGTCCTGAGACATTATCAGTACTGGTGTCACCAGTTGGATCAACAGATAGACAACATCACCTCCATCATCATCATCATCATCAATCTCATCATTATCTCCTTGATTGTCACCATCATCTCCACCATCATTATCATCATCATCATCATCTTCATCATCTTCATCATCTATATCATCATCAGAATCACTAAAGTCAATCATCTCATTTTCTTCTTCTTCATTCACTATTGGAATAGGCATCATATGTTCTGGTTCAACAAAAACTGCAGGAGTTACAACTTCAGTATTAGGTGCTTCAGGTGTAGTTTGAGCACCTTCAGCAACACTAGTACTTGGTTGTTCATCTATAGATTGAGCTTCTTTAACTCCTTCTCCTTCTTGTACATCAACTGCAGGGGATGGACTTGGTGAACGCCTACTCGTCTCACCAACCACAGTTTTAGAACGTACAACTTGAGGCTGATGGAAATAAGTTTGAGAGATAAACTCTCTCATCTCCTGAATCTGTCTCTCTAACCCAGTCATATAATCAATGACATTCTTCATTTGAAGCTCCAGAGAAGTAATTCTTGAATCTTTTAGACTTGAATCCAGGTGGATAATCGAAATCATCTTTGTCTTTTCTTCATTCTCCTTTCTAAGATCAGCTATTAACTTCACATTCTCAAAGCTTTCCTTCTTTAAATTCTTCACTCTCTCTCTAATGTAATTAAAGAAGATTAAGGAGCACTGGAAGTGTCTTCTCTTCCTCTGAACTCAGGTGGAGTGTTCAGGAATGTATCGACATCAAACTCCAAATTTCTTGTCTAGGTGGAGTTGAAAAACCAGACTCGGGAGCATCAACAGAATCAGTAATAACAGGCTCAGTAACAGAAGCAGATACTGATTCAGGTACAGTAGTATCATCCTCTGCTTGTTTATCCTCTTCTACTACTGTAGTAGTAGTCTGCTCTGCTTCAGTAATAATCACTTGAGTTCTTGGACGTTTAGGAATAGCTCCACCTCTTCCTCTTTGTCTTTTGAACACGCATTCCTCTTAGCCATTCATTTAAGCCTCGTTGATGTATTAAGAGATTCCTCAGGAACATAATCAGTATCTCTTTTATCAACAGATTGTTTTCTGGAGGAAGTTGGAGTAGATGGAGTAGGATCAGTTTGTAGAACATAAGGAACATTAACAATCTGGTCACTCATAGTCTTAGAACTAGAAGCTGAGTGAACTTCTCTTTCAACTCTTTCATATTGTGTAGGATTATCTTCAAATAATCTGTCAATCTCCTCATCAATGTCTTCTCTGGCAGCAGATGTAGAAGTATCAGTCTGTGCTTCTTCATGAGTGGGATCATCTTCTATTTTAGTAAAATGTCCAATTTTGGCAAAGCTTTCTCCCAAACATTTATTTCCTCTAGCTCCAGTCAAATAAGTGAATATCTCCTTCTTGATTGTTTGAACAACATACTTAGAAGATCTAAGTGTAGCAAACTCAGGATAAGCATCGTTGATCACCAACTGAATGAACCTTGGGTACATAATAAACTTCTTTCCAGGATTTGCAGTCGCATTCTTCTGCATCTCCTGAAATATAACTCCAGAAATGCTGAATGGGATATCATCCACCAAAGATACCAGCAAGGATCCAAAAACAGCACTTAGACTATCCATACCCGCCTTCAGATTACTCAGACAATGGATAACCACATGAAATAAATACTTCCAGTACGGTGGCAACCATTTCTTTCCAAACTTGGATATCTATACTCATAACCCATTAAGGTCAGACAATCCATAAAAACTTCATCTTCCAATCTGGTCGGTGCATCAACTTGGTCTTGAAGTAATAATACTCGGTTAAGAATAGCCTGTGATACAATCACCTTCTTCTCCTTAACATTAGCAGTAATAATGGTATTCTCTTCTTCATCCTTCTCTAAAGCAACAGTGTTTCAGAAGGCATCAATGAGTTTATAATAGATGTTAGGGTTAGCTGAGATAGCATATACAATCCTGGACGTCTTTAATCCCTCGATCATAGAAACAAATAGTTCCTTCCCTTCTGGAACTTCATCAAGATATGCTACACAATTATGATTTTTATTAAAAATCATTTGTGCCATCTGCAATTACACAACCAAACATTGTTAAGTACTCTTGAAATAACATATGCACAAACAATATTTTCTTAACACTTGGTCAATTTTAAACATTTAGTTCACCATGACAATCAGACTTTTATTTATTCAACCCTTTACACAATTTGATTAATTGTTTAAGTGTTATCATAAGTGTCAAATTAAATTGTATTCTGATCAAAGATTACTTAATGACAATTAAGTTTTAACTTCAACACTTAATCAATTTTAACACTTAAAAAAATATTTTGGCCTCAAGTGCTTCAGTCGCGCGAAACCCAAATTCACGCGAAAATACCCGTCGCCCGAAAATCTCATTCGCGTCTGTTCAGTTCGGGGTGCGCGACTCGCTCAGAAAAAGAATCAAATTGACATTCAAAAACACGATTTGAACAATAATATTCAATCCCTAACTGTCACCTATGTCCAATAAGTCCATTCCATCATTCAATTTTAACATTTAAGCCATTTTTATAGATTTTTGTTTAAGGTTGTTAAGTTCCTTTTAGGATTTGATATCTTTAGTAACCAATTGAAACAAAATCTACCTTTAAATCTCAAACCTTGATGAAATGTAATCTAATGAGCGATTTATCACACAAAATAACCTCAGAAATCGAAAAAAATGAATGAAAGCGAAAATGATTTTCAGATGAACATAGTGAGCGAAAAGTGGTTTCGCCTTCAATACTGAGATATTTATATGCAAACAAAGTCACGAGACACATCATTCGCGCGACGGACTTTTTCGCGTGACCGAGATTCAACACTTAGATAATTCAATTTTTCAAAATTTTCATTCAAATTTATTAATAAATGTTTTATTTACCAAGTGACTAATTAATTTCAAGAATCTTCAATTTGAATATTATGAAAGTCTTATGATATGAATTTTATTTTGAATTCCTTTTTACCTTTTATTTATTTAGACAAAATAAAATAAAATGATAACAACAAAGAAAAACGAACACGAATAAATAATCAAGATCAGATTTATTTATTAACAAAATTTTTTTTAGAATTTTCATAATGAGATCATATAGTTCTTTGTCAAGTCAAGACTTTGTCCAGCTTTATTTAAAATGATACTGGTTAAGTTGATTGTCAATATATTTTGTCCATTTTAAACTTATACTTCAGTTTTACTCAAATACATAAAGAGTGATTTTTATCATGTTTTGGGTGATTTTATATAAATTCAGTGGATCTTCAAATCAGAATTCCTGCCTGAGAAAATTTTAACACGGAATATTAACAAGTTTAAGGACTACAAACAGCTATCCGGACTTACGTCTGCCCTCTCAGATGTTTAGGACTTACAAGCCATCCGGATTACATGCCGCATCTTTCGATTTTGCCTCCCGTGATCAGAAAATATTCTCAAAATAGAAAATATATATCATATAGTATGTCTTGAAATAACATATGCACAAACAATATTTTCTTAACACTTGGTCAATTTTAAACATTTAATTCCATGACAATCAGTATTTATTATTCAACCCTTTACACCCAATTTGATTAATTGTTTAAGTGTATATCATAAGTGTCAAATTAAATTGTATTCTGATCAAAGATACTTAATGACAATTAAGTTTTAACTTCAACACTTAATCAATTTTAACACTTAAAAAAACATTTTGGCCTCAAGTGCTTCAGTCGCGCGAAACCCAAATTCACGCGAAAATACCCGTCGCCGAAAATCTCATTCGCGTTGTTCAGTTCGGGGCGCGACTCGCTCAGAACAAGAATCAAATTGACATTCAAAAACACGATTTTGAACAATAATATTCAATCCCTAACTGTCACCTATGTCCCAATAAGTCCATTCCATCATTCATTTTAACATTTAAGCCATTTTTATAGATTTTTGTTAAGGTTGTTAAGTTCCTTTTAGGATTTGATATCTTTAGTAACCAATTGAAACAAAATCTACCTTTAAATCTCAAACCTTGATGAAATGTAATCTAATGAGCGATTTATCACACAAAATAACCTCAGAAATCGAAAAAATGAATGAAAGCGAAATGATTTCAGATGAACATAGTGAGCGAAAAGTGGTTTCGCCTTCAATACTGAGATATTTATATGCAAACAAAGTCACGCGACAACATCATTCGCGCGACGGACTTTTTCGCGTGAGCGAGATTCAACACTTAGATAATTCAATTTTTCAAAATTTTCATTCAAATTTATTAATAAATGTTTTATTACCAAGTGACTAATTAATTTCAGAATCTTCAATTTGAATATTATGAAAGTCTTATTATATGAATTTTTATTTTGAATTCCTTTTTACCTTTTATTTATTTAGACAAAATAAAATAAAATGATAACAACAAGAAAAACGAACACGAATAAATAATCAAGATCAGATTTATTTATTAACAAAATTTTTTTTTAGAATTTTCATAATGAGATCATATAGTTCTTTGTCAAGTCAAGACTTTGTCCAGCTTTATTTAAAATGATACTGGTTAAGTTGATTGTCAATATATTTTGTCCATTTTAAACTTATACTTCAGTCTTTACTCAAATACATAAAGAGTGATTTTTATCATGTTTGGGTGATTTTATATCAATCAATGGATCTTCAAATCAGAATTCCTGTAAAATACTTATTAGCCTTCAAGACACTATCGAGATTTCAAGTCACCCCCAACTTGACTTAAACCATGCATTGTTGATCAGTGATACCATTTGTTTATTCCTAAAATATATCTATTTGAGCATAACTAGCCTGAGAAATATTTCTTAACACGGAATTAACAAGTTTAAGGACTACAACAGCTATCCGGACTTACGTCTGCCCTCTCAAGATGTTTAGGATTACAAGCCGTCCGGACTTACATGCCGCATCTTTCGATTTTGCCTCCCGTGATCAGAAAATATCTCTAAAATAGAAAAATATATCATATAGTATGTATGTCTTTAGACATATCTTTTGATTTGTGCACTTTGACATCTTATATCCTATATGGCCTTTAGCATCTTTTTGCTCATTTACTTTATTTATAATTTTTTATCATTTTTTCATATATTGCCTGTCTTTTTGTATTTTCTTTTATAAATACATATTTATATATGATAATCACTGAATCAAACAATAACAGCTTGAGTATGACAAGAATATAACTCTCAGTCTGTTTTAGAGCATTTTCGGTATTATCACAGAACCCTAATATGTTCCCCACTAATTTATATCAATTTACTTCAAGTTTAATCACTCATTTATGATCTTTTTATTTCTGAAAGCAAAGCCTATTACACATCAAACATAATCCAAGTCTATTCTTATTTAAACATTTGAAAGTACTTAGACTTTTTTTGAATGTGTAATATCATTTCTCTTTAATCATGAAATTCTTTTTTATTAATCCAATCTTGACTCCCCTAAGACCAAAAATTTTTTCAAAGCTTATTTTCAAATTTCTCCCCCTAAAATTATGATATTCTTTTATAGGAAAAGAAAAACAATTACAATTTTAAGTCCTTATTGAAAATGAAAAATCTTTTTGTGAAAATTCAAGAAATCAACTTATTCAAAGTTAATCATTCCCAATGATTGCACAAGGAATCAAATCAAGAATGATCAAATGCATTTGTAAATAAATCAGCAATGTTTTCATTTGATGGCACTTGTTTTAAATGAATAAGTTTTGCGATCAAAAAATCACGGATAAAATGTATTCGGATGTCATGTGTTTAGTTTTGAATGTTGAATGGGATTTTTAACTAGTTTAGTACTGCGTGTTATCACCAAATGGGTGTGTCATATACGTTAAGACCATAATCGAGAAGTTGTTGAATCCAGACAATTTGGGAACAACAACTCGAAGCAGCCACATATTCAGCTTCAGCAGTGGATGTTGAGATAGTGTTTTGCTTTTTACACTACCAGGAAATAAGTCTGTTGCCTAGGAATTGACATCCTCCTGTAGTCGATTTCCTGTCTAAATTACAACCACCATAATCATTGTTAATATAAGCAAATAATTGAAATCGGAATTTCGAGGATACCAGATACCAAGTTTTGGTGACCCTTAAGATACTTGAAAATCCGCTTGACAACTTTCATGTGTGACTCCTTGGGATTACTTGATAGCGTGCACACTGACAAACAGGGAACATGATATCCGGCTGCTTGTAGTAAGATACATTAGGGAACAATCATTGATCTATACAGATGTTGATCAACTGATTCGCCTGACGGATCTGGAGTGAGAGTAGGATGAGAAAACATAGGAGTTGGAGCTACTTTGGGGTCCTGAAACGTGTATTTCTCTAATATTGTCTAAACATATTTTTCTTGATGAATGAGAATACCAGTTTCAGTCTGATTAACTTGAATACCCAAGAAGAATGAAATTTCTCCAAGAGAGCTCATCTAAAATTTCTTCTTCATCACTTCTTCAAACTCCTTGCACATACTTTTATTAGTAGACCCAAAAATAATATCATCGACATAGATTTGTACCAGAATAATATCATCTTCTGATTTTCAAATGAATAAGGTTTGATCAATTGCTCCTCGTGAATTACCATTTGCAAGCAAATGCTCAGTCAGAGTTGCATACCAAGCACGAGGGCTTGATGTAAACCATACAACGCCTTATCCAATTGTAAACATGATCGGGATGATTTGGATCTTCAAATCCAGGAGGTTGACAAACATAGGTTTTTCCTCATTTCCCCGTATAAGAAAGCAGTTTAACAATCTGATACACTTTAAAATTCATGTATGAAGCAAAGGCTAAGAAAATACGTATTGCTTCAAGTCTTGCAACTGGAGCATAGACCTCTTCATAGTCCAATCTTCAATCTGATAGAATCCCTGCACCACAAGACTTGCTTTGTTCCGAACTATAACATTTTTTCATCCGTTTCGTTCCGAAATATCCATTTTGTCCCAATCGGAAGCTTATTTTGGTAGTTCCACAAGACGCCAAACATTCAGTTTCTTGAATTGTATCAACTCATCCTGCATTGCTTCTATCCAACTATTTTCCTTGAGTGCCAATTCAACATTTTTCGGCACAAGTTGAGATAGAAAACAAGCATACAAACATGTATGATTGCTCTGAGAGACTTCTGGTCACAACACCTTCATGCAATGGACCAATTATTGCTTCAGTGGGATGAGTTTTATGAATTCGAAGTTGAGGAATATCATCTGCTATAATTTCATCTTCCAGATTAGTTATATGATCAACATTTGCTAACACGTCTTCAGAGTTTATAGATTGATAAACAATATTTTCTTCAAAAAAGTCATCTGAAGTTTGATTTTCAGAAGCAGTGGACACAGTTGGAGAATCTGCAAATGGAACCTGAATAACTTCAATTGTAGTATCAATTGTATCTGAAGAAGATGATGCAGACAATTGTGGATTAAGTGATTCTTCTTGCTCCTGATTGTGTAACTGGTTTGAAATATTTTCTTGTAAACAAGTACTTTCAGATATATGTACATAAGCAGTAGGAATACTCTTGGACGATGATTATATTGCAGAATCATCAGATATGATAGCTGGAAGTTCCTCAATGATTTGATTTTCCAAAGATGATGAGATAGAATTAGAATCTGCAGTCAAGATTTAGAACATTTGAAATTACTAAACATTGATTCATAATCATAAACCCATGAAGGAGCTGATCCTGCATCAGTTATGTTAAGCTCGTGCCAGTCAATATTAAATGACTCAATTATTTGTCTTGTTCTTTTATTATAAACCCGATATGCAACCTTATTAGCTGCATATCCACAAAGTAACATTCATCAGCCTTTTCAGAAAATTTTGAAGTTGATTCGGTTGTGTGTAATAAAGTACAACAACAACCGAAGGCTTTAAAATATTTAACTTTAGGTTTGTGTTTATAGAAAATTTCATAAGGAGTCATATTTAATCTTATATATTAGAACACGATTCTGAACATAACATGCAGTGTTTACTGCTTCTGCCAAAAGAACAAGGGTAATTTAGCAGCAGATATCATTATTCGAGCAGCTTCAATAAGAGTTCTATTTCGTCGTTCAGCAACTCCATTTTTTTGTGGAGTGCCCGCAGCACTAAATTGTCTCGCAATGCCTTTGGATTCACAAAACTCATTCAACGTCTGATTGCAAAATTCTGTTCCATTGTCACTTCGGATGCATTTGACCTTCTTATCTGTCTGATTCTCCACCAGATTAATGAATTTGATCAATAATTATGGAGTCTCATCCTTAGATGCTAGGAAAAACACCCAAGTAAATCTTGAAAAGTCGTCAGTAATAACCAAACAATAAGATCATCGACCCAAACTTAAAAAACTTACTGGACCAAATAAATCCATGTGTAAAAGTTGTAAGATTGATTCGATTGAGTTATGTGCAACTGGTTTGTGAGGAAGTTTATGTTGTTTACCCTTGGAACATGACAGACAATGTTCGATTAGTTGAAATTCTTTTTCAGGTAAACCTATGACATGATTTCCACGTACCAATTTATTCATATTTTTAAGATATACATGTCGCAACCGACGATGCCATAACATAGAATCATTCTCCGAGGCTTTGGATAATAAACATGAAGCTGTTACCAAAGAATTTGAACAATGCATATCAAGCAAATGTGTATCATTGTCTCTCGGAGTCCTCATCAAAATCCATTCATTAGGAATTACAAAACCCGGTTTTATGATTAAACATTCCTTATTAGTAAAATGTGTTGAATACTGTTTATCACAAATTTGAGACACACTTAGCAGGTTATGTTTTATTTCTCAACAAAATTTATATTTTCAAAACTTAGCACGCCATTAGTAACTGTTTCACGTTTTGTAATTCTACATCCTCTGTCACCAGCAATATTACCATTCCTCCATTATATGACTGAACATTTCGAAGCATTGTAAGTTTCCAGTCATATGTCTTGAACAACCGCTGTCTACATGCCATAAGCTTTTAATGTTCTTTTGCGGTCGTTCCTGCATAAGTAATAGAATTACTTAGTCTTTGGTACCCAAGTCAAACAAGTCTTGAGCACATTCTGTGTTGCTTTTAGACAAAATGATTTAAGATTGTTGTATTGGTTGTGCACATTAGCAGTTCTTTAACACTTCTCAATTTAGTTATGTCTATTAAATCATTTTTCAAATACTTGTTCTTTTTGACATCATTAGTATATACAAATTTGTGTTTAATGGTTTTGAAAATTTTCCACGAGTGAAAAACATTTTTCTATTATGAGCAATAGAATTATGAAACCGTTGTCTGCTTTGTGATTTTTGTCGATAAGGACAATTATTTGCAAGATGATTTATGTTTCCACATTGATAACATTTCCATTGTTGTCTGTGGAAAACAAACTGTGGATGACAATTGTGAAAATTGTCATAAAAACAAAGTCAGATTGACATTTTGGTTAACTTCCTGCACAGTCTCTCGTATCTTTACTTCATTGCATAATGCTTGTTCATATTAGAAAGATTCGAGGAAATCGGTGATTTTTGAACACTTGAGATGTTAGATTTAGCTTCTTTGGCTATTTGAACAGATGATGCTGGAATTGGACCAGTCTTAAATTGTGCTGGAGAAGGACCAGGCTTTGTCACAAGAATTGATGCTGGAGAATGACCAGGCTTTTGATATTTTGGAATTGCTTGAGAGAACCAGTCTGTACATCTGGGCTACATATAACTTGTTTCACAGGGTTAGCATTCTGATGAAGTTTATTTTTAAAAAATCAAAAATTCGTTTCTTTAAAAATATAGTCTTCATCTTCAATAAAACCTTTAGAAACAAATTTGTTTTAAAGTCTTTCTCAAGATAATTTCTGTAAATATATTTTTAGTTTAAAAACCTTATAAAATTTATAAAATAGTATTTATAAATATTATAAATAAATATCTTTATAAGAAATGGACCTTAAATAATAGTTAAAATATAAATTATTATTGGGCTAAACGTTGCATTTAAATTATTGTTTTGAAACGTATTTATTTGGTTACAAAACTTTATTCAAATCTTATATATATCTTACAAAAATTTTTATAAACATTTTCTTTTCACATCTTTAAATATATAAATATCATAAACTTCTCTTCATTTTATTTCACGAAAATATAATTTGTTCCCACTTATTAAATATAATTAAGTGACAAAACCTCAAGTATAAATTCTAAATACCTTAATTCGAAATCATTAACTACAATTTTATACATACATGTATATATATAGGTACCTTGTAGAGGAATTCGTTGAAACGACGCTGGTTATTCTTTATTAATCATCCAATATATACTTAATCGCCAAGTGAGTATTTCTATACCCATTTAATTATTTCACGCACTTTTGGGTGAAACATGTTAACGTATAAACGTTACACTTGTAAACACGTTTGATTCTTGTAAACTTATGGCAATTGCTTGTGTGTGTGATTAGTTGAATCTTGTAGCTACATGTAATGTCGAATATATGTACAATCATTAACTATTGCTAGCCTGGCGACGTCATAATCTATGGGCCTGACAAGCCTACTTGGTTGATCCAAGTACACTAGCTAATCGTATATTCTTGTAAACGTTTGAGACTTGTAAAACTTTGTCAAGGTTTGATTGTGCATCCTGTCTTACATCCCTAGTTACCTTGTTCTCTAATTTACAACATGAATTGCCATCTTTTATATACTTATGGATGAAAAACTATAGAATGCTCACCAACAATATGTTGACCTTTATTTTAACATGTTTCAGGCAATAGCGTTTATGTGGCTGGAAACACATGTTTCAGGCAATAGCGTTAGTGGCTGTGAACAATCGTAACTCTCACGCCTCGACGATTCCGCCGTCAAGGTTGGGGTGTTGACATATTGATGAAAGCTCAAACTTTTCAACAGTCAATTTAGTCGAGGCTAGTTTACTGTTTAGTCGGTTTATTCCCAGGCGAGTTCATCATTTCTTTTAGTCAAATCATTATTAGTACATTCTTTATCATGTAGATTTAATTTAAATTATACACAGTTTTGTTTAACCTTCAAGTTTTTCTTTAAAAATCTTTCATTTGACTTGTATTTCGAGCTTGATATTGAAGTTTTTCAAATTCCATTATCAAGTTCTCATTATGAACTCTGTACCTTTGAACTTTCTCAATACATTATTTGTAATAAATCGTCATATACCTTTGATTCTGAGCTGGCTCCTTCTGATTCTTCAACCTTTCACCATAATGCTTTTATAACATCAACATGTTCTACCACTGGAGCAACTTCGATAGTCTTTGAATCTTCAAATTGCATTTGACTGGAGGCTCAATAGTGTTCTCTTCCACATTCACTTCTTTGTTTGTAGCCAGAGACATCTCAACAACTTTTTGTTCGATGATTGTTTCAAGAATATCCATCTCAAACTGATTCCCTGCCATGTTCTCAATCAAAATCTCTTCCATTACGTCCTTCTTCTCAACAACCTCGACTTCAAACTTCTTCTCCTCCTTTTCCTTCACAATACAACCATCAACCTTGACTTCTTCTCTTTCACTTTCAGTCTTAACTTCTTCCTTCTCAGCAAATACTCCATCCAATAAATCATCTGATATAAACTCAGCAAACAAATTCTCATCCTCCTCTGGTTCAGTAACAATTTAGCCACCAAAGCGGTAGATAACTTCAAGTCAAGTGCTTCCATCTGATCTGCCCAATCATACTCAGAATTGGTTTGTGTGACCAATGCTTTGTTACTTCCAGATGAACTTGCTTTATTCGTTTTGGCTTCCACCTCCACTATTACCATTCTTTTGGTTCCTACAGCTTGAACAGACTTTGGTTCAGTACATTCTCTAGCAAAATGTCCTGGTTTATCACAGTTGTAACATCTCAGTTTAGACTTGTCAAACCAAATTGGTTGAGTTGTTTACTCCAAACATTTTCCTTCCTGTTCTTCTTGCAAAGTTCTTAGCCCTGTACACCACCATTTCCATTTGATACTTAATATCATTTTTCCTCCACATCATCAGGATTAACTTGTTGAAGATCATCAATAAAACATTTGGTGCAGTGAGTCTTCCAGCCATGAATGCTTCATAACTTGACATGAAAGTAGTGAATAAAGCAAGATGTTCCTCAGCAATCTGAATAGTTTGTTTTGAGGGATTTTTAGTAGCAACATAAGCTTGTTGAACACTCTGTGGAGCTGGAGTATGAGGGATTTGTTGAGATGACGGGAGAATAATGCTGAACAGCTGGAATTTGAACTTGTTGATTCATTACTGGTTGAATTTCTGGGGATGCTGAACTTCCTGTTGCTGCTGCTGACACATCTGAGTGTAACTAACATAATAGTTGGGTTGCTGGCCATCTTAGCATATAAGGCAGTTGCTTCAGCACCCAAAGAACTCATGTGATTTGCAGCCCTCTGTTTGTCATCCATCTTATAAGACTTGATAGTAGAAATCAAATCAGTCAGAGAAAGTGTGTACAGATCTTTTGTTCGTTTGATCATTGTACAGTTGTAGTTCCAACTGTAAGGAAGTGAATTCAGCAGTTTCTTGTTGACCATGATAGGTTCCAGTGTTATTCCAACACTTTTCATCTTAGTAACCCGTTTCACAAATCTGGCTATTTGAACATCCAGCTGCTCTCCACAACATGATTGAACATGTTAAACTCCTGATTCAGCATGTCTTTCTTACTTTCCCTCATATCTTTGTTTCCCATGATTTGAGTTTCCAAAGCATCTCACAAAACTTTTGCTCCTCTGAATTCTTTAAATTGTGAGAAATTTCAGTGGTTAATGCCATGGTAATAGTTACATAAGCCTTGTCATCTAGCTCAAATTTTTCATATCATCCTCATCCCATAAATGTTCAGGCTTCTTAACCATCTCTCCTTTGTCATTCTTGTACAATAGGATATAAGGACCATACTTAATTGGCCTCCACATTTTAAGTTCAGTATAGATAACATGATTCTCGAACATGTAAGCCCAATAGCATAGTCATCTTCATTGAGAAGTCTAGGTGGCTTGTTTCCGGTGCCGATTTCAGTATCCAAGTGAAGAGATGCAGTAAGATGCTTCAAGTTTGGTGTTGATGAAGACATGGTGTTGAAATAAATCAAATTTCCTCAAATTGAATTCTTTCGCAAAACCTCAAATGCGCGAAAACCTCCAAACGCGAGAAAACTCCTCTCGCGCGAAGATGCTTTTCGAGCGAAAATCCTAATCTTCAACCACTACAATCGCGTGAACTAACAATTGTAACTGTCTGAGCGAAAAATCCTTTTCGCGTGCGAAAAATCCAGCAAGTTTCACACACAAACAACTTGCCAAATGTGATTTTTACGACTTTTCTCCACCAAATCATTGATTTAGTTCGATTAGATTCATTTTAGTTCAATTTTGTCAGTTTTCGTTCATGTTTTAATCCAAATTTGATTAAAATTCAATCAAAGTGTACGAATTCTATCCACATTGATCAATATCTTCGAAATTTGAGCAGCACAACCACACCAAACTGGAATCTCAAGTGACAAACAGTGAAAAAATGCAAGAAGAACAAAGAAAATCGATCAAATGCTTCTTCAAATATTGGTTCTAGAGTCAAATGCTCTGATACCAATTGTAAAACCCTCTAAAATTCCTAAAGATCAATCAACCAAGATCTCAATCTCAAAAACGCGGAATATTAATGAGATTAGAATAAGAAGCAATCAATTAACTAATAAACTTCATATATTCAATAAGCACAACTGATTACAGTCTTGTGCGAAAGCACAAAATGATTACAAAAGGATCTGAAAGTGAACTTCTTAATACAAAAATGAAAACAAACTATTTATACTAAATAAAGATTCTCGCGTGACTATGCTTTTCGCGCAGAAGCCTTTTTTCGCGCGGCTTACCTCTTCGTGCGACTGAGTTTGATTAAACCATCTTTATTCAACTTTAATTGTTTTGCCGAGCCTTTGATAGTCCTCTACACTTTATAATATTTATTTGCAATATGGTTTTTCAATGTTGTGTTCGCATCTTTTTTGAAAAACTTATGACAAAACTTGCAACGAGCCTTGTTTGGACCGCTAGCCATTTGACATAAATCGTAATTGCACCATATTTGGGGTTCCTACTCGTAGGAAGGATTGCTACCACCATGTTACTTGAAGACGCTTCACAACCAACGGATGATTGAGCACTTGATGAAGCCATTTGAGAGATTTTTTATGAGAGTGTTTAAAACAAAAGTATTTGTGAGAGCGTTTTTGAGACTTTTGAGAGTAGAGAGTGTTATAAGTTGTTGTGATTCAACCAAAACATCAAATACATATATAACTAACTTAGTGGGGGTATAATAGTAAAAAAAATCAAAAAAACGGTAAAAAAAACGGCTATATAGCCGTCACCCAACGGTAATCGCTTTGAAAACCGGGTTTAAAACGGTTCAAAAATCGGGTTGAAAAACCGGTTTGGGACCGGTTTGAAAACGGGTTGTAACCGGTTTGAAAACCGGTTTGGAACCGGTTCGGTTCAAAAACAGGTTTTAATTTCGAAATGTGAAACCTGGGTGGGAACCGGTGGTTCGGGCCAGTTTAGAACCGGTTTTGGCCAAACGGTTTGGGCCTCAAACGGTTTCGGTTTTCCGGCCGAACGGTTTCGGTTTCCACCTCCGAATACGCCCCGTTCGTCCCGTCCCGTCCCGTCCCGTCCCGTCCCGTCCCGTCCGTCTTAAATAAACTAGTCAAGTTTCATAGGATGCGTCCGGACGGAATTATGTGTACAATATGTGATCTTTGTTAAAAGTTGTTTCAAATCTCGCCAACATGCCTCCAGTAGATGAGGACGGCAATGGAATTTAAAAGACGGGTGTACTTAAGCTAAATGTTATTAGATAATTGACAAATAGACTACCATTGAGGTTGGGGACCTATTGGCGATAACAAAGTCTCTTAAAACAGCTAGTTGTTTAGGGTTTCATAGAGACTTATTTATCATTATCCTTATTTAGAGCATTCACACTAGATTCCTTATCTCCATCATCATATTTACATTAAAAACATTACTTTTTTACTCTCTATTTCAATTAACTAATATTTGTATATCTTTATCGTTACTTTTTATCTCTCCCTACACTCATAATTACTTTTAAAATATTAAAATTTTATAGAGGTTGTACTGTATTTCCTCAAATATGGAGAATCATGATATAATCCTCATAAATTTTATCTCTACTTCACTTACAACCACTCACAAGCATCACCCATAATATAGGACACACACTCATATCAAAATGGTGAACCTACTGTGAATGCTCTAATTATATTAAAAAATATTTTTTTCTCTTGAATTTTTAATTAAATAATATTTTTATACTTTTATTATTACATTAACTCTCTCTTTCACTCATAACCATTTATAAAAATATAAAAATATTTATAACGGTTCAACAATCCTTTTTAGACAAGCAGACCGGATAGCTAGGACACAGATAAATAGTAATATTTTTTTCACCAACAACCACTCACAACCATTATATAATATAACAAATACACTAATAAAAATATAAAAAACGTAATGTGAATGCTCTTAACCCACCACTCTGTGGCAAACCCTAACTAAAATTGACATGTAAGAAGCCAAACTTATAAAAAAAACCAAAATCACCAAAGAAAAAACAAATGCCAAACCTTAGACTCAAACGGGTGACAAGTCACTGCTGAAATCGATCCATTGGTAATTATCTATCTATATAATAGCAAAGTCTTTGCTACATGGACTTTTTAGTTTTTGTGTTTTAGTCATAAAAGTTTTGTGATTTTCATATTTGGTCCTTTTTTATTTTCATGTTATTTTAGTAATTAATTTTTTTTTTTTTGTGTTTTAGCCATAAAAGTCTTGTGGTTTTATATTTAGTCCTTTTTGATTTTCATATTATTTTAGTAATTAAAAATTATTCTTAATACTTATTTATATAATTGCATCATAAAATATGTAAAAGCTTGTGTTAATTCAACACGTTTGTTAAGTTTATTATGTTATGTTGATGTTATTTCTTTCTTTCGTTTGCTTGATGTCTTCGAGTTCAAAGTCGAAATGATAGCCGTTAGTATGTTTTTTTGTATTTGGATTTTCGTATTCAAGTTCGTGGTGCATTTACCGGCGCATCGCGTGTGGGATTATTTTTAGTTAATATAAGTTATACCTAGCATTGAAAATTCTTAAAAGAATACACAAAACATGTGTCAAAAATCAACTTGAGGAAAATGTCTTTTTTTTAAGTTGGGTTGATAGTATAAATAAATCATTTTTTATCACTAAGCTAACCACTTTTGATTTAAAAGTAAATTATATATGGAAAATTATCAAAATAAATATTTTACCCATCTAAATACCAATATAATCATTGAAAAATAAAATTATAAAAAATCAACCAATAAAAACAAGCCACGAGTCCATTCCTCGCCACGTGGGCGAGGAAAATCATTAAATCCTCGCTGAAACGGTGAGGGAGCGAGGGAATTACATAATTTCTCGCCGGCGTGATGAAATTTCAGGGATTCCTCGCTGACGTGCCCTATTCCTCGCTGACTGGGCGAGGAATCATGGGTTTTCCTGGCCCATAATTACCAAAATGCTACTACTCGCTTAGAATTTTCATTCGATTAAAATTCAAAATTTTAAAAAGTAATTACCAAAAGTTAAAAAATCATGAGTTTTATTAAAGATTTCATTTATTGTTTTCTAAAATGAAAATTTATAGAAATGAATCAATTTTTATAAGTGTGTTTTATTTGTCTCAGTTTAATCACTTTTTATTTGTCTCAGTTTAATCACTTAAGTTGCTTGTAAAAAGCTAATGCTATATATTTTACCTATTTAAAGGGTTAAATGCTAATGTACATCTTATTCTATTTTTTTCTTTCTTAAATTCAATTGACTTGGATTAACATTTAATAATTTTAATAAAAAATTTGAAGACGTAATATTTCAAAAGCAAAAAATTCGAATTGTAGTAGGCATCAAAAAAAAAAAAGTCCAATTAATACTTTTCCAAGTTCAATCCAAATCTTCCATTCCATCAAAAGACATTTCAACCAACAATAGCTTTCAAAAAATAAAAATTAAAAAAATAAATACTTTTTCGTAACTGTATCTAGTTCATACAAATCTCGACCTACAACACTAGGTTTCAAAAAAGAAATTAAATGTATCACAATAATTGTAATGTTTTATAATAGGCGAGGAGGGGTCAAATCCCCTCACCTCGTGTCTTGTGTTACTCACTTGGGTATAGTGTCTTCTTGAGTAGGCGAGAAAAGTGTTAAATCTCTTACTGAGTTGGCGAGAGAGGTTAAATCCTTCACCTAGATTCCCGTGTTCCTCGCCTTGGGTATATTGCTCTCGCTGAGTTGGCGAGGAAAGTGTCAAATCCCTTGCTAACTAGGCCGGAGAGGGAAAATCACTCGCCTCATTTCTCATGTCCCTCGCTAATTATACTTGTATATTAATAAATTGTAAATTACACGTGGGTGAGGAAAATTTTGCCAGGTGGACGAGATTTCATGAGTTTCCCTCGTCTTTGCCGAAGGTCAAAACCAATTGCTTAGTTTCGTATTTGAAAAAGTCAATGGTTAATTTGGTAATTGAATTTGGTAAAATGTTTATTTTCGTAAATTTCCCAACTATATATCTTGTATAAAAGTTGTATGAATGTTCTACGACAAAAGTACTAATAAGGAATAGTCTAACGTCCAAAAGTTTTCTAACAGGTTTATATAATATAATTAAAATAAATCACTCATTTGTTTATATCTAAAAGGTAAAACTTTTAATTAATTTGTTAATGTCAGTTAATCATAAAAAAACTTTATAGGGATTATTTATAAGTTTTCTAACAGGTTTATATAATATAGGTTTATATAATATAATTAAAATAAATCACTCATTTGTTTATACCTATACACAATTGTAACTTTAGTTCAGATTTAATACAACCAAGTAAAACTCTCCATGTTTATTAACTACTCCTATTCCTACTGGTTTAGACGGACTTAAAGGAGGGATTTTATCTAATATAAATTTATGTAACTTTAGTTTAAATTTAATACATCTAATATAAATTTTTAAGCTCAGAGTACAAGTGATTTATGTCATAGTTCTTATTTTACCTCTATTTAATCTTTATTTTCTTTTACCTTTATAGAATTGTAATTATGGGAATGGTTGATCTCCTCATGGACGCAGAGGAGTCATATATATACATAAATAATTAACATGCAGCATACGTCAAGAATAGAAAAGATACAATAACAATCCTTATACTACAACACATGTCATTTTTGATTAATATCCCCCCGCAAGCGAAAGGGTGGGGGACCAAGGCCAAGTTTGTGCTGAAAAAACTCAAACTGAGAGCGAGATAGACTCTTGGTAAAAATGTCCGCAACCTGAAGCTTGGTGGAGATGAACTTGGTATGAAGTTTGCCAGTTAAAACAAGTTTCCCGAACGAAATGGTAGTCCAAATCAATATGTTTTGCCCTCTTATGGGAGACCGGATTTTGAGTGAGAAATAATGCACTTTGATTGTCACATAAGAGAGTTGGGCGACCAGGAGGCACAACATGTAATTCACGCAACAGATGAGTAATCCACACAATTTCAGCGGCAGCATTAGCCATGGCACGGTATTCGAACTCACAACTTGAACGAGAGACCGTTGGAAGCTTCTTCGCACTCCAGGAAACAAGATTGCCCCCAAAAAAATGGAGTATCCATAAGTGGAGCGTCATGTCTCTATACATCTGGCCCAGTCGGCGTTAGAATAACCAATGATAGATGGTTTAGAACATCTAGAAAACGTGAGCCCAAGGTGTGGGTGCCTTTTACGTATCGAAGGATGCGCTTAACTTGTTGAAAATGCTTGACAGTTGGGCATTGCATATACTGACTGCTCTGATACAATATAGAATTGTAATTATGGGAATGGTTGATCTCCTCATGGACACAGAGGAGTCATATATATACATAAATAATTAACATGCAGCATACACCAAGAATAGAAAAGTTACAATATCAATCTTTATACTACAACACATGTCATTTTTATTAATAACCTTCTTGTTAGAACTTAGATGTGGGTATATATAAATATATTATTGTTGTTTCAAAAAATCTTAAAGCACCTACAAAATCTTTAAAGAGAATAACATAGTTAGGACATACACATACACTGTAATATCGCAGACGATGATGTGGCACCAGGCGGTTTTTATAACCTCGGACAGATATACCACCTTGATCCAAAGACCAAAATTAATCTTAGGCCAGAATTTTCACCGTTTCCTCGGTTTACATTTGAATAGAAAAGATAAACAAATTTTTTTTGAGGAAACTGTTATAAACTTAAACGACTTGGTGCAAAACGAGAAGAAATGGACAAACTTTCCAAAGATAACTCATAATTCCAATCCTGTAACAATTCGTTATCGGCCATTCGGTCATCCTCAATTACTCAAACTCGGCTCGTTTAGTTCAAAGCCCATTTCGGGGACAAACTCTTCTGCAATAACCATCCTAAATTTCACGTTTTACGTTCGCCTCTTGCCACTTGAAAGTTGGAACTAGAGTCGACGAATTGGGTTGAAAACCCAAAACAAGTTCCGTTAAAACCGGTTTTGGTTTGAGTCAAATTAATCAACTCCGATTTTTGAGAACCGGTTCGACATGAGGGGAACCAAACTCGATTAAAAACATTTCTGGTAGGGTCGGAATCGGTTTCAGAACATGCTCTAGAAAAAAAAAATATATTTGTTAAATTCAAGAAAAATATATTTTAACCACGGATGTCTACTTTATATTAACTTTCAATTTATAATCTTATAATTTAATACTTTAGATATTATAAAATAAACAAACTAATTAATTTTTAGTTTTTTATTTTAAATTTAAAGAATACAAAAAAAAAACACACACACACATCAGTACATTGTAAAATACATACAAATCACATTGCTTGCATTAAGCTTTGTTCCGATCACTTGACAATATTTGTGATAAATCAAAATGTTACCAAACGTTTAGTTCTTTATTGTAGGTAGAACCACAACAGTGGTGGCATTGCTTGACGAAGACCCAACACCAATGGAATATTGTCCATTTTCAAAGCCAATTGAGAGATTTTCCTAGAGCATTTTTTAGCGTTTTTGAGATTTAAAGAATATAGAACATTTTTAAGTGTTGTGATGAAAAGAATACATCTAATGCCTATTTATACTAACATATGAGAAAAAAAATAATAAACAAAGGTTGAAAAATAGTCCAAACAGCTATATAGTCATTATCTAACATGTAGTTTTCTATACTTGTTTCATATTTGCTCTTAAATTGGTTTCTGGCCCATGAATTCGAAACCAATCGACTAGGTCAATTCCACCTCGATTTCTGTAAAACCCAGATCCATATATCATATTTGGCCGTTATAATCGCTTTCAATTCATGGACCTGCTTTTTTAGCCCATGTTTATTTCAATGCAAGAACATCTTCAAGTGCCTGACAAGTTTGTCTATGTATTTTAAGTCTAAGTGCAATTTTACTTGTTTTAGTTTCTTGTTTTACTTGACAATATGATACGCTGATGTGTTGTAAAACACATCCATTTTAGGCCACGTTTTTTTGGTCAATTTTGTCTAATTTTTAGTTATATTAGTTAGTATTACCTATTGTTCGTTATTTTGTGGCTTAGTAGGTGCTTGGGTGCTTAAAGTGCGAAAACGTGTGGGAAACGAAGGAAAAAGCCAAATGATGGAAAGGACTAACACCTAGAAATTTTTCTAAGTGTCAAACTCAAAGTTGCTGAAAAATCTGATCTATGCGATACCTACAACAAGAGAGGTTCTCATGCGCGTATCGTATAGGCTACAAATTAGGGTTTTGGGTATTTTTAATCTATGCAATACATATAGTAGGAGAGGTGCTCCTGCGCGTATCGCATAGATGGCCTCTTCGGGAAAATTTTACAAAATTGTATTTAAACAACTTTTCTCAACCATAAGGGGAGTTCGACCACCAACTGTGTCAAGAACATTTTCAAGGACAATTGAAGGTTTTTGAAGTATTGAAAGCCAAAGATTGAAGCTAGGATCATATGAACCATTGCAAACGTTTGAACACGGGTTTTATCTTCGTAACTTTGTTTATCCTACATTGTTTTGAACATGTTGATCTTGTTTTCAGTGTTTAAGTTGATGTTTCTACTGAATATGAGTAGCTAAAATCATAGTGCTACCAAGGTTGATGATTGGTTTATGTTAACTTGAATGGATTTTGGTTATTAAACGGTTACTGTAGTTAATGCTTATGTAAAGACATTTGTTCAATCTATTTGATGAGCTTGAGTATTTTGGCATGATTGTTGATGATTCCTATATTCCATATGTTAGTTGTGAATGTCTTTCATAGAAATTTGCATATCTAGGTCAATTACTTCACGTTTTTTATTAGTTGATGGTTTGCTAGACGTAGTAACCATATGAATTGGCTTGAATTAATAACTAAGTCTTAACTAGTTGTACTACATGTCACGCGTTGCACGACTTGTCAACGTATTTTTTTAACAGTGTAATTAGGCTCAGAGTTGGTTATCCACAGTGGTTGCAGCCGATAAAATGGTGCCACGCCAAACAACGGACACCTTTTTTTTATCATCATAGCCATGATATAATGTAGATCAACATTCGACTATAGTATACGGTATTACTCGAACGAAAGGAACCCAACAGAACCAACAACGTCTCATCAGGACATAATCTCAAAAATGTAACATCGTGTAATTTAGGGTTAATCATAAGTTTGCATTGTTAATTCTTGTAAGGGCCTGTATTGCCGTACATGAAACTTATGGGTTATCTATGTTTGGTTCCTTTGTTGGCATTAAATTTTAAATTATGAAAGTTAGTAATTAAAGTATTAAATTGTATAATAATAACCATGATAACAATAATAAAAAAATAATAATAATAAAACTAAAAATAATAAAAATAATAATAATAATAACAATATTAACAAAATTAATAATAATAATAATAATCATAATAATAATAATATATAATTTTAATTTAGAAAAATTATTAATCTTTGAGAAGGTGTAAGTTAATTAAGTTCAGGGGTTAGACTTGCCAATTTATAAACCTTAAAAGAGAGTTTTTAGCATAAAATAATAAAGGACCAAACAGTAGGGACCATTTGTGTAAATTTCGAAATCAAACCCAAACCAAGCCCCCTTCCCCCGTTTTTCCGGCCAGGAGTCCGGCCAAACTCCGGCGCGGCTCCGGCCACCATCAAAAACACCATTTCAACCCGTTTTTAATTCAAAAACCGGTCCCGCACGTTTCTAGAACAAGAGTCGAACCACATGTGCACTTTAATTCGAGTTAATGACTGATTATGGGTGTCGAATGGGTGAGCAACCGTCGACCCCAAATTTCTAACCTTTTGAACATTTAATCTTAATAATAACTCAATTAATCGAGCATGGGAAATCTTTTAACCGTCTATAATCTATTCTTGGTTCCAATTTCACCTGAAAACACACGCAAAACATTCCATTCAATCCCCTCTAAACTGCGACCTGCAACTCTATCAACAGCCCCTTTTCGACAAATATAAACAGAAATTAACAAGGGGCTTTGCATCACGAACATTGCCCGAAGCTACCCTCGAAGTTAATTTGATCATCTTCATCGTTTTCTCAACCTTTGATTCGTCATAAACCGCGGTTGCTCCTACGACGTGTTCATCTTCATACCATCACCATTCGGGTGACACCAACATACTCATTTTACCATGAGGAACAAAAGCCCTAACATTAATTTGATTGATAACATCTATCTGGGGCTCAATTTGGTTCGGTTCAATCTAGGGTTCATACGTTTGGGGATTTCCTTTTAATTATGTTTTTAAGTATTAAGGACCATTGCCTAGCATGGCTGTGGCCCTGGTCTAATGGTTACATACACACATTCACTACCCGAGGTCCCGGTTTCGAACCCGGCACCCTCAATTCTTTTTTTAAGGCTTTTTCAGCCTATAAAAAATACAGAAAAAATTCTAAAAATTATAAATTAATTTTGTAAGCTTTATTTTTTTAAGACACCTAATTATTTCTAGTAAATTAATTCTTTAAACACTTTAATATATTTATTTTAATAAGTATTATACTTAGTTTAATTTTATAAATATAAACTTTAAATAATAGTTTAAACCACTAAATTATTATTTGTTCAAATATTAACTATATATATTATGGTTTAAATGATGGTTATTTTAAAAAAGAAAAATTTAAAAGTTTATTTAAACTATACTTAGACTTTATTACAAATGGTTTCTTTATATTAAAACGATTAAATAGTATATTTCATTTCATTGACTCAAAACAAAATCAAATATACTTTTTTTAGTTGGACGTAATTATTAAACCCCAAATAGTTAAATTGAAACCCTAGTCCTCGTCAATTCGTTAAACTTGTTATGAATAAACTTAAACCTTGTAAATATATGTAAATATTTGTAGGTACCTTGTGAAAGATTTGCGTTAGAACGTTTATTTAATATTTCCTTATTAATCAGCATTCCTATACTTATTTGCCAAGTGAGTTTTCCATGTGAGTTCGTCCATACCTCTTTTTCATATTTTCACACTTTGGGGTGAAACATGTTAACTTATTATCATTGCACTTGTAAACTTATTTGAGACTTGTAAACTTTATGGCAATTCATCATGCAAAGTTGTGGTTAGTTGAACTTTTGTAGTTACCATGTTATGGCGTTTATATGTACAATCATTAGCTATTGCTAGCCTGGCAACGTCATAGATCTATGGGCCTGACAAGCCTGCTTGGTTGATCCAAGTACACTTAGCTAATCGTATATACTTTTAACGTTTGAGACTTGTAAAACTTTGTCATGGTTTGATTGTTGCATTGTTCATAACATCCCTAATCACTTCATTTACTAACTTATGACTTGAATTGCCATCTTTTATATATTCTATGTATTGAAAACTATGGAATGCTCACCAACATTTTTATGTTGACCTTTTATTTTTTAACATGTTTCAGGAATAACCCAAGTATGAGTTCTACTCTTTGAAGCTTATCTCACTTAGGACTGGACTTAGAGAAATAAACAATGATCTTGTTACTTTCAACCTTGTATTCATGATGTATCTTTGTTTGAGCCTTTTACTTGTATTGTTACAATTGAATCTTGATTAATATATTTGGAATGAATAATAGCGTTATGTGGCTGTGAACAATCGTAACCCTCACATCTCGACGTTTCCTCCGTCAAGGTTGGGGTGTGACAGATTTGTATCAGAGCCCATAAGTATAGGGATTTAGGTTATTAGAAATGGTGACCTAGACTATAGCTTATGCATGAACCTTATAGGATAATATTTATATTCTTGTAGATACGTATATGTTTTGCATGCTACATAATGCTATGCCTTCTTACGTGCAACTTGATGCCTTAGCATAGGATTGCCTTTATGTATGCTTAAACTTTGTTACCTGACTCCCTAAATTTAACTTTGACTCTTTGATTCTCCCCGACGAATGAACCTTCTTAAACTTATTCTCGACGACTTGTGGAATCTACACATATTATCGTGGGTTCAATCCCTTAGACTCTATGTCTAATCTATGAAAATCTCATCAAGGTTTTGATTTCATAAACCAAAGGAATTTATGTGACACATAGACACCTGTATTCTGGATTTCCTGGCAAAAGGCCTTCGGGCTAAGGCAAGCATATCGTATAAATCTCATTACGAGACCAGTTATGCTTACCTGGGGATTTCTGGGATGAGTGATAAACTATGGTCAATATACACAAATCTCTAAGGCCAATGGGTCAATTTACCTTGACGTGTCAATGATTCCAAATGGTAATACGTTACCAAATGGAACCATCCTCTATGTATCTTAAAAATTCTTGATTCCTTGAACTGGTTTATCATCAAAGTTATATCTCCTCATTCTTATCATACATAATGTTCCTGTTGATATTGAACTCATCCTAAATTTCAACTCTTACGTTTAAACATCGTTACACGTTGGGCATTTCATGTAACTATTTCTATACCTTGACCAACGTGAACATGACTCTTAATATATCCAAAGATATTGGGAATCTAAACTGTATGGTCTTTAAAACTTTAAAACGTTACTTATGGTTCTCAAATCTTCTTAAGGATGTGTCCCATAACTAAGAACATGCAATGTTGTAGGTGGAATTCCTACATCTCGGGATACTTTGTCTAGACAAAGTGTAAATGGTGATCTGATTCGATCATTGAATCCGTTTACTTGACTTCAAACCCTTGAGATGAGTGACCACTTATAAGTACGCGTGTCTTCAATAAGGTTATGGCTGACCTCATATCTTGAGAAGTCCATGTATTCCCTTCGATTGTGAATCGAATATTCACATCTCATTATGATGAATCATTTTTGTCCTTGATTTCGTCTTCCTGATTTAAACCATCCAAGATTTGAACACCATCATAACTAATCATGTTACCTCGAACTTTGACCTTAAATTTTGTAAGCATGATTTTCCTTTTGGTTACATTGATGTAACTTGAAATTTTCTGAATTTCTAAGTGATATTCTTTTCCTTTTGTTGTTAAGTCGAACCTTGAACCGTCTGCACCGTGGGAGATGCAAGATTTTGTAAGTCAATCTATGACTAAGAGCACTCGTACCTCCTAAACAATTCTAACTCATCAAAACAGGGGTGATTCCCTTACTTTGATGGTTCTCTAATCGTTTCGATAAATAGTTTCCAATTATGTGTTTTATGAAATTTCATCCTCTGGATTAGGGCGATTTCCTCATCCTGAGGCTTGACTTTAATTATTCTCATTGGAACTTGCACTTCACAAATGACATGATCTCACCAAAATAGGATTGAAACCCGTACTTTGGTGCCAAATGTTAATCTTTGATTGTTTTCTTGTTATTATGAAGCTCAATAATCAAGATATGCGTAAATTCCATACCTTGATGATAATTTCATTT
Organism: Flaveria linearis; assembly: GCA_024085815.1. Classification (NCBI taxonomy): domain Eukaryota; kingdom Viridiplantae; phylum Streptophyta; class Magnoliopsida; order Asterales; family Asteraceae; genus Flaveria; species Flaveria linearis. The sequence continues at coordinate 57,842,015 of CM044017.1, read as the reverse complement.
CTATGGGTTGTATTTTCTCAAATGAAATGACCTCGTCAAAGTAGGAGTGAATTCTGGATTTTGATGAAGAAGTTCATCTTGTTATATTTTGTTTTTGTAAAACTTCATCGTTAAGATAGGAGTGATTTCCCTTACCTTAATGGTGAGTTACATCGTCTTATTTCTGTGGATCCTTAACAATGAGTTGGGATCGAACTTTTTGATTGGTAAGTTAGTGGTCATACCTTGGGAATACACCATCAAGTTAGGAGTGAAAACCATACCTTTATGACTATTTTCATTTCTTGATCTTCAACTTACCAAGGTTGTAATCAAGTGACGAGAAGCATGTAGTAACTTGAAGGGTGAAACAATGTTAGTGTTTCAACCTATCAAGCCAAAACATGATCTCTGAACTTGAACGGAGACCCGATCGCTTTAGGTTGATTCTGATTCCAAGCTTGGAGCATTTAAATTCTTAACTCGATTTCTTTTCCTTTATCCTCATGTTTTGATATGATCTAGCTATATTGAACCATTTATTCCTTACTTATCGATTTTCCTTATGAGTTATCATTAAAACCTGGTTGCGCGATGATAACCTTTCTTAAACAATCTTTCTGTTAAATAAAGACATTATCAACTTGTGTTCATGTCTTTCTAGTCATACGAATGTTCTTCGACCCTACTTATGGGTTTGATGATTACGTATGCAATCTATATTTGGAAATTTGTTACTTTACAAAACATGTTTACAAATACCTTTCTTATTGTTTGCATCATTCTTGAATCGTTTTTGAATTCTTAACCTTGAAACTCATTGAAATTCTATCGCGGTGTTGAACAACAAGACTCGTTATTATCGTCATTGCGATGTGGATATAATGGTACATAAAATTTCGTAATTTGTAGTCATGGGTATGGCATAAAAGAAAAGACATAACTTGGCATGTGTCCAAGTGTCTTACCTTTACATATGACAAAACCTAACCTCCGAGTTCCCGTGAATCTCCTGTTTAACTTTTTATTCACTAAATACTTCTTATTTAAATGTCATGATGACAATTGGTGCATTAAAGACCGATTGGCTAAAATTCAATTTGATTTATGTGGGATGACGGGTCGAGAAATTGACCTGTATCTGTTTCAAATATTCGTATACCGTGGTATGGCGTTAAAACATTGATCGTTATTTTGAAGGATTGATTCATTTTCTGTTTTTAATAATATTCTTAACCATCGTCGTGAACTTATTCCAAGATATTCGCATAGCGTATTATTTTAGACCGATGGTTGGTCAAAGGAGAAATACATATTCACAAGATATGCGTAAAGGTCGTTTCATATGGTGATGTTTGGGATTCTTAAATTCCAACGGTTAACCTTTCCTATCATTGTTGGTCTTTTATTAATTTCTAGACATCACCTTACCACGAAATTATATTCTGGAAGTTGTGATTTATAAGTCTAACATACCATGGTAACTCGTCATCATTTCCAATGTTTCCTCACAAAACGTCTCGTATTTCACTGGAAGAGTTCAAGTTGGCATATATTATGTCAAGGGACTTGAAGGATTCCCTAAAGTGAAACATCTCATCTGTAATCAAACGTCTATCACTGTCCGTTCGTACACTTGTCTTTCATTTAAACCCTCTTGTTCGTTTAAGTTTCATTCTTAATTTTGGGATGAAATTCTTAAAAGTTGGGGAGACTGTAACATCGTGTAATTTATGGTAAATTATAAGTTTGCATTGTTAATTCTTGTAAGGGCCTGTATTGTCGTACATGAAACTTATGGGTTATCTATGTTTGGTTCCTTTGTTGGCACTAAATTTTGAATTATGAAAGTTAGTAATTAAAGTATTAAATTGTACAATAATAACCATGATAACAATAATAAAAAAATAATAATAATAAAACTAATAATAATAATAATAATAATAATAATATTAACAAAATTAATAATAATCATAATAATAATAATAATAATAATTTTAATTTATAAAAATTACTAATCTTTGAGAAGGTGTAAGTTAATTAAGTTCAGGGGTTAGACTTGCCAATATATAAACCTTAAAAGAGAGTTTTTAGCATAAAATAATAAAGGACCAAACAGCAGGGACCATTTGTGTAAATTTCGAAATCAAACCCAAACCAACCCCCTTTCCCCGTTTTTCCAGCCAGGAGTCCGGCCAAACTCCGGCGCGGCTCTGGCCACCATCAAAAACACCATTTCAACCCGTTTTTAATTCAAAAACCGGTCCCGAACGTTTCTAGAACAAGAGTCGAACCACATGTGCACTTTAATTCGAGTTAATGACTGATTATGGGTGTCGAATGGGTGAGTAACCGTCGACCCCAAATTTCTAACTGTTTGAACATTTAATCTTAATAATAACTTAATTAATCGAGCATGGGAAATCTTTTAACCGTCTATAATCTATTCTTGGTTCCAATTTCACCTGAAACACACGCAAAACATTCCATTCAATCCCCTCTAAACCGCGACCTGCAACTCTATCAACAGCCCCTTTTCGACAAATATAAACAGAAATTAACAAGGGGCTTTGCATCACGAACATTGTCGAAGCTACCCTCGAAGTTAATTTGATCATCTTCATCGTTTTCTCAACCTTTGATTCGACATAAACCGCGGTTGCTCCTATGACGTGTTCATCTTCATACCATCACCATTCGGGTAATCAAATACACCAACATACTCATTTTACCATGAGGAACAAAAGCCCTAACATTAATTTGATTGATAACATCTATCTGGGGCTCAATTTGGTTCGGTTCAATCTAGGGTTTATACGTTTGGGGATTTCCTTTTAATTGTGTTTTTAAGTATTAAGGACCATTGCCTAGCATGGCTGCGGCCCTGGTCTAATGGTTATATACACACATTCACTATCCGAGGTCCCGGGTTCGAACCCGGCACCCTCAATTCTTTTTTTAAGGCTTTTTCAGCCTATAAAAAATACAGAAAAATTTCTAAAAATTATAAATTAATTTTGTAAGCTTTATTTTTTTTAAGACACCTAATTATTTCTAGTAAATTAATTCTTTAAACATTTTAATATATTTATTTTAATAAGTATTATACTTAGTTTAATTTTATAAATATAAACTTTAAATAATATTTTAAACCACTAAATTATTATTTGTTCAAATATTAACTATATATATTATGGTTTAAATGATGGTTATTTTAAAAAAGAAAAATTTAAAAGTTTATTTAAACTATACTTAGACTTTATTACAAATAGTTTCTTTTATATTAAAACGATTAAATAGTATATTTCATTTCCATTGAGTCAAATAAAATCAAATATACTTTTTTTAGTTGGACGTAATTATTAAACCCCAAATAGTTAAATTGAAACCCTAGTCCTCGTCAATTCGTTAAACTTGTTATGAATAAACTTAAACCTTGTATTTATATATAAATATTCTTGGGTACCTTGTGAAAGATTTGCGTTGGAACGTTTATTTAATATTTCCTTATTAATCAGCATTCCTATACTTATTTTCCAAGTGAGTTTTCCATGTGAGTTCCTCCATACATCTTTTTCATATTTTCACACTTTGGGGTGAAACATGTTAACTTATTATCATTGCACTTGTAAACTTATTTGAGACTTGTAAACTTTATGGCAATTCATCATGCAAAGTTATGGTTAGTTGAACTTTTGTGGTTACCATGTTATGGCGTTTACATGTACAATCATTAGCTATTGCTAGCCTGGCGACGTCATAGATCTATGGGCCTGACAAGCCTGCTTGGTTGATCCAAGTACACTTAGCTAATTGTATATACTTTTAACGTTTGAGACTTGTAAAACTTTGTCAAGGTTTGATTGTTGCATTGTTCATAACATCCCTAATCACTTCGTTCACTAACTTATGACTTGAATTGCCATCTTTTATATATTCTATGTATTGAAAACTATGGAATGCTCACCAACATTTTTATGTTGACCTTTTATTTTTTTAACATGTTTCAGGAATAACCCAAGTATGAGTTCTACTCTTTGAAGCTTATCTCACTTAGGACTGGACTTAGAGAAATAAACAATGATCTTGTTACTTTCAACCTTGTATTCATGATGTATCTTTGTTTGAGCCTTTTACTTGTATTGTTACAATTGAATCTTGATTAATATATTTGGAATTAATAATAGCGTTATGTGGCTGTGAACAATCGTAACCCTCACATCTCGACGTTTCCGCCATCAAGGTTGGGGTGTGACAAAAAACACGACATGTCTCAGATGAGCAATGACAAACCATCAGTGCAAACATTTAAGCGCAGTAGCACCATAGAATCACATCAAAATCTAAAAAATGTAAAGCCATGACGCATTGAAATACCTAGAACACCCCAATTACCGTTCATTCAACTACATTTTAAACATATAGGGGAACAAATTGATACCAATGCTAAACATGACAACCATGGACATGAATTTGGCTTAGACCCGGCCGCCGCCTTTAGTTACAACCATTCACACACAGTTGCCACGCCAGGACAACAACCTGTTCATGCTCGGATCATCACAGCCAAAGAACAACCTGACATAAACCCAACGTGCGATCCAACAAATAGAAGCCAAGACAAAATAGAATAACCACAAACACCCAAATCAGTATCACATTCAAGAACAAATCAAAAACCCAAAAAAGTATCATATGCCAACGGATCACAATCATAGGCACATTATAATCACAATCACAATCATAGACACAAACCGAATCACCGATTTACCCACAGATCATCGCCACTGATAGATCGGTGACTACTGTGCATGCAGGGCAACATGAGCAGTAACGGAACTATCAAATAGAACAACCACGTCACCGAACGCACCCAACATAGCATCACCGTCGGCCAACCATCGTCGCTAAGAGCTTGCAAAATAGAGCAAAGATGATCGGACGTAACTCCGGTAGCAATGGCGGCGGCGAGTTACCGAAGAACACAAAGGTGGCCCTAAAAAGCGATTGGGTAGGCGCCTGCACTCACCGATTGCACCCGATGCATAACGCGACGGACGTCCACCGTGAGCACCCACTGGAACTTTCAAACCCCAAATCCCTCTTTCTAATGAGGCGTAAACAACTAAAAATCATATAAAAGAAAACAAAACGAAACCCAACGCATAGTGAAATACCAGATCTGTCGGTCGTAAACTGGGCGGTGTGAGACGGCAACCGTCATCGCAACGCCAACCCACCAACTCCCCCCTCAACAACCAACCCACCAACTCCCCCCTCAACAACCAACCCACCAACTCCCCCCCTCAACAACCAACCCACCTCATCTCCGATATCCTTTCTATACCATCGGTTGTAAGCCTGGCGAGACCGGCAACCGGTCACCGCCGTACCCACCGGACGGCCATCACCGGTGGTATACAAGTGGAAGGAAACCGAAGAAACATGAAATGAGTCGTGTAGAATTACATAAAAGAGCAATGCACGAAACCCGAGGCGATGTGAAATACCAAAAACACCCCAACTACTGTTCATTCCAACTATATTTTAAACATATAGGAAAATGCTCTTCTTAATTTGAGTCCAAGAGGTGAGAGTTAATCAAATTGTCCTTGCAATTAGGTGACTAGGAATAAGCGGTTAGCTAATTGCATTGTTTTTCATGTCCAATAGATTGTTTAAAAGTTACCCTGTTCATTGTCAATGCATTATATTAGTTAGATCGAGAGATTAGCTATCATTCGGGTACATAAGTGTTTTTAAAGAGACTTAGCGGTAATTTGATATATCGGTAGTTTCACTCGTCTTCTAGGTTCTTTTTTTCCGGTCACACCTAGAGAATGATCCGGGATCAATTAAGTACCATAGAGGTTCGTATCATTAGATCCCGATTCCACAATAGTTCAATAACCATTTGAAGTTAAAGGGTCGCAACTAGGATTCGACTAGGTAGTGTCTTCCTCATTCCTGATTTTCTAAGAGTTCTTGTTTTCTCATGTTCTAGTTGGTAAATCGGTATTTAAGTTTATTAATTAAAAGTAGTTTTTATTTCTCTACGTTCTTTATAAAAAGAAATCCCCACAATATTAAATCAATTTCGTTTTAGTCTTTTCCGAGTCTAGTTTATTCTATAATAGTGTCTCGAGGATTTGATTCTCGTCTTCCTTAGTCTTGTCTACAGTTGATTAGGTTCACTTGTTTGTCTAGTGGTCTAGGTCTAGGTTGTCTAGGGTTTAATTTGTGTTTATTGATTGAGTCTTATTTAAGTTGTTTTTATTATATCACTTTGTGAGCATCAGGTTTCACTCATAACTAGTGTAAGTTTTAAAGTCTACAGGGATGCCTAGGTTATTTAGTTAAGGCCTCCGAATTTCTCATAAGATGATAACTCATGAGATTTTTTGATTTAAATAGGTAATTTTAAAACACTTAAAGAAACTCTTAAAGCTAACCGGATCACCAACTGATTACCAATTGATACATTTCTGTTTGTTTGAAATATTATTGTTTATTATTATCATTTTTTTTCTTTCTTTTTCTTGAAAACCATTTTTCTATCATTTCCATATACAAAATAAGAGTGCGTTGATCATAGTAAGATGTGTAATAGATAGACTATTAGTAGGATGTATATATTACTAATAATTGTGTTGGATTGTAAGGATAGGAGCAAGAGACAGATTAACCCAATTAGAACGACTCATACATTAATATCTAAACTCGATGATGACAGTCCGCAACATAGCCATGGAAGTTTTTAATTGATTATGGATTACCATATGATATATGTTTTAAGAAGACAAAATAAACCGATGCAAACCTACCAGTAATGTCATGCCAAACTTTCTTATCAACAACACTGCTAACCTATACATTTAATAATGACTTTTCACTTTTGTACAAATTCAATTCCCTTTATCACTATCTCTCACTAAGTCAGAGTTCCTTTCCTAACTGCACTATTAATTCATATATAAATGTTAGAGCAACATGTTTTTAGTTTAGGTTAGTTCTATTCACTTTTACTTTCATTTATGCCAATAAAAATTGTTTTCATATTCCATCAAATAGTTGAAGGTTACATTGTAACATGATTTTATCTACAATATATACAAACCTACGTCCAAAGTTTTAATAAAACTTAACCCATTCATAGAGCTAGCAACACCAGTTGGCATATATATATATATATATATATATATATATATATATATATATATATATATATATATATATATATATATATATATATATATATATATATATATATATATATATATATATATATATATATATATATATATATATATATATATATATATATAGAATCAGGATCATCACAGAACCATTTTTTATTTTCCGAACCAAAAGAACCATTGATTTACATATACATATATATATATATATTATATATATATATATATATATATATAAACTTTTCACATTTGTATTATATTATTATAATCTAATATCAGGTCTTAAGTTCACCTTTTTAAGAGTGGGTGTGAGATCTGTTATCGATGGAAGTGGTTGAGAAGGTGTAGTGCCAATTGCAAGAATGCAGGCAATCGCATATGATTGGTAGTGCTCACGATCAGTGCTCAGAAGAGAGCTAATTATCTGGCTCTTTCGATCACGAATGACACCAATAACGAAAAACATAAGTTAGGTTATACTACTAAGTATGATCTCATCATGAAAATAACTTTCTAAATAATTTTTTTGTGAATAAGCTATTCCTCGCAGTAATAAGAATCAGATCTACAAAACCACCACTAGCTTTCCATAGATTTGGTGGGTGTTAACCAAACTTAGTTTCTACCCATATATGTAATTTAGTTATTCTTCGTATATCTTGTTGTAATGTATTTTACTATATATATTATTTGCCTCTGCCTCCATTCAAGGTATGCAATTACATTAATCGGCTTTTCATTTGTCAATCAATCTATGCTCAAGATATCCTCGCACTAGACGGTCTTCTTGACTCTAAACTAGTTCATACATCATTAGCAGCTAATGAATGCTTCACCACTACAAAAGAACCCTTCACTGATCCCACTCACTACTAATCCCTAGTCTCTGCATTACATTCCTTAGCCATTACTTGGCTAGACCTATCATATGTTGTAAACCAAATGAATCAATTCCTTCATTCTCCCACTTTCGCGCATTTTCAACATGTAACGGATACTAAGATATGTCAAGGGCACATTGGCTTTTGAACTTTCATACTCTCTCCCAAATCACACTAACATCCTAGACTACTCTTATGTAGATTGGGCTAGATGCCTTGACACTAGTTGGACCACTTATGGGTACTCCATCTTTCTTGGTGGAAACATTGTATCCTAGAGTGCCAAGAAACAACCAGCTGTCTCTAGATCTAGTTGTGAGTCTGAGTATCGTGTTATGACCAACACATTTGTAGAAATAATTTGGATCACCCACTTACTTCAAGAACTGCATGCTTTTCCTCCAGGATGTCCTACATTTTTATGTGATAACCGTAATGCTCTCATTTTCACATAAAATCTAGTCACTCATAAAAGAGCAAAATACATTGACTTAGATTTTCATTTTATTCGAGAAATTGTCTCACCGGGAAAGATGTGTACCAAATTTATACCAACTAAGCTTCAAGTGGTAGATATATTCACCAAAAGTCTTCCCTGACCTCAGTTTTAATTCATTCGTTCAAGCCTTCCGAGTGGACCGCTATCGTTTCGCTTGAGGGTGGATGTTAACCAACTTAGTTTGTATCCATTTATGTAACTTAGTTGTTCTCCATGTACCTTTTTAAAATATGTTTTGTTATATATTATTTCTTTTCAAGGTATGTAATTACATTCTAAAAGCGAGTAGGGGGAGAGGTCTTTCTATGACCACAATCTGGTGTGAGAACTAATACATAAATATAACACGTCCCATTCACCATCCTCATTCTCATCCCCACATTTAACAAAAATCCACAAAAAATGCACTCCATTCCATTCCCAATTCCTATAATTCTGAGGGCAATCCATATATAAAGGTCATCATCCCCATATCTTTTTTTAGAGTAAATTACTATTTGCATCCCTGATCTTTCTAAAAAAATAACTAGTTGTATCCCTAAAGTTTATAAATGTCATTATGCCCCCTAACTTTTTATTTTTTCATCCATTTGAATCCTGAATGCTAACGCCGTTATAATTTCTATTAATATTTTATAAAATGACAAAACTAACCTTCAAATTTTAAATAATAAAAAAATATGAGACACACCCAACTTGTTTATTCTTAATCTTCATCTTCATCTTCATCAAACACGCACACCCCCACTATCTCTCTCATCTCTCCATTACCACCACCATACCCAACCATCACCAGCACCGGAACCGCCATCACGACCGGAACCGCCATCACCACCACTGGTATCGCTGTCTCCATAACATCCACCACCAAAAATACACACCTTCTCTCATTGTCACACACACACACACTCACTCACTCACTCACTCTCTCTCTCTCTCTCTCTCATAGACAAAAATGTCTGTGTTGGCAATGGTGATGGGGGTTTTGGTGGCGACGATTGGGGGGGCTGTGGTGGTAGTGGTGGGGTTGTGGTAGGTGATAATGGGGGACAGTGGTGGTTGCGATTGGGGCTGTGGTGGTTGCAATTAGGGCCGTGGTGGTGTCGAGGGGGCTGTGGTAGTGGCGATGGGGGGCTATGGTAGTGGTGATGGGGGCTGTGGTGGCGGCAATGTGGCTATGTTGGCGATTAGGTTGTGATTGGGCGCTGCGTTGGATTTGGTGGTGATGGGAGGTTGTGGTGGTGACAATTTGGTGGTGATTGGTGGTTATGGTGGTGGCGATTCGGTGGTGATGGGGGTTGTGGTGGTGTTGATTAGGTGGTGATGGAAGGTTGTGGTGGTTGTGGTGGTTGCGATTTAATGGTGATGGGAGATTGTGTGGATGCGATTTGGTGGTGATGAAGGGTTACAATGGTGGTGATTGGTCTGTGGTGGCGGTGATTGGCGGCTGTGGTGGTGGTGGGTGGCTTTGGTGGTGGTGGTGATAGAAAGAGGGGAAAGAGAGAGTGTGTGTGACTGTGTGTGAGAGAGAGGGGGTGGTAATGAGTCTGGTCTAGTTTATCTAGTGATGCATAGGTGGATGGGTAATTTCAAGGGTAGTTTGGTCTTTTTAACAAATGTTTTAACAGAAACATTAACGGTGTTAGTCATATGTACTCAAATGAAGACAAAAATGAAACGTTAGGGGAAAAAGAGATGGATTTAAACTTTAGGGATGCAGCTAGTTATTTTTTATAAAGGTCGGGGATGCAAATAGTAATTTACTCCTTTTTTTAATATATCTTATTGATGGATTTACGTAAAAGAGAGAGAAATAATATTAAAAGAAGAATAAATATGTATTATTTAATTGAGATAAGAAAATATATGGGGAATATGACATTGGGAGGTTTAGAAAAGGATATGTAAATTTAGAAAATAGTGTTTTCTTTTTAAGTCATAGGGTTGAGGATGAGAAATGGGATGTGAATGCTCTAAGGATAATAACTATAGAGAATATAAGAGAGCAACTGGTGTGTGTAAGTGAATTGATTGAATAAGTATTACCTTATCATGATGTATTCATAGTATGTGTAATAGAACTTCTTCCCTCATTTTCTTTGAAGGTCGTGTGCCCAAATAAAGATATCCTTGTCATGATTTGCAATCACCTCCTCTCATTGGTTAATAAGAATGAAATCATTTTATCATGGGGAATGTCATGTAGGCATAATGGTAAGCGGCACCTGTTTGAGCATATCATCTTGGGTTATATTGTAAAAAGGGATCTTAATTATCTTTTCATTTAATAATAATATAAATTAGTTAAATTATTAATAGTATTATATTAACATAAAAATATCAACTCATGATAACCTACTTAGGGGCTGTTTGTTTTGGTGCTGACCCAGCTGACTGGGCTGACCGCTGACTCGGTCAGCAGTCAGCCTGTTTGATTTCGGCTTCGAGCCTGGCTGACCGGGTCTCAGCTGCTGACCCGGACCTTGAAATCTCAATTGCTGACCGGCTGACCCACCGACGGCCACCCCTCCCCCGCCCCACCGGCGCGACCACCAACCGGCAGCCGCAGAACCACCGCACACTGCCCCACCGGCGCGACCACCGAAGGCCACCCCTCGGCAGCCTGTCGCGACCACCGACGGCCACCCCTCCTTCCGGCGCTTATTTTCAGAGTACCACCATGGAAAGTTGAAGAAGAAAACAAGATCTTACATGAATAGCTGACCATGGCTAAGAGTACCACCATGGAAAGTGCTAAAACAGCCATCGTTGTAGCCAGATGGTGTGATTGTTGCTTGATGATGACGGATTGTGGTGTTAAAAGGTGCTGTTTTTGAGCAAGAAATGAAGAAGGAGATGAGAGAGAGAGTGATGATTTTCTATGTAGGAATCAGAGAGGCCCACGGTGAAATGAATGGGTCAGGGTGTTGTGTGTGTGTATAATATATCAAAGGTTACGCTCTTTCTTAAACTTATAATAATAAGTGTTGGAATAATATCGGGTTATTAATTGAACAAGTTTTTCAAGACAAATACGCAACGGTTATAGAGGTTAATAATAATAATAATAATAATAATAATAATAATAATAATAATAATTATTATTATTATTATTATTATTATTTATCATTTCACACTTAATTAGCAGAGAAATTTAACAGAGAAATTTAACAGAAGTGTATATAGAGGTTATTTTTTTTCATTCAGCAGAGTCAGTCAGATACAAAATCAAACAGCCAAGTTTCAGTCAGATGCAGACTCAGTCAGAACTTCTTACTGGGTCAGCTTCTGACTCAGTCAGATCTTACCCAGTCAGTTTTATCAAACAGCCCCTTACCACACTAGTGTGAGGCGGGAACAAGTACTTAAACTCTTTATCTTTAATCGGTTATTTGACACTAATAAAGTTTGATAGTATTGCTGGAAAGTAAATGCGGTTGGTGTTTGAGTTTAGTTGTGTTGAAAATACACTTGATGATTCTCTCAATTTAATGTGCTAGCTATGTGTTCTTTATTATTAGTCATTATTGGGCCTGATTATTGGTTATGTTTTCATTTGCATATTCGGAGGGCTGGTGTATGTTGCTGCTAGGCTTATGCTACTGTAAGGTGAGGTGTTGTCCAAAGAGTATTACAGATAAAAGCTTAAAAGCTGTTTTTGGTGTTCTATTTGATCAATCTCACTCGCGCATAACTTTCTTTACTCTCTGGTTCATATTAGGGTTTTTTCTTTCTTTTTCAATGTTCTTGTTCGTAAATGATTAAGTAACGATTCTTAGTAGATTATGGTGATAATCTACATTATGGATCGAAGGATTCTATAGTATTTTGTTTATTGTACCAGACATATTGTCTTGTTCTTTGGTTAACCTTGATTCATCTTTTATATAGTGGTATTACATGCTCACTCAATGAGCAGCATCATTAGTTTAGGTTTTAATCCAGAAATAAAAAAAAGTCAGCAAGATATAGATACTCCATTGATCTTCAGTGTCAGCACAATAACAACATACATCAATTTTAGTTCAGGTAGTAGTTAATCATCAGCATCAGGAGCCTAGCAATTGATGACTATATATTAAGGTGGATAATCGTCAAAATCAAAAGAAATCATTGTCCCCCTTTGGGAGCCGCCGATAAAAACAACAACCAGAAACAAAATCACAATCAAACCAACGACAATAATAAAAAGAATGATCTAACTTTCAAGGGGGGCGGCAGTTACAGTAATGATTAGAAGACTTGAGTTAATTTTATGTGAAAGTATGAACATAAACTCAAATATTATTAGTTAAAGATTTGGATGACGCATGGTTACGATTTTTATTTTAGTTGGTGATTGTGAAAGGGGCGGGGATCCATTTCCTATCCACAATTTGGCTGGTTGTGATGTGATGAATCCCAACTGTTACTTTATTTGTTAAAGCATACAACACGACACGTCACACACCACACCACACGTCAATCATAAAACGCGTCCTCATGCTCATAGAAGAAGAAGCTTCACGTGAACAACTATGACTATCTCACCGCCCATTCCACATGCCTCCAAACATCATCCCAGCCGTCGCCCACGCCTTGGCCTACACTCCCCCACGTGTCCCTGCTTTACACGTGGCACTCCCTTCACGCCTCATTAAAGTTGTTATTAATTAAAGATGATAATAATAATAATAATAAATCTATCTGTTATTTCTATTTCTATTTCAATTTGTGCATATTCACTCACGTAATCCTTGTTGAATCTCCAAGTCTCCTCCTCCTCCTCCAAAGATATTATTATATACACCCAACTCCAATTTTTCATCCATTCTATTTCTATTTCTATTCCTCTTTCTCACACAAACAAATCTATCTTCTTCTACTTTCAATTCAAACGATAATCAATCAAATTCTTCCCCAAACTTAGATTCAGTCGTAAGCCTCCGCTTTTCAATTGGTGCTGCTATTGGGTTAATTTCCATTTCTAGGGCATATAAATTTAATATTTATTTGATGGCGATGAGTTTGAACCAGATCGGAGGCTTGTCCGGTGCTCAAATCGCCTCCGATTCAGGTCACACGGCGGGAGGAGAGCCAACTACGGCTGTAGTGAGTGCCTCCGCCGTGTGGAGGTCTCCTCCGCCCAACATCCGCGTCTCCGTCTCCAAACAGGGAGCAGAGGTCGACAGGCTGTCGCCGTCTCCGCCCATGAGTCCAGTGCGGGCGGAATGAGGGCGGATCTGTCGGTGGCGTGCCAGGCCTTGATGGACGAGGAGGAGGTGGTGGTGGTGAGGGAGCATGGCCATCGAAGCGGGGGTGTGAGTGTGAGGGCTAAGGATGGGAAGGGGGTTCCGGTGTATGTGATGATGCCCTTGGATAGTGTTACCATGAACAACGGAGTCAATCGAAGGAAGGCTATGAACGCTAGCTTACAGGCGTTGAAGAGCGCCGGCGTTGAGGGGATTATGATGGATGTGTGGTGGGGGTTGGTGGAGAGGGAGGCCCCCGGAGACTATAATTGGGGTGGTTATTCCGAACTCTTGGAGATGGCCAAGAAGCATGGCCTCAAGGTGCAGGCTGTCATGTCCTTCCATCAATGTGGTGGCAACGTCGGTGACTCCTGCACGTACGTCTTCTTCCTTATGCTTTCTTATCTGCTTATCTTTAACCTAAAAAGGAATTCTTTTGATTCATACTTCAGCTCGATGATTATAGAAACATGTATGCTTTTGCAGGATACCTCTTCCGAAGTGGGTATTGGAGGAGATCAGCAATGACCCTGACCTTGCATACACAGATCAATGGGGAAGGAGGAATAGCGAATACATTTCCCTTGGTTGTGACACCATCCCATGCCTCAAGGGCAGGACTCCCATTCAGTGCTATTCTGACTACATGCGTTCTTTCAGAGACAAATTCAGTCATCTTCTTGGTGACACTATTGTGGTACATTCATAATCAATCACTCTTACCTATCGTGCATCTTTCTTTAGTTGAAACATTATTATCATTATGATTACATCACAACTAGATAGATGCATGTTACAATTGGATGTAGATAGATCAATTTGCATCATACAGGTTGTTGAACACACGAACACCATCATTCTGTTTCTTTTTTAACAGTTCATTTTATGATTTTGTTTGGTTTGGTTTGGTTTGGTGTTAAGTTAATATGCCATTTGGGGATCCTATGTAGGAAATTCAAGTTGGAATGGGTCCAGCTGGCGAGCTTCGGTACCCATCTTACCCAGAAAAAGATGGAATATGGAGGTTCCCAGGAATTGGTGCCTTCCAGTGTTACGACAAGGTATACATACATATATACATACATGATATTTTCATCTCTATAATTTCTTGTGTTTGTTTGTATCTTGTGCTAACATGATAGATGTTGCATTGCAGTATATGCTTAGTAGCTTGAAAGCTGCAGCCGAGAGCTATGGTAAGCCAGAATGGGGCAGCACAGGACCCACAGATGCAGGAGAGTACAACAATTGGCCTGAAGACACCAACTTCTTCAAGAGAGAAGGTGGTGGCTGGAACAGTGAGTATGGTGATTTCTTTCTCTCATGGTACTCACAGATGTTGTTGGATCATGGAGAACGGATACTCTCATCCGCCACCTCAATTTTCAAAAACAGAGGGGTTAAGCTCTCAGTCAAAGTTGCCGGCATCCACTGGCACTATGGAACCCGGTCTCACGCCCCTGAGCTAACTGCTGGCTACTACAACACCCGTTACAGAAATGGATACCTCCCCATAGCCCGAATGCTGGCCCGTCATGGGGCCATTTTCAATTTCACGTGTATTGAAATGCGGGACCACGAGCAGCCTCAGGACGCGCAGTGTGCACCTGAGAAGTTGGTGCAACAAGTGACATCAGCGACCCAGGAAGCACAGGTGGCCTTGGCTGGAGAGAACGCGTTGCCAAGATACGATGAGTATGCACATGAGCAGATCTTGAAGGCGGCCTCATTATCTGAGAATGATGAAATGTGCGCGTTTACTTATCTTAGGATGAATCCTGAGTTGTTCCAGGCGGATAACTGGAGGAAATTTGTGGCGTTTGTGAAGAAGATGAAAGAGGGAAAAGATGTGCACAAGTGTTGGGAGCAAGTGGAGCGAGAGGCAGAGCATTTTGTGCAGGTAAGCGAGCCATTGGTCCAGGAAGCAGCCGTTGCGCTTATGCATTAAGAACCATCACTTAAATGTAATTAGCAGTGTAATAAAGGGTGGGCTTTGTTTTTAATATAAGCCATAAGCACTTTGTAGTAAAATTACATAGAACTTAAATTAAGCACCTTTGATTAGGGTTTGCTAATCCTCATGGGTAGCTTTGAATTTTCTATTTGCCTTATACACTAGATCCATGGCTGAAGAGTGTTCAGTGGGGATCATATCTGTTGTATGTCCTTTAAACATATTTGTTTCATTTAAGATATACATGTGTAGAAGATTGTTTATGACAAGAAGCATATTTGTGGATGCCTTCTCCTGCTAATTTATATACGTGTGTGTGTGTAAAAGCAAGCTTATGTGTCGATGGTCCTTGTATTCTTATAAAGCTTGTTTTGTGGCAACTGATTTACAAACATCAAAAGTTCAATGATGGAGTGAAGTATAATGAATAAGTGCATATGTTGACTTATTCTTGCGTATACGTGTTAATACAGTGATAGTAGTGTGTGTGAAAGCAAATTCCTGTCACACCATCCGGAGTACCGGCCGGTACTCCATGAATAAGATTTAACACAGTTCTGTCTCAGATTCACAACATAGTCTCAAGGTTCATCATACGAAGTGTGGTCATAGGAAATGTTCGTTAAACCCTTTGGGTACTCTGACGCTCAAGTTGCCACCTGAGTGCTTCATGATCAGAGAGAATGAGCAAAGGCGAAGACAATAACTTGTCTCACATGGAGGAGGCTCTATTCTTATCGCCTTCACAACACAACGTATTATCGTCTAACTTAGTGTGATATCAGCATGCTACAATTCACCTTTCCACCTCTTTTGTAATTTAATCATTCTACACCACATCATTTTATAATACAATGAGTATTGGGGAGCGGTAACGAAGACAGCCTGTGATACCCACTTGCCAAGACATGGTAGTGGTGTGGTCACGCATGCAACGCATGCGAGGCCACTTACCGCGATGTCGGCTCAGGCACTAAACATAGCCTTCTAAAGGGAGTAGTGATGGAATTCTAATACTCCAACTCTTACTTGGGCCTACCATTATTGGGCTTTGGTCCAGATAGAAATAGGTCTATACTAAAACACACACACCCACACCCCAACTCACATTTTGGTGTTCCCTGTATGTAAATCTAGACAAGACACCAACATCAATCTACTGTGCAAGCACCGACTACGTGTTTCCATCGATATTAATAAGCTAATAGTTATAACGCATTAATCATTGTTTTTAACAACATCTCATTCCTTTTGAATCTCTTATCAGTGAATGTCTGTATTTTTAATCATTACATTGTCTACGCCAAGCCTTATGAAGACATATCTAGAGGCGCACCAATCAGGTGGGATCCAATCCAAGAACCACTTAGAGTTAACAACAAAACTCACATTGGAATCTAGTTAATATGAAGTCTAGCTAGAAAACCAACCTGGTGGCTCTAATATATAGGTCCAGTTTTTAGCCATTATTATACATAGTTTGAGCCAGGCTCTCAAGAAGACATAGGTAGAAGTGCCTCAATTAATTTAGATCCAGGAACCGGTTAGGGTTATTAAAAAGGTCAAAACCACATGGGTGATGAACCAATTCGGGTTAGAATCTGGTCTGAAGTTTCAAAAACCTACCCATATCTTCAAAATCCAAATTTCACTGTTTCTACTAGCTAGTTAGTTAGTATATACCTATTAGTTAGTTAGTATATACCTATTGAATTTGGTTTTAACTAACATACATATACAAGCTTGGGCTAGGCTCTCAAATAGACATGGCTAGAGGTTAAGTTTGGACCCCAAGAACCGGTTAGAGTTATCAACAAAACTCGACCACGTGGGTGATAAACCGATTCAGTTTAGAATATGATCTGAAGTTTCAAAACCATCCTGTATTTTCAAAATCCAAGTTCCATTGTGATATGTGTCAATTGTTGTAGATGGGTTGGTAGTTATTTTTAGTAGTAATTGAGGGCTTAATTGTAAATGTACCGAGTTAGTTGGAGACCGTTACAATTGTTAGTATATAGCTATTGTAATGAGTTGGAAATGGTATGCAAATTGAATTGTTCTCTTCTTCTTCCTCTTTTCTCTCTTCTTACCCTTTCAATTGCATCAGTGGTATCAGAGCTCTCGATCCTCATCGGAGCTCCGGTAATTGAAATTTCTTGATGGCGAACAACACTCGTAATCAAGAAATCGATAAGACCTTGAAGGATCATGATCGAGCGTTCGTAGAATTGAAGGCTTCAACGACGGAAACCAGTCGAGTAGTAGCTGAACTACGATCTATGGTTGAACAATTGTTGATTAACTGTAAATCAGGCGGTGAAGGTTCTACTTCGGTGCCGGTGTCGAATGGAGGTGATCGGGTTGATGATCGGAATCAGAACCGCATGACTCGATTAGGAAAACTTGATTTTCCTCGATTCAATGGCAAATCAGTAACTGGATGGTTGTACAAATGCGAGCAATTCTTTACGGCCGATGAGACGCCGGAGAATTTGAAGCTTCGCTATGCAGTAATCCATTTGGAAGATGATGCTTTGGAATGGCATCAAGCATTCATGCGTTCCAGGGGAGCTACAGTAACGGAATTGAGTTGGATGGAATACGTTCGAGCTATTACCAACCGATTCTCGAATACACTGTATCAGGATCCTATGGAAGAAATTGCCTTATTGAAGCAAGAGGAGGATTATGATGAATATTGTAATAAGTTTGATTCTCTCTTGTAAATGTTACTGAGGATTATGATGAATATTGTAATAAGTTTGATTCTCTTGAACAAGGTAAATGTTACTGACTCTCAAGCTGTGAGTTTATTTTTGAAAGGATTGAAGGATGAAATTCGAGGACCTGTTAAAATGTTCCAACCAAATCACTTAATGAAGTTTATGGTTTAGCTTGAATACAACACATTCATAATACCAATCTCTTGAGTAAACTGACGGTTGCTGCACCTATGTCGAGCACAAGTGTTTCACGAAAACCATGGCCAACTACAACCAAGTTTAATTCGCCTAATAATGCCTTTAAACTTCCTCTACTTCCGGCTCCAGCTGCGAAGTCTGGTAATGCAGTAAACACTACTTCGGTTGGTGTTAATACAAAAACATTGTCGAGTAAGGATATGGCATTGAAAAGAGCAAACGGGGAGTGCTTTTGGTGCACTGAAAAATTCACTCCCGGTCATCGTTGTAAAAAGAAACAAGTATTTGTAATTGAGGTTGATGGTGAGGAATATGATGATCCACCTAATACCGTTTCTAGTTTTGATACAGCAGGCCCGCATTTTGGCCAAGAGGATATGGATCCACAGTTGTCTATTAATGCTCTATGTGGCAGCCATTCTTTTGCCACTATGAGAGTTCAAGGTTCTATGGGAACGAGGCAGCTTCACATCTTAATCGGTTCAGGCTCGACTCATAATTTCATTGATGCTCGTTTAGCAAAACGATTGCAGTGTGAATTGGTGGATATCAAACCCCTTAAAATCTGTGTAGCCGATGGGAAACAACTAGCTTGTACTCAAATGTGTCCCAAATTTCAATGGTGCATGCAAGGGAGGTGGTTTTCAGCTGAAGTCTTGTTGATCTCATTGGAGAATTATGACATGATACTCGGAGTGCAATGGCTGCTTCCTTTAAACGACATTATGTGGCATTTCCAAAAGATGACCATGCAATTTCTTATTAATGGGGAGCAGTGTGAGTTGAAGGGTATTGAGGATAACAAATTATCCTTGTGTTCCACTAAATCCTTGACGAAATTGTTAACAAAAAATGGGACTCATACTACGGCTCAATTATGTAGTATGCACTTAAACCACTCGGATGACCATACTACTACAGGTTCAAAGATCTTAAATGAACAGTTTAATGCTGACATCCTTTCTCTATTGGATCAATTCAAGGATGTATTCGAGTTACCATTAACTCTACCTCCTCGTTGTAGCTTTGATCATCGAATTCCATTAAAGGAAAGGGTTCAAGCTATCAATTAAAAACTGTATCGTTATCCGGTTAGGCAAAAGGATATTATAGAGAAAATGACTACGGAGTTGAAAGAATCAGGGGTCATTCGGGATAGTCATAGTTCCTTTGCTGCACCAGTAGTCTTGGTTAAGAAGAAGGACGGTCAATGGCGCATGTGCATGGATTATAGGCGACTTAATGATGCAACGATTAAGCATAAATTCCCTATTCCTCTTATTGAAGAGCTGCTAGATGAATTGGGGCAGTCCACTGTGTTTTCGAAGCTGGACCTCAGGTCCGGGTATCACCAAATTCGGATGCATGAAGATGATATACATAAGACTGCATTTCGTACTCATGAAGGTCATTTCGAATTTTTAGTTATGCCTTTCGGGCTTACTAATGCGCCGGCCACTTTTCAATCACTTATGAACTTCGTGTTTAAACCTCTTTTAAGAAAAGGTGTTATGGTTTTCTTCGATGATATTTTGGTGTACAGCCAATCTTTAGCCCATCATATCACCTTACTAGAACAAGTTCTTACCTTGTTACGTCAACACCAATTGTATGCTAAACGTTCGAAATGTTCTTTTGGTGGCTAAGCTGTTGAATATTTGGGGTATATTATCTCAGCTGCGGGTGTTCATACTGACCAAAGTAAGGTGGAGGCTATTGTTAATTGGCCGATTCCCACATCAGTTAAGCAATTGCGTGGTTTTTTGGGACTTGCAGGTTATTACATGCGTTTTATCCGCTCTTTTGGTGTTATCTCTAAACCGTTGACCGATCTCCTCAAGAAAGATGCCTTCCTGTGGAATGAGGCTGCTCAATCCGCTTTCAACACTCTTAAGAAGGCTTTATCTTCTGCTCCGGTATTAGCTCTTCCTGACTTTACAAAACCTTTTGTGATTGAAACTGATGCTTCGACCATCGGTTTGGGAGCTGTATTGATGCAAGATAATCATCCACTCTCTTATATTAGCAAGGCTTTGGGTCCACGTAAACAAGTCTTGTCGGTGTATGAAAAAGAGTTATTGGCTATATAGATGGCGGTTAAGACGTGACACTATTATCTTATCACCGGGCACTTCATTATTCGGACGGATCACCAGAGTTTGAAGTTCCTTCTTGGTCAGAAGGTTACAACACCATTGCAGCACACTTGGTTAGCCAAGCTTATGCATTATGATTATGAAATCGTGTATAAACACGGTCATGAGAATGTTGTTGCTGATGCTTTGTCACGTGTTTCGGGTGTTACAGTTTTCAACTTGAGTATTTCTAACATTGATCCATTGTTGCTTCAAAGAGTAACCAATAGTTGGTCGAGAGACCCGGATGTTTCTCGTTTGACAGAGAAACTTTCTTCGGGACAACTTATCCCTCATTTTTCCTTGGTGAACAATCTTTTGTATAAAAAGAGTAGATTGGTGGTTGGGTTTGATACAACCCTCCAGAATGATATAATTCTTCTTTTCCATGCTTCTCCCATGGGAGGTCATTCCGGTGTTCATGCCACTACTCAACGTATACGTGGCATTTTCTATTGGAAAGGGTTGGCCAAAATGGTTCGCCAATTTGTTCGCCACCGTGATATTTGTAAACGAGCCAAAGGAGAGAATGTGGCATCGCCTGGTCTTTTACAACCTCTACCGATCCCTAAAGCGGTTTTCTCTGATTTGTCTATGGATTTTATTGGTGGATTGCCTAAATCAAAGGGGAAAGATACTATCTTGGTAGTCGTTGACTGGCTCACCAAATATGCTCACTTAATGGCCTTAAGTCATCCTTTCTCTGCTGCTGGGGTTGCATAATTATTTCTTGATAATGTGTATAAATTGCATGGTTGTCCAGTGACTATTGTTTCGGATCGTGATCCCATTTTCCTCAGCAAATTCTGGCAAGAGTTTATGGCTTTACAAGGTGTCACGGTTGCTCTTTCCACCGCTTTCCATCCTCAATCTGATGGACAAACGGAGGTCGTCAACCGTTGTATTGAAACTTACCTTCGGTGCATGGTGATGGAACGTCCTACTTCTTGGGCTGTGTGGTTACCTCTTGCTGAATGGTGGTATAATTCTACATTTCATTCGGCTTTACAAATGACTCCATTTCATGCCTTGTATGGGTATGATCCCCCGCTACATGTTCCTTATGTTCCTCGGGATTCTGCTGAAGTAGATGTTGATATGCTTATGCGTAGTCGTGAACTTACCCTTCAGGTGTTACGCGCTGCTTTACTTCGGTCTCAGCAACGCATGAAACAACAAGCCGATAAGCATCGCTCTGAACGAGTATTTTCGGTGGGTGACTGGGTGTATTTACGATTGCAGCCATATAGTCAAAACTCTGTTCGACTGCATCGTCATTCTAAGCTCACACCCAAATACTTTGGTCCATTTTTGATATTGGAGCGTATTGGTCAAGTCGCTTATCGTTTGGATTTACCTTCGGATGTTCGTATACATCCTGTTTTCCATGTTTCTTTGCTCAAAGCAGCTATGGGCCCTCCTACTAAGGTTTTTCCAATTCCTACAGACTTCCGTTTTATTTCATCACCTGCAGCCGTGTTGGATCGTAGACTTGTTAAGCGTCACAACAAAGCTGCAGTGCAAGTTTTGGTGCAATGGTCTAATACTTCCGCTTCTGATGCCACCTGGGAGTATCTGGATGAGCTGTTAGTTCGTTTCCCTGATTTCCTTTCTTGGGGTCAAGAAAGTTCTTAAGCGGAGGGTATTGATATGTGTCAATTGTAGTAGATGGTTGGTAGTTATTTTTAGTAATAATTGAGGGGCTTAATTGTAAATTACCGAGTTAGTTGGAGACCGTTACGATTGTTAGTATATAGCTATTGTAATGAGTTGGAAATGGTATGCAAATTGAATTGTTCTCTTCTTCTTCCTCTTTTCTCTCTTCTTACCCTTTCAATTGCATCACACTGGCTTTGAACTAGCTAGTTATTTGATACTTATGAAAGGAATCATACGCAAGAAATGATGTCTCTTAACCATCACATTACAACGGTGAGTAAATTGCAGTAAAAATTAAATGGTGCGTATAAACATTAGATTGTGTATAAATATCACTTTTAATTATATGAACGCACATATACCCCTTATCAAAATAAATGTGTCATGTCCTGTATAATTGGTGCGTTTCAAATGGAAATACCAGTTTATACAAGAGTCGTAGTATATATAAGTATATTTGTTATACATGTATTCCTAGAATTAATAAGTCATGAGATAATAATGCTGGTCCCTTACATGATAGTGAAACTATTTTTTTTTTCTTATGGTACTAGCAGTTTGATTTAATATGCACATGCCACTTTTTGATAATTAAACCCATAAATGCAAAAAAAAGGCAAATGATTAGAGTTCCACTTAAGGTTAAATGAGATTAGAATACCCTCTCCTTTTGATCTTATCATGTTTAGGTCATATGCAAGCCAGAGAATTTGATTTAAACCGCGGCCTTCATGTTAATATTTCATTGGCACAATTTGTAAAGCATATATGAGTTACTTTTGGTATATGTGGAATCGAAAGAGATGAAGATATTTTAAGGAACTATAAGAAAAAATCCCGTTAGAATATGTTTCTAAAGAACACAGATCCTTTTACTAGACGTCGTACTAGCTCTTTTTTTAGATTTATATCTATATAAATTATAAAAGTTGATGAATAATGTTTTTATTACTAGATATCGTTAAATCAATATCAGTTTTGTCGGTTGAAAACTTGTGTTGCTTTTAAAAGGGTGATTTTTATTTAATAAAAAATCTGAATCTAGCGCACTAATTTTCATGCCAAAAAATATAATATATAATGAATTCCATGATGATAAACGAATAGAAATCATCTAATACAAGATTGAACATAAATAACCAAAAAATATAAAAGGCTACACGTAATTTCTGTGCATGAATACATGCAATTTATCAAAATTGTTATAGTGTTTGATGCTTGTCTGGCAACACCCTACAACGTTTGTTAGTGTTTAAGGGTTCAAGTGATTCAGAAAATATGATCATCAATATTCTCAATAGAAACTACGTATATGTTAATGGAATGTATATTCTCAACTTTGTTAGTGTTTAAGGGTTTGTTCTAGCTAGAAAGCAGCTGCGTACAAGTACGAATGATTTTTCTACTAATTAACACAAAAACTGCCAGCCACTGGCTTTATGGGCACTGGATTACCAAAAATACTTTGGGGGCAAAATAAACTAATGAGTTAATGGAATGTATATTCTCAACTTTTGAGAGCCAAATGATAAGATCTAACTTTTGTAGCTTTAACTATTCTAATGTATAAAACTAATGATGAATCTTTAGTGGGGTGTTGTAATGGAAATTAATAGTTTTTTAGGTACTTCCCATATGCATGGATGTTGCCAAGCATTGGTGATTCATCTGCTAGCTCTCTCATTTAATTTACATAAAAAAACTAAGACTACTTAAGAGTTAAGATGGTCCTCTAAAACATATACATGTATAAGCAAATTTCTTGTTTAGAGGCTTTTTTTTTTTCTTTTTTCACTTGGATGCGATTTATATTTACATGTACACATCATGCTAGCTCCTGTTAATTATATGGTCACCAACTTAAATTCCACCAATATCCTCTCTTGTTAACTCGTTTATAGTTATTAATTATTGTCAGCCCGTGTGACACGTAGCATATTTGGTTGGATTTAAGTTAGTTGCTTTAGAACGTGTCTGCGTATATATGGACATACATATATGTTGAATCCTTTCCAGTTAACCATGTGACCAGCCATATGAATATTACGGTACAGAAGTACTCCTTTGGCCAAACTTCGGTACGTAAAAGAAATACATGATAATGACTAGTTGCATACTCTTTCTGGTTTTGGTACAAATAAATAAACACTTCACTCCAACCCAATGCTCTTGTTCTCATTAATCATATGCCTCCCAACATGATTGCCTAAACTCAGCAAAGCAACACACATTAACTAATCATGTTATTCAGAACATACAACCCAAGCGAAATTGTGGTCACAGATTTTTTATTTCCTTCGTCCAATAAGTTCATTCATTCCTCTCCGTCGTTTAGCCTTTTTTTGATCGTTTGACATGTTGCAGCTTTTATAAGTGCATAAGGATTAAAAACTTTTGACACTTGCACTTAGAGGAAAAAGAACAAGAAACATGACCAATTGTGCATGATTACTTTAGTTTATTTAGAAAATGATCAACTTAAGTCTTATCATTTTACAATATATGTCCCAATCACATGCATCTCTAGTGGCCAGCTTCACCCCTATTTATACCTCTGCGTTACTCTCACCCTTTCCACACATTTCCCCCTTCCCTCTGTCCTATCAATTTCAACATAAATACATTATACCCATATATACTTGAACCAAACCTAGACTGTTGCATTCATTAAATAGTTTTAATTGGTCTCTATTAATGCGTTGTGCTTGTGGTATCAATCTTGATCAAATCCCAACAATGGTTCAACAAACTCATGATCATGAAGACATGTTCTCCAGGAGATACATAGTGGTTAACGGGCCTGTCATAATTGGGGCAGGCCCGTCTGGTCTTGCAGTCGGAGCAGGACTCAGGCAACAAGGGGTTCCTTTTGTCATCCTAGACCGCGCCGACTGCATTGCATCTCTCTGGCAAAACAAGACTTATGATCGCCTAAGACTCCATCTTCCTAAGCAATTTTGCCAACTACCCTTCTTCCCTTTCCCACCTAACTTCCCTGAGTACCCTTCGAAATACCAATTCGTTGACTACCTCGAATCATACACGAAAAAATTTGAGATAAACCCACGGTTTAATGAATCCGTTCAATCAGCCAAGTATGATGAGGTATGTGGGCTGTGGCGCGTAAGGACTGTTGTGGATGATAGTGAAGTTGAGTACATATGCAGGTGGCTTGTAGTGGCAACTGGTGAAAATGCAGAGAAACTGGTGCCTGAGTTTGAAGGATTGGATGAGTTTGGTGGCAATGTTATTCATGCTTGTGACTACAGGTCCGGTGAAACATATGAAGGAAAAAAGGTTTTGGTCGTTGGCTGTGGGAATTCCGGCATGGAAGTCTCTCTTGATCTTTGCCACCACAATGCTTTCCCATTCATGGTGGTCCGAAGCTCTGTAAGTCTCATATACAACTCCATAGTTCACTTAACAAGTTAACATATATAATCTTGAAAACAAAAACTTAAAATTTGGTCTTGAAACCACAGGTTCATGTGCTACCAAGGGAGATTGCTGGGAGATCGACTTTCGAATTGGCTACTTCATTGATGAAATGGTTGCCAGTAAAGATAGTCGATAAGATACTGCTAATTCTTGCTTGGTTTACACTTGGGAACTTGGAGAGATACGGTATAAAGAGGCCATTGATGGGTCCAATTGAGCTCAAGAACACTAAAGGGAAAACCCCTGTGTTGGATATTGGTGCACTGGTAAAGATTAAATCTGGGAAGATACAGATTGTTCCAGAAATCAAGAAGTTTTCAAGGGGTCGTGTGGAGCTCGTGAATGGTAGAGTTCTTGATATCGATTCGGTTATTCTAGCAACAGGGTATTGCAGTAACGTTCCTTCATGGCTAAAGGTAACAACTTTAGCGATTTCAAACTGATAAACCATAGATTCTTGAGATAATATCGATTCATGTGACTGTTATGGATGTTTGGTTTCTTGAATACTCTGTTTTTTATAGTTTATGGTAAGGCTTTGTTTTGTTTTCTTTTAATGTTTTTCTAAAAGAAGTGAAACATCATGTTAGTCTAATGAGTGAGGGTGACTACAGGAAAGGAATTTATTTTCAAGCGAAGGGATGCCAACGACACCGTTTCCGGAAGGATGGAAGGGGAAATCTGGGTTATACGCGGTCGGGTTCACAAGGAGGGGTCTATCAGGTGCATCTTTTGACGCCATTAGAGTGTCACATGACATTGCTAGAATTTGGAATGAAGAAACCCGATCACAAACCAACCATTATGTCACAATTTCATGTGATAGAAGATGTAACAAGTAGAATATTAAGTAACACATGCATCATCTAACTATCTTTCTTTCAAATATACTAATGACAAATGTACTCTTCGGTATAGGGTCCTCATGACCGTTCCGTGAAAAAGAAGAAAGAAGATGAAACGATCCGCATATTGAACCTTTTGTAAATATATTATAATTTTTTTGAGAAAGGGAAAAATAGTTATTATTGACTTCCACATCTAACAGATTTTGTGCTAATTAAGTCATTAAGATTATAAATTTGTATGTATGGATGCAACGAATTGGTCCATAAAAAGGAGAAATGAAGGACCAAAAATAATGCAACTAGGGTCCAGATTAATATGGTGTGCCCGCAGTTCATTATACCACTAACATTGCTATTACCCATTAATTTAATGACCCAAGCACCTCTTATCTTTAGGAAGGGTAACTCTCAAAAATCTTATTTAATAATTTATTCTGTCCTTAGCATGAAATCAAAAGAATACTATAAAATGCATGAATATGTTGTTAGGTGTAAATTAGGAGCTGTTTGAAACAATAAAAATTTTTTTATATTCAAAATTATATAAAACCTTGAAATATTACATCATGATAGCAGGTAGGCGGGCAACAAGCTGCGCCGCCACCCCTTTCTGAATTGCGAACCCTAATCTACTAAACACATATCCTTGCCCTTGTGAGTCGAGACATTGCTATGAATAACCCGCTGGATCCTGGTCAAGAAACGAATAGCCTCCGGAGCCAAGGAGCCAAATGTATCGAAAGCCAAAGGGACAAAAACATGTTGGTTTTCTTCACATGCCTTAGCATGTTTTTCCACCTTTTTCGCTTTAGCCTTTTTAGTAGCCTGTCCAGCTACAAACCCATTATCTCTAAATCCCACTAGGGGGGATACCCCAGTAAGGTCAACACAAGCGTGTTTCCCTTGGGCCCAGCCAAAGACGAGCAAATCCACCGGTCGCAAAGTGGATCTCTCCGTCGCGGGGTCTGTAAGGAAGTTCACAGGGGCTTCCTTTTTTGCTGATATTCCAGCCCGCCTTAAGATGTCCCACAGGACATCTCTTACCCAGTCATGTCGGTATTTGAACCCAGAAAGCTCCTTGCAATGAACTGCATGTTCCCCAAATTTATCCAGACAGGCTTTGTGACAAATCGGACATGTTTCGTCTTCAGGGTACATTAGGATCATCAAACGGTACTTAAGAATGATCCTATATTCAACAGCAGACATACATTAGCCCAACCCAACAATCGGGATAACAGTCAGAAAATCTTGGGCATGAGGACCTTGCAAGCATTCGATAACCGCCTTCTGGCGGGGGGACAACCCAAAAGCTTCTCCAAGCTCTGAGCGATTTTCCCAATGTTTATATTCAATAATTATATTCAATGTTTTTTAAATCTTACCGGATACTAAACTAGTCATCTAATCCATCCATTAGTCATACTGTAAGACCAAATTCAAAAACCGATATGATCCTAAACATTATCCAAATTTCTTATGTATGTATGTTCACATATGTGTGCATTAAACTAAAAACGAAAATATGAAAAAGCTGACGTTCTGCTAAAAATTTGTAATCTTAAAGATTTATATAAATCAAATATAAAGCCTAAACTAGTAAAATAATCAGCTAATGAAGATTTTAACGGAAAAAAAAAAAAAAAAGTAAGAAAACCGGTTCGATCGGTTTGGTTCACTAGTGAAATGAAAACGGCTTCAATAAACATAACCAGAGAGGTTAGGAATCCGGTCTTAAATCTAAACGACTAGTCCGTACAGTCATAAAACATTGTTTATATTAATCTCATGTTTGTATCAAGTTTAGAATCATATTAGATATAATGGCAAATATAAGAACCGCCCAAAGATAACTATTCTTCAAAGTTGAAGGTTCAAATAAGAATTATATTTTGTCTAAGTATGCTAAGAATGATTTTGCATCTCAATACCGATGCAAACGAACTGCGATTGAACTCATTCCGGTACTTTGGGCTCGGCTAGTCTTATTGTTGAATATATTATCGGCGACAAACAACTCCCGTTAACTACAAAATGGACATTGCAAATTCAGAAAGATAATACAAAATCCAATCACCAGCATAAATTTCAATCATACGGTATAAATTTTAAAGCGGGTGGTACAATAGTTAATTAGACAACACAAATTTTAAAACAATCAATAATATTTTTTTAAAAAATAGTAATAAGTCTTCTTAGAAAAAAAAATTGGTTCTTAAGATAAACTTCCTTTATATATAGTAGTCGAAAAACTTAAATTTGCATAAGAAATATTATAAAACATTTTGTATTAGTTCGGTAGCATAGTTAGATTAAAGGTGCTAGAAATCGGGGTCGGCCAATAGATTTTGAAGGTTTTATGTGCAATAAGCCTCTGAAAATATGTACTTTTATATATAAGAAAATTAATTAGTATTATGATACTTGTTATAACAATATACATAAAAAGTTATTGTAGAAATTAATTGAGTTACATGGCTAAATAAATCGTGTGACTCTTCTAACATTAGGGAACTTCCCAAACTCATAATCGGCTAAGGCGAGGAGGTTTTGAAATTGTCACAAAGTAATTAATTGTTAATTAAGTTACTTTTTAGAGTTTGAAAGGAGTATTGAGCTAATGGTAAATGAGTTGTGTTTACAATTAGTATTTGGTTATAAAATGTTTATTCACTTATTTTGCTTTCTCTAAAACAGATTAATACCATTAAATTTATAACTTATATATGTTACTTAATTTACGATGCCTAAAAAAAATAAGCCTCCCCAGAACCGAGTCATGTCAGGTCACTCGTGCTGTAAACACTCTAAGTCAGGTCGACTAAAGGAATATACTAAAGTTTGTCTCTTCATTGTTCTCTCTAATATTTAGTCTGGTGTTAGAACTGGATCAAATAACGAACTAGCCTCTTTACCAGTCCACACACGTTAAGCTAGTCAAATTGATTGAGCCAGATGATGTCATAAATTATAAAAAAAATAAACTATTTATA
The DNA here is from genome assembly GCA_024085815.1 of Flaveria linearis. Classification (NCBI taxonomy): domain Eukaryota; kingdom Viridiplantae; phylum Streptophyta; class Magnoliopsida; order Asterales; family Asteraceae; genus Flaveria; species Flaveria linearis. The sequence goes on along the minus strand of CM044017.1, from coordinate 57,812,278 downwards.
CATATCGAAAACCAAAAAAAATGAAAATACATGTGTTTTGATGTGGATTTGTACTTTTAATAAAATATAAAGACTTAAATAACTAAGTATCATGAAACATTAAATTCATATAAAATTAAGATAATTCAAGGACAAATTTAAATTTAAATTTAAATTTGGTATGGCCAATTGGTCCATTTCACCGATTCATCGGTCCGACCGGTCACCGAACGTTTCAAATGAAAAAGATCCTTATAGGCAAACCAACCCAATTCTATGATCGGATTCCTATTCTATCTGGTGCTAAACATACTGGTTTGGTCTAAATACATAGATCAATTTTTAACCATATATAGTTATTGTCACTTGAGTTGATTGAATATAGATAATTCGTCTTTTGATTAGATTTAAATTTCTTTTTACAAATGTTTTCTTTTTATTCATTAGGAGATTAGTGTGAGGTAAGTTTAATAATTAATGTCTACTTTTTATGAAATTATGAGAGAGACGATTTTGACCATTAAAGGTGAGAAATACAATTTTGACAGCTAAACTACTAAATCATTAAAAAAGATTCATTGTAAATAAAACATAATTATAACCCTTTGACTTTTTATTTTGAGTCGCAACCCTTTGACTTTCTTTTAATTTAAGTTACGACATGATATGACTATATAAGCATGTAATAAAAGGTATGATGCATTTGACTACGAGAAAGTGTTTACTTAAACATGATATTGAGTGATATCGTGTACACAAAGATTGTATTAATCTATTATGTTAGTTGGTTGACTTTTTCAATATTATATACAATCCACTTTCTAACAAAGACACAATTGAAGATAATAAGTTTTGGACTTTCTCAAAACCATCTTTTTATCTAAATGGATGCTTAATCGTTAATCACTTGCAACTTGTTTATGGGTCGGCAATTGATCTTGATTATGTTGTGATTAGTGTGAGACTGGTTTGGACCAACATGGCAACATTACATTGGTCATGCTCTAAGATTTTTAACATTACTAAAAAGTTTTCGGTTGTGAACTTATAGGTATGTAATATCTAAGCCTCTACGCTCTAAGGATCGTAACGATGACGTGTAGAAAATCAACTTATTTATTTGTTTTAGTTTACAAGAGTCGTATAAAATAAAGATTAGCCAAAAAAAAAACATATTAGAAACACAAAAAAAATCTATTTTCAATGCATATAACACTTCAATTATTTTTCTCACATATTTATACTATTTGTAATTATATATATTACTAATTATCAGCATTTTTGTAGGTTAAGGTTTGTACCTTAGGTTTAGTAGGTTGTATTCACTTTTGGGTTTTTAATCTTTAATTCTTTAATTTTAACTCCAATACTTTTACGTTTTTTACAATTCAACCACTACAATATTTCATTTCAACTTTGTTCCCTATACTTTTTATATTTTACAAATTTTTATTTTACATTTTGGTCTAAATTTTACGAGTTAACACACTGCAACGTGTGCATATGGTTTAATGTTTACGCTTATTTGTTCCTCTTTAATGGCCCGTCACAAGACACGTGTCCTAGATCAACTTAGTTATTGTTTTTAATGTTTTACGTTTCGCGTGTGTGGTTCAACGTTTTTACGACTACTTCCCCTTTATTTTTTATTTTTAATACGAGTTTTTCCGGAGTTGGTGGTCGCTGACAGTAGTGTGACATTGTTGCTACTCGACAGGGTTTACGCCCTCTACCGCAACACATTAGACTTAATACTAGTTATAACTAATTCATAAGTTATAGAGTTTATTTCACTTTTGCTTCTTGAGATTTGATAAAAGTAACTATTTCTTTTAAAAGTTTAAAAACATCAATTTCAATGCAATGTTCATCATTTGCTCAATTTTAGTCCAAAAATTTTATTATAGTAGATTCAAGTTGAAACAATTAATAAAACTTTAATATTAAAGTTAAAACAACTTATGAAACTTTTTGAGGTAAATTGAATTTTTCTAATCTTTTAAAGAAAAATAATTATTGTTATCAAATCTTAGTGGGTAAAACTGAATTTAACTCTAAGTTATAAACACTGTTAATAAAACAATCGTGAATCATACAATTTGACCCTCTAGTTTAGTTTGTTTTAACGACTAACAAATGATTCATTTCAGCATGTCGTTACCTAACACATGACTTCACATCTTGCCACCTTTAACCATTTGTCATCGTTTAAGATATTTGATTATACTAGTGCACCGGCACTATATGATGGATAACACTCACACCAGTTACTTACATTCAATGTTTAGAAAATGAAATTGGACAAGTCGGTTCAACCGATTTAACCAGGAACCGCGAGTGCCACCGACTTGTTTACCATATTGTATCCTACTAGCTTCAATTGAACCGGGCACTTTTTCCCGACCGGAATCAAACTGGATTGTATGAAGCGGTGTTAAACCGTAAAAATCAAAACGAAACAAGAGCTATAAAATTTTGACTGAAACAGATTCTGAAAAATCATTTTTGTCTTTTGGTCATGCACAAAAACTACACAGCACCACGCACAACAAGCGCACATCGGTATCGGTTTCTCCCAACTATCATGGACCATTTTTATAGTTGTTTAAGCCTCTTTGGTTTTCTTGCATGCCCTATGTAGGATAGAAATATATAGTATTCCGACAAAATTGTTTATGAAAAGTTATTTATGTATCAAACACTTGTACTAAATGTAACAAATTTCTCCTCAATTGTTTTAAAATTTATATTATGTAATAGTATAGATATATGCTATGCATATTTCAAAAGCTTAAGATTAAGTTGACTATTGTGGATCAATAATATTATCAATTTGGTTTCGCCAATGGTCAAGAGATAAGTCTTGTCAAGAAGCAAAGTCAACCTCACACTTTGTAACCAAGTTTAAAACGCCCAAGACTCGTGTATTTATTACATGTAAGCAGATCAACATAATTGTTTTCTACATCTAAAATACTTAAATAGTGTTTGATCATACCAAACAAATAAGTTTAAGCAATCCCACACATGGGTATGAATTAACCCAACCTTATAGGTCGGTATAGAGTATCACCAGATTCATGGGTATCAACCCCATTCTCTCATACTTGTATCTTTAAGTAAAAGTACACAAACACTATCACAAGCATACCCACAAACCAAACACCTGTTAGATACAATGGGGTACTAGAATACTTCAAGAAATGAACTAAAAAGGAGATAAGAGGACCAAACAGTCTTCTTTTAAATATTACCCAATTCAGGGTCACAGAAAGTCTCCTTAATCATTTAATCAAATCATTCTTAGGGCATCAAAAATGTCAATTACAATGACTGGTAATAGATTCTCTCCTGATAAAGTCTAATCATCTTTACTATATGAAATATAAATATATACAATCTAAAACCTAACAACAATATTAATAAAGACAATTTCTAGCTATCAAACTTCAGTAATTGGAAAATCATGAACATAATCATTCCATATCTCGGCGGAAATAGTGTCACGCAATTGTGAACTCTGTTCAATTTGTTGGGCATCAAAGGGTATATCTACATCCATCATTTGATTATCAGCATGCATCATCATCATCTCAGGTTTTTCAAAATCAAGTGGCTGCATAACTGATTCCTCTATTTGTGAAACACAAGTTTCATGTTCAAACCTTTTAAAGATGGTGTCATAAGGCGTCTCATCGCGAATGTAATTATGTAAAGCACAGGCTGCTACCACCAGTTTCACCTGTCCCCAAAGGACAAAAGGTATGTTGAGTATTTGTTACTAAAAAGAATTATAAAAAAGAGGAAAAAAATCACCTGCGTCGGTAAAGGGTAAGAAGGTGCTGACATCAGTATTGGAAACCGTTCTTTCAGTGACCCAAATGTTCTGTCAGTGACGCTTCGCAACAATGAGTGACGATGATTGAATAACTCTTTCACATCTTGTGGTTGAAACCCGTTTTCATATTCAAAAAACCCGTATGGTGCGCCTAAATATGGAGCAATAAACCCTGGAATGTTTGCATACTTGAAATCCACAAGAAAATATTTACCTGCAACATATGCACCCGATAATAATACTAGTAAAAGACATTGAAATCAAACTGACTTTCCAAGATAATGAGAATTGTGATCACCTTCAGGGACTTCAAGCTTGTTTTTCCTTGTAAGAGCTGAATATAGAACTTTTATATCTGGTGCTGAGCCCTCCCAACCAGCTAGAACATAATGAAACTTCATATTAAATGAACATGCAGCAAGAACACTTTGTGAAAGAACACCATTTTTATTACGAAAAGGTCCTTGTTCATCAACACCAACAATTACAGGAAAATGTATGCCATTAACAGCTCCAACACAATCCTATTGCATTACACATAACAGATATAATCAGAAGTTTGTTACTAATTATCAATCGGAAAGTAATTTGTAGATTCTTATTTAGTAAAATTACCATGAAATAAGGGTAAAATCTTGGATCATCTCGTATTTCTGGAGGGATTTCAGAGCCTGGAGGTTGAAAGAAGTCTAAAGAAATGGCAATAATTGCATTCAGGACATTGTTGAAATGACGACTAATGGTTTCCCCCGAGTATCTAAACAGCTCTTGTACTGCACGAGTACGTAGGTTATGGCCAATAATGAACAGAAATATGGCTAATTGTTCCTCTACTTTTATTCTGCTAGTATGGTGCAGTAAACCTTTAACTTTTAATTTGTCACACAACTTATAAAATACATGTTTTTCCATACGGAAATTCTCTAAACAACCCTCATCAGCACCATTGAGAACTTCATCTACAAATTTTGTACCATTAGCAGAGGCAGGCATCGGTCCGTTGCCTATGGATTTACCATTAACCCCGTCCTTTTCATCATCAGAGCTCTCCATGACACAATGAATCCCACTCTGCATTAAAATTACAAACTGGCCCGTATCAAGATTTTAAGCCCAGATCATTAATTATAATTATATCCCTAATGGAACTGTAGACACTAATTCAAGAATTGACTAACTAATGCAGTCGTGGACTAGATCAATCACACTGATCGGCTGAACACATTCTTGTTCTGTCACTTTGTGCTATTTTAAGCAACTAATCGATCACATTGAAGTTGAATAGAAAGTGTTACCTCCTGGTGAGAAAAGAGGAACACTAGAATTAAAATCTCACCCCTCATCCTTCTGAATTGCAAAATTTATGAGGATGCTGACTGTAAAGATCAGACCTGCATCATCTATTTGTGAGGCTAATTATTATCATTAAGTTGTACAGAGTTACCAAATGTATTTCCCAGAAAAGCATCATATGAATATGCTACATTGCTATTCTTTAATCAGAGATGAGCACTATGAAATTTGAAGTTGATAAGCAGCTGCATCAACATAAAGCACCAATAACATAAAAGCAACTTAAAGTCATAACACCATAGGCCCATAGCAAATCATAGAGTTCTAATACTTTAATTTATAAAAGGCCAATCTGAAACTACAATTAGAAATAAATGAAAATAAAATTTACACGTAATTAGATACAAGCTAGCTCCGACAGAAATACCCACCGCCGGAGGAATCAGTTGCTCACATTTCATATATCGATTAATGGTGGTAATGAAAGGAGATGAAGCGAAACTACAAGGAAACGAATAAACGTACCAAATATGATCTCTGTGATTACACTGAAAGAGCTAGGGTTTCGGTTGAGCGGAGACGAGACGCGACGGTACAGCGACACAAAATCAGCTTCTGTCGCTCCCATGGAATTATTCCAACTTTCTTTTCAAGGGAAACTAGTTGAATTATGCCTCGCGCGCAACGCGCGAGTATTTTAAAACCGATAATCACCGGTACAATCCTAGTTTCAACCCTTGATTCAGATCCGGTTTCTCATTATGGCTGCAAACCAAACGTGATTGCCACGCCAAAACAACGGATTTTTTTTTGAAATCATCACAACCATCCTATGTAATACTGCTTTGGCTCAGATCAACTTACGGTGTCAGGCTGCAAACCATCTACATATGGCTGTCACGCCAGGATAACAACATGTTTTTGGTTTGACCATCATTGCCAACGAATTGAAGCCAACACGATGCAGCACAACGACAAACATAGCTTTGGTTCAGACCTGGTCATTGCTTCTAGCTGCAGACCATCTACCAATGGTTGCCACGCCAGAACAACAACCTGTTTTTGGTTAGATCATCACAGCCAACAAACAGCCTAAAATAAAGCAACAATGTGTGATCCAGTGAATCGAAGCCACCAACATCAGACAGATTCATGAACACATGGAAAACCCAAATCAACATCAAACATTAAAGGTCTGTAAGAATCAAAAAACGAAAACCCTAGATGAAGAATCAGAACTAAATGACCGACGCATAAGGCTCAGAAAAAATAGAAAAAAGAGACTAAAACTAAAATTTTCGTCAAAGCACGAGGAGAAAATTGTAATTTACTCTTAAGAGCATATACAATATATGTTTAACTCATGTTTAACTTTATTACAACTCGTTTTATAAGATGCCAACATGCTAGGCTACTAACCTGCTTAATTAAACATGTTATACAATACCTTTTCAAGCTACTTGTTTTAGACATCTCTCAGTTATAATCAAACATTTTATACAAACAACGTCTTCCAGTTAATCCATCAACACGACACGATTCAGTTTCTCACCCATAACCGTTTATACAAAACTATATCTTGCAACCCGATTAGCTTCACTCGAAGGGTGGCTTGTGGGTCATCAGAAGGCCCATATGTAATTCTAAAATACCGCAAATAATCAACGTGACCCATCATTTTTCCCCAAGGGCAAAGTGATCCAACAATAGTGACAATACATTTGACTTTTTATTAAAATCAACAATAATTCTGACCCACAAATGAAGGTCTCTGACACTTATCACGACACGTGTAACCATACCACTGGCTTCCCCTATGACCGCAGTAGACCACCAGGGACAAATATGTCATTTCACCAAATACCACCCACCGCTTCATCATTTTGACTTTTCCCTTAATAATATTACTTTCCCACTTCCAAATTCCAATCATCACAAACTCTCCTACGTCGTTTTGTTCGCCGGAAAATGGAAGAACTCGTCGTCCGGCAAGCCGGATCCGCTGGACTTCAGAGCCTCGAGACTCTGATCGGAATATTCTCCGCCCATCCCCACCGTACACCACCGTATTCCGCCACCGATTACGCCGCCGTCGCCGATATCACCATTAACAACTTCAAAAAATTCATCTCTTACCTTGATCGGAGCTCCACCGGTCACGCCAGATTCCGGAGAGGACCTATTTCAAACCCCACATTGCCACCGGAGGTGGAGTCGGAGACGGTGTATTCTACACCTCCGATTCATCAAAGGGTGCCGGAAATTTCGTCGGTGAAATCGGGATCTTTTGAGAAAAGGGATATTCCAGCGACAACTATAAACGATGGTAGTGGTGGCGGTATTATTGGGGTCGACACAGATGAGAGGGGGCAAAGTGCAAACCCCAAAAACTGTTGTGGTCAAACCAAAACCTAAAATATGCAACTATTCATTTCATTTGCTTTTTAAATATTATTATGTAATATGTAATATGTAATTTGACTTTAACAATTCAAATTATTATTAATTGGATAATAATAACTTATGTCAATTTTTTTAAACGATAAATCTATCGTATTCCTACTACTCATGTCATTTATATTTACAGTTAATTACACGATTGATTCTTATGTTTTGCTTATATTGCAATATTTGTTCTAACTTTTGAGAAATTACTTTGGTCCTTACTGTTTAATAAACTGTATCGTAATTGGTCCCTGACACTAACTTCTCTTAGCTTTCTTAGTTAAGTCGATGTGAAAAGACTAAAATACCCCTTATTATTAAAATATATAATAAACTCTATACATTAATTTATGTAGAGCCCACTTTTTTAATTTTTCTACTCTAATAAAATGGTATCTGGGATGACACGTGTCAACATCACAATCATTCTCACTAAAATTTTCCCGCCTCTCTCTCCTATTAAATAATTATCTTACTTACTAATAATACTATTAACACTTTTTTAGATTTAATAAATTAATAAAGAGATCTATTTATTAATGTTATTTCTAAATAAATAATTTTTATAAAATAATAAATTTATTTAAAGCATAAGACTTTTTTTAAAAATACAAAATATTTAAAATTGGTATTTTAAAAAGTTATTTTTTTAAAACAAAAAATAATTAAATTTATGAGCTATAATAAGAAAATTTTTAAAAATGACATTTTTATATGGTTTGTTTTAGAACAAAAAGTTTTTTTTTTGAAAAAAATAAAGTTTTAAAAAGTTGATATCACTATTTATAGCTTACAGTCATATCTAATACATAATTTTAATGATATTATATCTTAAAATATTATTTTATAATTAATAAATTTTGTTATATTAATTTTTTATTTATTCAACCCGTGTAACACACGGGTTACTATAGCCAGTTAATTATATATACACACATGAACTGCAACATCTTGACATCTGCAACCTAGATCCGAACCATCACCGCCTTCACACCACCATCATCCCCCGCACCTCCACCGCCACACCTCCATCACCGCACATCACCGTCACTCCTTCATCTTCAATGTTCTCCACAGCCGACATACCACTGCCTACGCACCACTAACTGCCTACGCACCACCATCATCCCCGCACCTCCCACCGTCGTACCTCCACCGTAATCCCCCTTCGTCTTCACCGTTCTCTACCACCAGCACACCACCGCACCATCGCCTATGCACACCACCCTTGCGTACCACCGCCCACATACCACCAACACCCATACCTCCACCATCGACCATCAACATTAGTAATCAACCAGATCATTGCTCGATTGAAGCCCTAATCAATCGGAGGGGGTGACCGATGTTATTGGTTGCAGATGTGATGATGAAGATGATGTTGTGGCCGATGGGGTGGCCAATAGGGCGGCCGATGGGGTGGGTGGATTCTGATGGTGGTGGTGGTCATAGTGGTTGATGGTTTTGGTATGATGGATGGTGGCGATGGAGATGGTAGTTGGTTATCGGTGGGTTGTCAGTGGGTTGCCGGTGGTGGTGGTGTTGTGGGTTGTCGGTGGTGGTGGTGTTGTGGGTTGCAGGATGACGATGACGATGATGTATGGTTGTGTGTTTGTATATACTGACAAACACATATATCATTATTAATATATATGTGGGACCCGCATAAATTTAATAATATAGTTGAAGTATTTGTTTTTTAGTTCAAGTGTAAAATGGTGATTTCACATCCATTTAACTAGAAAAACTGACAACCATTCATTTCAGGGACCAATCGTGTTACGGTTTGGTAAACAGTAAGGGCGAAACCAGAAATTTCTTAAAAGTTGGGACCAATATTGCGATACGAGCAAAGCACATGGACCAAGCGTGTAACTAACTCTTATATTTATTATCAACAACAATATCAGTAATATAGTTATTAAATATTTATATTTGATTTATACTCGATTTCATGTATACTAGTATATCATATTTTTGTAATTTTGTCAAGCATACAAGTTTTGAAATAACATATATAAAGGAGTGAAATACATTTAACAGGGGTAGAATAAAAAATTGATTAAAATTTTAAAACACTTTAAGGACAATTATCTATTAAATTTTATATACCTTAACATTTTTGCCCTTCTCTCTTTCATGTATTTAATAAACATTTTTAGTACATTATTTAATCATATGATATTATTTAATTCATTTTATTAAATTATTTATAATAACTATAATACTAATATTTTTTCTAGAGGCATATTATGAGTTTAATAATTTTAATATTTATCTATATCTTTTATAATAAAAGTAAAAGAATGATTGAATTATAATTTTACATATGTATTAAGACATCCATATGAAAAACCATGCTTAGATTTCAAAAAATTAATCATTTTATTCCATTTCTACCCTTACAATAAAGTATAACATATGATGCATATAATACAAATACTAAAACATATAAACGTGGCCAAACAAAACCTTCATTTACTTTTAATGTTATTCATTCATTGTGATTGAGCACTAATCCATCATTCCTTTTCCCTTGTCGATTGTTAACAACTCAATAACAATCAAATAGTAATTGTGGTGACAATTTCTTCGTTAACTTTCTCCGGTCTATGAAATCACCATCGAAACATGCCTCCGATTATCATAAAACTCTAATCTACATTCATAAAACAAACCCCTCCCCCCCCAATCTAGGTAATAAGTGATTTTCAACCACAAATATCACCCATGATTTCACTAATATTGTTGGGATAATATAGTTGTCTTAAAGACTTTTGTAATATACATAATTGTTTTCTTTCATTCAAGTTTTTCTATAATTATATTTTGATTTTTAAATTTACGTCATAATGCACCGAGCCGATACTGACTAAAATCGAATTCCTAAAAAAATCGGGCAACAGCCGTACCGCCGCAACGCACGGGCATTTCCACTAGTTTACAATAATGTATGAAATAAATGAAAAAATATATAAACTAAATCAAACCTAAAATAAATACAAATGAAGTGTAAATGTATGATAATTATGCTAGTTGGATTGTCGTTGGTAATAAAAATGAAAGTTAAAAGTGTGACCGGTCAATATAATAATAGTATGGATTATTATCGTTCAATAAATAGTAGTTTAAATTATTAAAATCTAATTGTTTTTCTTTAATTATGAGGTTTAATAAATATATATTATTGGTTGATAGATATTTAACTATTGTCCTCGTAAGAGCATTCACAACCCGTGCCCTATAATCATGTGAGTGTGTTTGGTATATTATATGGAATGATTTTGAGTGGTTGTGAGTGAAGGAGAGAGAAAATGTTATTGTGGATTGGTATATTTGAAGAATCACTGTACAATCCTTATAAATTTTTTAATATTTTTGAAAGTGGTTGTGAGTGAAGGAGAGAGAAAAGGTAATGAAAAAGGTATAAAAATATATTATTTAATTGAAAGGAGAGAGAAGAAGTAGTGATTTTTAGTGTAATTATATGGATAAAGATAAGGAATGTACTGTGAATGCTCTAATATCGCTTGTTGATGTACTTTACTATCAAGTGTTTCCAGGTTTAAATCTTACAATAAATAGATTAAATGAATACTTTTTTTGTAATAGAAATTTTTGTTAAAAAAGTATTGAAAATATTTTGGTTAAAACTAATTATATTTTTTTATATGCTAGACCACATAGGTGTATGTTTTTGTTGATAAAGAAAACAAGAAGGGATATGGAAATGGAGAAGCGGTAAAGTGGCATGAAAGGCCCAGAAACACTCAACCCCTAACACCTTTGGTACCGACAAAATATCCAAGCCAAATGTATCTCTATGCTCACTCACCTAGCCTAAACAATGTTAAAGAGTAGGACATCAAACGTAAATTTAGCTTACTTAGGGGTTGTTAGTAGCCTCTTAGTGGTTTACATAAGAGGCTCTTAAGAGACTACATGTAAATCAGTAAGAGATTATTGTGTTTGCTTTAAAAAACATAGGCTCTTAACCATCCCATTCAGGTATGAATGGTTAAGTTGCAATATTATACTAAATGAAAATCTTTACTACTTTACCCCTCAAAACAAAAAGGGCTTCATCTCCCCCACCACCGACCTCCCACACAGCTGTGAGCCCGCCACCCCGCCACACCCTTGTTGGTTTCAGGCCCTTTATGATAAAGAAAAACCAAACAATAGTATACTAGCTATTGATCAAGAACTCTCTGCTCGACTCTTTTATAAATTGGAATCAAAATTACAATGTAAATGAACAAAATGACTCTCCTAATTACCCTAAGGTTTGCAGCTATATAAGCCTCAACTCACGTACTGTGAACATGCATTTTCTTATCCTAAAAGCTAGTAACAAACAACCCATTAATAGACCCACTATCTTGACTTTATCAAAAATAATAAAACATGTGATATAAATAAACAATTAAATAGATACCGTAAACTTTGTCTAATTTTTATTCTTAAACCCGTGAATCATGGGGACCCGGTTTATGACCCAACTTGACCCGTCCCTCACCTACCCGCCCACACCACCCCGTTGTGGCTGCGGGAGACGATGGCATCCTGTTTCACCCCTGATACTCATGTGCTTTTGACGTGAGTTTGACATTGAGGCCTCAACTTTTAGCAGCATCTACGACTACACCGATCCCATCGTACCTACCATTCCTCGGTCTTACCACCATAATTCAGTTGGTGGTGGTGGTGATGATGTGCTGTCATAATTTGAAGCTTTTGTTGTAGATCTCATTGTTCTTGAACAAATATTAGTTGTAAGGGATTATTTATCATCTTCATGTTCCTGGGATCTTGATGGTGGTGGTGGTGGTGGTGGTGGTGGTTGTGATGGATTTGAACTTTACGAATTCCGACTCCGGTTTCTTGTGAGAAGAATTCTTACATTATTTTACAATCGAGCTTCTTGCAAACCTATTTTCAAAGATCAAACTCAAATCCAAACCTAAATAGAATGAAACATAAGTTGAAATTATTAAAAAGGTTGTGAATTATGTTGTAACGAAGAGTGTAGGGTCGGATTCATTTATCTTTCTGTATAGTCATTTAAACATCTAACTAAATAGATACATTTAATTCATCACAAAATATTTTCTAGGGGTAAATAGTCATTCTGTACTGGTTCAGATATTACCAAACAGTCCCTTACCTTGCGTCAATAAGTGATTAATGTAATAACTAAACATTGATAATGATACCATATTGATAACGTTTCTTTTTTTCGTCTAACTTCTTGCTAGTTGTGTGGTTTTCCATGCAACCGCTATTAAAAAATAATGAAATATATGTAACTAGTGGAATTTTTAGCGTGTTGCTGCGAGAATAAAATCTAAAAATAAATTATAAGCAACATAAAAAAATAAAAGTAAATTATTTATCAGCCGACTTGATCTGGAATAAAATCTAATATTAAACAAGTAGATTAAAATAAAGACGTCGCAAAATATAACTGAGGGAGTACCATTTATGTAACCATGTGTTTTACATCAACATCAATGTTAACCATATTAACCTATGAAATCTACTTAAAATGATAATAACAATAACAATAATATCAACAATAATCATAACTATAATAATGTAAAATATCACAATATAAGTATTAGATTTAATCACGTAAAATATATTCGTCTCAAGAAAATCTTGAATCCCTAAGGCTTAAAATAAAGTTTTTAAGGGTGGGTGGGGCACACCCACAATGAGGGCGCGACCGCCCCCTATATCGCGTGATAAAATCATTGTCGACACCGTATTAGAACTAATTGATCAAAGATGAACAAGAATCAATCAAGAAAGAACTAGATCAAGAAATTTATTGATGAAAATAATTATGGTACCTACTAATACCACCAGTCTACACTTATATCAAACGATAGTTACATCTTAACAACCAACTTTCACTAACTACCCTCACAGTTTAGACAATTACAATATTGACCCTTAGAAGTCAACAAAATTGATAAATTTGACTTTTACATATTACAACAATTGGAATTAATCCAACATTCTCACCTCTTATTCCAATTCTTCTCAGCCAAATCTTCAACTCCTAGCATTTTCCTCATTTCTGCAAACTTCATTCTTGGTAATGGTTAGTAAGAATATCACCTTTTGTAAACTTTCACAAACAAAATCTACTTGAATCTTGTTTTTCTCAAAATACAATCTCTAATGAAGTAGTACTTAGGCTCAATGTGTTTTGATCTTCCATGGAAAACAGGATCTTTCATTAAGGCTAATGCAGATTTATTATCAAGTTTCAAGACATCAAAACCCATTATCTCATTTTTCAGGACTGCTACCTCTTGTAACCATATTAGAACTAATTGATCAAAGATAAGCAAGAATCAAATCAAGAAAGAACTAGATCAAGAAATTTATTGATGAAAATAATTGTGGTACCTACTAATCCCACCAACCTACACTTATATCAAACGATAGTTACATCTTAACAACCAACTTTCACTACTACCCGCACAGTTTAGACAATTACAATATTGACCCTTAGAAGTCAACAAAATTGATAAATTTGAGTTTTACATATTACAGCAATTGAAATTAATCCAACATTCTTGCCTCTTAATTCCAATTCTTCTCAGCCAAATCTTCGACTCCTAGCATTTTCCTCATTTCTGTACACTTCATTCTTGGTAATGGTTTAGTAAGAATATCACCCTTTTGTAAACTTTCACAAACAAAAGCTACTTGAATCTTGTTTTTCTCAATACAATTCTTAATGAAGTAGTACTTAGGCTCAATGTGTTTTGATCTTCCATGGAAAACATGATCTTTCATTAAGGCTAATGCAGATTTATTATCAACTTTGAAGAGTGCTACCTCTTAATCACAACCCATTATCTCATTTATCAAGCCTTGTAACCATATAGCCTGATAAGCTGTTGTTGTTGCTGCCATAAACTCAGCCTCACAACTGGATAGTGCAACTGTTGTTGCTTCTTTGAGCTCCATGAAATTGGACTATTATTGTAAAAGAACACATTTTCAGAAGTGCACTTTTCATCTCCATCACCAGCAGCATAATTGTTGTCACTATACCCAATTAGACCATCACCTTTGAGGCTATTATACATGATACCATAATGCATAGTTCCTTTGACATATCTGATCACATGCTTGACTGCCTTCATATGCTCCAACTTAAGACTTTGCATAAACCTACTCAGGTACCTAACTGCATACATCAAGTCTGGTCTGGTGTGAGTAAGATATCTTAATGACCCCACTAATTTTTTGTACTATGTCACATCAGCCTCTACACTTGAACTCAAAGATCCTAACATTAATCCTAGTTCCATAGGAATCTTAGTGTCATTACATTCTTATAAGCCTGCAATGCTAAGAATCTTTTGAGCATACTTAGACTGATTTACAAACATCCCCTCCTTCCTTTGACTTACTTTAATACCCAAGTAGTAACTAAGAAGCCCAAGATCAGTCATTTCAAACTAATCTTTCATTTCTTGTTTAAACCTCTCTACTTCATTCAGATTACTTCCAACCACTATCATATTATCAACATAGACACCAGCAACAAGCTTTGCACATTCTTCTGATGTCCGATAAACAACAGCTTTTCTTTGACATCTGTTACATTTCAAGCCCTTCATTACTTTATCAAGACACTTGTTCCAAGTTCTTGGAGCTTGCTTCAGTCCATAAAGGGACTTATATAGCTTATAGACCTTTTGCTCTGCACCCTTTACTACATACCCTTGCGGTTGAGTCACATACACATCCTCCTTTAACACACCATTTAGGAATGCTGCATTTACATCCAAATGATGCACCTTCCGGTAAGGATCAACCTGATTGTTTCCATTCTGGCCACTAGGGCGAATACATCTTCAAAATTAACGCCATGTTGTTGTACATAACCCTTGGCTACCAATCTGGCTTTGTGTCTAGACCTGCCTCTTTCTTTACTTTATATAACCATTTTAGACCAATAGGCTTCACACCAATAGGTAAATTAACCAATGTCCATGTGTTGTTTCTTTCAATAACATTCACTTCCTCATCCATTGCATTTCTCCAGGCCTCATTGGACACTGCTTCCTCAAACTTTAATAATGAAGCATCATTTATTAGCAACAAGTCTTCACTAAATTCTTCATTTCTACTTGTATTTGCATCAAAGGACTTAGGTACTACATAATCATTATATCTAGCAGGTGGACTATTGATGGACATTTTCTTCTGTAATGTGACTGTCTTGAATCGATGGTTCTCCTCCTTGAGAACTCTCCACCTCATTGAATTGTTCCAATGTTTCTTCTTATTCAGCATTCTTAGAGTTCACATGCAGACCTGCATTTTCTACTTCAAACTCAAACCAGCTGGGTATATTGTCTTTCTCTTCAGGGTTATAGTTTGACCAATCCCATTGTTATGTCTTTTCAAACTCTGCATCTCTTGCTATTGCCAATCTTTTGGTCTTGGGATTGTAAAACCTTTCACCTTTTGTGCCTTCTTTTGGTCCTAAGTGAACCATAAGTACACTTCTGTCTGCAAGTTTAGTAGTATGAGGGTGTGGCACTTTCACATGTGCAACATATCCAAATACCATGAGATGATTCACATTTGGCTTCCTTCCCTTTTGACTTTCATAAGGGGTCTTCCTTTGAAGAGGCTTTGTTGGCAGACTGTTTAAGACATAAACTGAATGTCTTACAGCCTCTGCCCACAAATTTTGAGGTAGGCTCTCATTGCTTTCAACATGCTCTTAGTCATGTTTAAAACAGATCTGTTTCCCCTCTCCACCATACCATTATGTTGAGGGGTATATGGGGCTGTTAATTACCTTCTTATCCCATGATCACTACAGAACTGAGTCAATCCTCTTAAAGTAAACTCCCCTCCATGATCAGACCTTATAGACTTTATCTTTAGCCCAAACTCATTTTCAACTAACTTCTTAAATATTTTAAAATTTTCAAGGGCACTATTTTTTGATCTAAGTATGTAGACCCACATGTACCTTATGCAATCATCAACTAATAACATGAAGTACCTGTTCCCAGCTTGTGTTTCTTGTCTGATGGGTCCACACGGATCCATACTGATCAGGTCTAAGGGAGAGAAAGTCTTAAACCTTGCTTCAGCCGGGAATGGACTCCTGCTGAATTTTACTGCTAAGCAACCTTCACATAGTTTGACTGGCTTGTCACAAACTGGCAGGCCTTTTACCACTCCTCTTGTTGCCATGCTTCTCATTATGTCACAACTAATATGGCAGTCTTCCACGCCATTTCCAGGCTTCCATGCCATTTCCAGAACCTCTACTTTCAACAACAGATTTCCAGATTTCTCATACATCCACAGATAGTCACCTTTCATCCTTACTTCACATCCATCCTCAGTAGCTTGACCCAAAACTTAGAATGTTATTTCTAAGCACGGGTACGTAGTATACATCTCTTGTACGTAGTATACATCTCTTAAGACTCCTTGATCCCCATTTTTACAAGCCAGTACAATTGATCCCCTCCCTTCAATGATTACATTAGACCCATCTCCAAATTTTACTTTGCCACCAACATTCTTGTCTAATATAAAAAAGACATGGATGTTACCTGTCATGTTATCTGAGGCACCATTGTCCAGGTACCATGTGTTCTCACTGAGAGGTTCTTTGGAGAATTTTAAGGGAATTACATTGGCTTCATTTAAGTAGACCATTTCCTTTCGGTTTGCTTCTACTGCATCCATCAATAATGTGGGTTCATCATCATAGGATTGAGTCAAGTTAGCCTCCTGACTAGCATTCTTCAAAGGGCATTCAGAAGCATAATGCCCTATTTCATCACACTTGAAGCACTTTATCCTTGACTTTTCTTTTGCTTTCTTGATTCCTTTGTGAGTTTTCTTTACTTTGCTCATGACTTGAATTCCTTGGCCTATTGGTCCAGCCTCTCCCTCTACCAGACCTTTCTCCATGCTTGTCTTTATTGACTTGGGCCTTATTCTTGTATTCCAACTCTTCACATCTTGTTTTCCATTTAGAATAGGACAATAGGAGTTGATCAACTTTCTCTTATGAAGATTTCTCTCTACAATTTGTCCTCTCTTCAAAGGCTTTCAGTCTGCCAATTGCTTCAGCTAAACTCATGGCATCCATGTCAAGGAATTGTTCGATCGAGGCAACTATTTGAATGTATTTATCTGGCACTGCACTCATTAGTTTCTTTACAAGTACTGCTTCTTAAGAGGGTTCTCCTAACTGAGTTGCCTTTGTTGCAATTGCATTCAGTTTGCTTGCAAAGCCATTCTTGCCTTCTTTAACCTGCCAATGCCCACAAATCTTGTTTTTATCGCTTCCCACACTTCTTTGGTAGTTTTCATGCTTGCAACTTGCTTGATCATATCTTCTGGCATCGCTTGATACAAATAAGCAATTGCCTGATTGTTCTTCTTATGATCTACTGGAGTATCAATAACAGGTTCGATTGCGTCCCATATGCCATGCACATTAAAATGGCCTTTAATTTGATAACCCAAATTGAGTACTTTGTCATTGTGAGAGTTAGGCACTGAAGGGGAATTGTGGCTTCTTTAATTGTGATGACTTGTTCATCAATGAAGAGGATTTGTCTGTGTTCACCATTTCCGTCTTTGGATTACGCCGAAACTTCTGTTTCGATCCTTCGAATTAATCTTCTGATCAATTACACTGCTTCTTAAATCGATTAATCGTTTTCAACATAGTTCAATCCTTCGAAATCGTGTTGAAGATTCGGTTCATCTCTTCCGTAGCTCTGATACCAATTATTAGAACTAATTGATCAAAGATGAATAAGAATCAAATCAAGAAAGAACTACATCAAGAAATTTATTGATGAAAATAATGGTGGTACCTACTAATCCCACCAACCGACACTTATATCAAACGATAGTTACATCTTAACACCAACTTTCACTAACTACACACAGTTTAGACAATTACAATATCGACCCTTAGAAGTCAACAAAATTGACAAATTTGACTTTTACATATTACAACAATTGGAATTAATCCAACACACCGCTTCCGACCCACGCAACATATTTTGGTGTAGCACCACAAACCCACGCTGTTTTCAAAAGTGATTTCAAGTCTTAGTGTTTCCGTAAGTAAAATTCTCATTTTCTTAAGCTAAAAAAATCTAATAGTGAGACATCACCCCTTTTACGCAAAGATTCCATGTGAATCACAGCGGAAGAGTGAAGACCAAAAATAGATTTCTGAGTTGAGGCATAGACGACCAACGTAGCTGGAAACATCGGTGGTTTGGCTGAGAAAAAGAGACCGATTAAAAGGATCAAAAATGATGGACCATAGCTTTGTTCACAAAAGACCAAAAGAAAGGGAACATATTTTTTCTTTAACAGTGGACCGATGTATCTAAATAGAAAGGTTAGTGTCTGATTTTTGTTCAACAAAAGATTAACAAGATGAAAGAAAGGTATTTCTTTTGAAAGTATAGTTCGTATCATTCTCTGCAAGAAGTATGACAACAGGTTTGCTCTAGTAGCTTGTAACAATGGCATGATACACGAAAAATATTGTGATTCGTGAGCAAGATAATTTGTCACTACAATGCTCTAGTCTAACCAAAATAATTACACTTCGTGGCCAATATGGGTTAAAACTGAGTTAAGAGCACAATACCTTTGGAAAAGGTAACCAGAGAAGACGAGAAAGAGAAGATTAACTATATTATAAAAATCATAAGTTACCTTATCCTATTTGAAAATATTCTTTTCATAGGTTGCGAAATACCAACACATGAACTTGAGAATTAAAGATGAAGGAGAACGATACTTCAGGTAAAGTAAATGGTATAGCTAGAAAGTTTAACAAAGATGTGATTGTTAGAAAGTTTGGTTCAGTAGTATTTGTCAATTATAGTTTTTGTTGAACAATACTTTGACCCTGAAAGTATGTCATTTGAAGAAGTGGATGTAAAGCTAAAAGTGTTTAAGGAAAGACTCCATAGAGCAAGGTCAACTTGTAATGGCTAAGAAAAGAATGGTAAACAAGATGATAGGCAATATGACAAGGTCATGAAAGAGGCTGATGAAAAAAAGGGTTGAGGTGACAAAAATAAAAGTTGATGCTACAATTGTGCAGCTTGTGGGCGCTTTAGCTGTGAGTAAACAAAGTAAAAAGGCAAAGACAAAAATAACGAAGTCAACTCTATTAAAAAGAAAGGAACGTCACTACTTTGATGAAGAAACAAGTCAAGATTAAGGGGTTGACTATTGGGTTTAATCTTGACATAAGTATTAATATTTGATTTTTAATGATTGTTATTTACTTTGTTTATTTAAAATTGAATAATGGTAGAAACTCAAGTTGACCAGGTTTTGTGATTGCAAAACCTGTTAGACATTGGCTTTAATCTAATAGTACGTGGGTCTAATATTTTTAGGTTGAAGTGATTGTCATTACAAGTTAATTTATAGCTTTTTTCCTTGGTTGAATAAGTAGGGTGTGTTTTCTTTTTTCAAAAGCAAAACCTCTGTTGATCAATCTTCTTTATATCGCGCATAAAACACATGGTTGCAAATAGAATAACTAAATCAATAAGGTCTGATTTTCTGCACCAACATGTTAAACTTTTGGGCATCACCCCAATAGTTATTAAATTTCAATGACACGGACAAGGTTTTGTTTTCAAAGAAGAAAAACAAAGTACTTTATTCAACAAAGGAAAAGGCTATAAAAAGACTGTAATGACAACCACTTTAACCAGAGAAATAGACCCACGTACTCTCTAAGTCTAATGCAATCCCTAACATTATTTTTTTCCACAAAACTCGATCAACCTACTTAACTTTCTTCCATTCCCGAATTACCAAATTAAAACAAACTAAATAACAACCAATAAAACCAAATAATAATACTAAAGTCATGATTGAATCCAATCTTGACCCGTTTTATCATCAAAGTAATGTGAGTTCTTCTTGATAAAGTAAAGCACTCAAAATTTCACTTTGTGAAATTTTGATAAAGTAAAGCGCTCAAAATGTAAGTTCCACGATCATAGCACCAAATTTCACATTTGTCACGTTGACCTTCTTTACACCTCTACTAAACCTCTTCCACAATCATAACACCAAATTTCACTCACATTGACCTGTCTTTTTCTTTGGCCTCTTTCACCTCTACCAAAACCTCTTCCGCAACCTTTTCCTCGTCCATATTGTCTATCATTTTGTTCATCATTCTTTTCCTCTTTAGCCATCAAAAGTTGACCTTAATCTTCTTGCTTTTCATCATGGCTTTAGGTCTTTCCTCACATTTTTAGCTTGTGTATCGCTTTTTTAAATGGCGTACTTTAATGGCAGGAATGTTGTTCAATAGAAGCTACAATTGACAAATACTTATTTAGAACTGACCTAAGAAACTTTCTAAAAATCACCTATTGATCAAGACGTGAACCAAGGACTTTTAAACTTTCTTGCTATACCATTTATCTTGCCTAAAAAATCATTGATTGTATCGTTATCTTTATATTTCATTTCACAAATTCACCTGTTAGTGTTTGAACCTTGCCTCTTGCACCGATCAATACTTGCAAAAGAACATTTTCTAGTAAGGTATGATAAATTATGGCTTTTATTGTGCAGTTTTTATCATTGTCTTCTCCAGTTACCGTCTCCCAAAGGCCTTGTGCTTTATAAAAGTTTTAACCAAAATTGACCATGAATTGTAGTTAGTTTTGGTTAATTTAAGGCATTGTAGTGATATTCTTGAAGTTCCCATACACTTACAAGAGCATGCAATCGATGTCATACGTCCCTATCTATGCCCTCATCACTATGCATAAACGGTACTAACTAATCATACTAAGTTGATTACAGAACTAGTTGGCCTTCAATGGTGACATGTGCGTCATCATCATCCACTGCTCCCCTAAACTGACAGTAAGGGTATTCACTCTTAGAGCGATTAATCCATTAACTTTTGCCTTCTAAAGTTGCTCACCGCTCTTCTAACCACACATTCAAACGTTGTTTACTCTCCACATATAAAACAATATCACCCACAAATAGCAAGCAAGGTGGAACTGTCTCCAAGATCGACTTTGTCAACTCATATAGAATTCTTGCAAATGAAAAAGGAGTCAATGGAACCCTTGGTGGAGGCTTACCTCTAAAGAAAATAAATATCTCCCACCGACACCCACACTTGTTTCAGTCCTACCATTCATATCTCTAATATTTAATTTAATTATGTCTATATATTCCATAGTACTCCTCTAACCTCCAAAATTTACCAACGTGTGTGGCACATTATCATACGTACTTTCCATTTGAATGAAGATCATGTTTCTCGCTATTCTTCTCCGCCAACCTCCCTAGGATATGTATCGCTTCTATAGTTGACCACCTTGGCATAAAACCAAATTGGTTTGCCTTAACCTTAGTCTATGTTCTAGTTATAGCCTCAACTACTCCCATAAAAATAAACTATAGTATCAATTGACGCATACAAATGAAAATTAATGCAAAATGAGTAACTACAAACACATTAGCTACACGTAATGCCCATAAGTCTAGTGGTTATGACTAGATAGTGTTAATATGATTTACATCACACATAACAATTCAAAACATGGAACCCTTTATCTGTTTCTTTTAAACAAGAAATGTTCTGGAAGCCTAAACCGCCCTATTTTGACCTTTTACCCCACCGACCAAAAAGAAGAGAGTAAAAAATCTTAAGACCACAAAAGAGAATAGCGGTGTCGAATTTGAAACAAAAATTATATGTTACAACATATTTTAAACAAGTTTAAAAGTTTTGAAAAAAAAATGTTGAGGGTCAACCCAACCATCCTATTTTGAGTTGCATAAAATTTAACCCATCTCAAACCACCAACGGTAACCATTACCCAACTCACCTTTTTTTGCAAACTGAGTTGCTACGAACACTTTAGCTAGATAAAATACCTTGGATAGTGGAAATATATATTATATCAATCAAAGACCAAGTTAAAATTTAAGGCAAAGAATATGTTAAAGCATAAAACCTAACTAACAAAATTTGACTAATTATCCAACCTAACCAATTTTACCACCTCATAACAGAAAGAAGAGAGCCATGAAATTTTAACACAATAAACATAATTTATATTTTAACATACTTTTAAATAGATCAAAACTTTTGGACAAAAGTGCTCAGGGGCAACACATAAAATCTGTTTTAATTAGATAAAATTTACCCACTTTGAACCTCCATACTTAACTAAAACTCGTCCATATTACCAGTTTGCCCATCTCTAAATAGTAGCAAATAATAGTAAAAAAAGGTAAATATCCCCTTCAATTGTGTAAAAGAGAACCAAAAATTCCCTAACCAAAAATTCCAAAATTCCCTAACAACAACAACAATAATAATAATAATAATAATAATAATAATAATAATAATAATAATAATAATAATAATAATAATAATAATAATAATAATAATAGTAATAATAATAATAATAATAATAATAATAATAATAATAATAATAATAATAATAATATATTTCTAAATGCATAAAACTTACAAAGTCAAATTACCAAAATAAATAGACTATCAAATATTATCATATTTGTATTAAGTCCACTAAATACTTGAAAAGATAAAATCTTTTGAACAAAACAAGTTCAGCATTCAAGGGCAATCTCAAACGGTGAACATTTGTACATAACAATAAACCAAGGCTACCTTAATTATTGAGTAGACCAAGGATAAAAATTGTTACACTGATCCTTTAGTAGCCGAAATCAAGACATGATTTAATGGCAATCACGAGTAGCCAAGGATTAAAATTTCACATGAATTAAGAGGGCATTCTCAAATGAAAATAAATGATCAGTTAACACAAATGATAAACTAGTGTAGGGTCAAAATCATTACCTTAATCACATATAGCCTACAGATCGAAATCGTTACCTTATTCCTGTGGTTGCTGGAATCAAGATCCAAATATTAAGTAAATGAAAACAAAAGCACGATAATTTGGAACAATAAACCTAGGGAGGTCAAAACTGTCACCTTCCTTTCTGAGTAGCTCACAGATAGAAAACAAAGGCAGTCGTGAAAGAAAACAAATATAAACATATAGCATATGACAAGCCAAGAAAGGATTGAAACCATTACCTTAATCATTGAGTAGCCCATGATAGAATCTTTGTGCAACCTTGGCTGCTATAAATACTTTAGCCACAGATAATACCTAGAAAACTAATGGTTGTGACAAGATAGTGAAAATATAAATTAAAACTCTTGGGAGACCCACATTTCATCCAAAGTATACCTTTAAACATTTAATCTGTCAAGTCATTTCATTAAAGGATTTGAACTTGTGTGCAAGAAATGTTCCTGGACAACGAAATCAACCTGCTTTCACCACTTACCCAACCTAAATCATTTTACCTCCTCTAGTCAAAAAGAAGAGATCCAAGAAATCTTTAGATCACAAAGGAGAATAGTGGTGTCAAATGTATAGCATAATTTATATATCACAACATACTTTAAAAAGTTCAAAACTTTTGAACATAAATGTCCAGCATCAACCCAACCAACTTGTTTTAATTAGCATAAAACGTTTACCCAAATTTTGAACCAGCAACATTTACCAATTTCCCTACTCACTCACACAACCAATTTGCACACCTTTAAATCTTAGTGATAGTAAAATAATTATAACTATCCCCTCTAGGGAACCAAAAAATTCCTAGACTACACGATTAATAAAAAAATTAAAACTTTTAGATAAAAACTAACCGTTTTGATCCAACCACATCTTGACCAATTCCCCAACCCACTCATCAAATGTACACCTCAACGAATCGTGTTTCTAAGTGCAACAAACTTCCAAAGTCAAATTAACAAAAAAAAAATTGGACTATCAAACAATACAGTATTTTTAATTATTACACTAAATACTTGAAAAGATAGAAAATTTGGACAAAAATGATCAGATTTGATGGCAATCTCAAACGGTCAACAGTTAGTTATGCTGAATGTTAAACCAAGGCAGGATGGAAACAGTTACCTAGGTCTTTGAGTAGCCCAAGGAAAGAAATTGTTACATTGATCCTTTACTCGTGAGAATCAATATTCCGTATTTGAAGCTATGCAAAACAATAGCTAAAGGGAGACAAAATGTCAATATTTGACAGCCACCGACGCTCTACCTGAACCACAAACGGGAGGCCAAACAGAGGCGATCTCCAAGGCGTTCGCCACCATCATAATGGCCGGCAACGATCAGTCATCAACCAAATCACGACCGGAAAGGCGTGTGGAACATGCATTCAAGCGCGGCTCAACCACCGTATACCTAACACCTGCTACCATGATTACCGGTCATAATAGGGAACCTTAGAGCCTCCCTCGAACATGTAAGCCACCATTGAGCCCTAGAAACCAAGCAATATTCAATGATCGAGAGAGGTCAATGGGTTGGCACCCAACCGTAGTCGCCAAGGGAGGAGACCGCCGACGATTTCTATAGGAACCACCGCAAACCTATCACCGCTCAACACTGCAAGACCGGCGGCGATTTCTCTCGGAACCACCTGGACGCCACCGAAGGCGGTACACAGGGACCATCGCGCGGCATCCAACGCCACCGTCTCCGCCGCACCCGCTAGGCTCAACCGCCATCGACAGAAGGAGATGGTTGGAGAGGCAGCCGTCACTGGCTCCCATGGCCACCGCCACTCAGATCTGCGAAGATGGAAAGTTAAATGGGGAATATAAAAGGGGAAAGAAGCCGGCTGTATCACATGCAATGAAGAATCCATCATCGCCGGTTTCTTTACCCACCACCACTGAGCTATGTAGAAATGAAAGACAAAAGGAAGCAACGACATATAAGAGGGAAGAACCACCTGACGCATTGAAAGTGATGAACCCCGTTTTACTGTTCATTCCAAGTCCTTTTTAAATATATAGGATAATTAAGGACAAATAACATTTGTGTTAGGTTAGTGGTTTTTAGATTGGCGAAATGAATTGATGAGTCAAAACAGGTTTGTGTCATTTACATCAACCTTATGTTATGCACATTTTATAATCATGTGATCCAAATAGGACCTGCATAGTCTATTTTCTAAACAATTAAAAAACATTGACAAATTATAATACATAAATTACATGGGTTGTACATAGACTATTGTGTTAATCAAGTTAAATAATGTGATTAAACTAGAAATAAGTTTCCCACGTTGCGCTGGAGACTTAAAACCGTACCAAATAACACAAATGTCACACCGCTGCAAACGACCATCAACAGTGATGTCGCGGTTTGTTAATACGAAGAACTTAGACCAATACGAAGAACTTAAAATCCGTGCGTTGTGACGAATTCTTCAAAAGAAAAAATAGACGTAAAATTGTTGAACCACACATACACATTGTGTTATGTTAACTTAGCAAATTTAGAGCGAAACGTAAAATGTTGAATTACATACGCATGTTGTGTCGTGTTAACTTGTAAAACTGCACACCCTCAATTTCCACAAACGGGGTTTTACCGTTAGACGTGTGACATACCAGTATATCAGACACGATCATATCAAACGACACTATATGAATTTAAAATCAATGTTTGACTTAAATCAGAGTAATGTAAATGAAATGAATAACAGTGCGGAAGCGAATAATGAAATGTAAACAATGCTGAAGATCTGAAATGCTAAGTCAAAACAATGTCTAATGCAACATAAATGGATCCGATGGATGCATGTCCTGAGTGCGTTCCTTAATTGTGCATCATGAGATTAAGCGTTCCTGTTACCTGAGAAAACATGCTAAAGTGTGTCAACATAAAGTTGGTGAATTCATAGGTTTTATCACAGATAAAAATGTTTGTAACTGTTCGAATGTTTGTAACTGTTCGAATGTTTGTAACTGTTCGAATGGTATAGTAATTAAAGCATATCGATAGGTAGCTAGCCTATAATCATGTTACATAGCATTTCGAACCGAAGCTGATTGTTTGTATGTTCGTATGTTCGTATGTTTGTTGCCTTCCCGTCACGTCTCACCAGACAGTGATAAATGTTAGGTCAATAATGCACCCGTTTGACCTCCAATCAAGCTAGCGCGACTAGCCCGGGCGGGGTTTGTCAAACCCAGTAGTACTACTCAGAATTACCTCGCTACACATTACTAACGGTTCGAGAATGTAAGGACTTTCAAGTGTGTTTGCACTAACGTAACAGGCGATATCAATAATACTAAAAACCATTTTGTAAATATGTTTGCATGTTTTCTCCCCCAAAAAGGAAAGAAAGTAAAATAGGGGCCATGAATACTCACCTCGAGTGCGTTGCAACAAATAAGTGTAAGCACAAAGGATCGGGTTCCAATTAACCTGAGTTTTATTTAATATTTATTAAGACTAAATATTAGTAATAGAATTAATTACTCAGAATAAAATGGTATGGTTCACGATCACGGTTCGGCTACAATGCAGGCTATCGGTATTTCTCATCCTCAAACAAGTACTACCATACACAAGCTCACATAAACATAAAACTCAGTTATTCACGTACACCGGATCATACATGAAGGTATTGTTTATATATCTTTAATTATAAGAGTTTTTATAATAAATTCATATGCCATACATTTATTGTAATTTCTCTAAACACAAATCTATACATTATTTTGAGATGAAACCAATTGGAGGTTCTCAAAGACTCATGGGGTTACTTCCTAAATCATTAACTTTAACCATAACTTTATCAAAATATAAATCATGTATGAAAACACTTGACCCTTTGTTTGCTGTAAAAAAAAAGAACAGTCTTGACCTGCCTTCACTAAAAAGACAATAACTTTAGTTTTACACGTCCAATTTAAGTGTGGTTGGGCTTTCTGGAAACTAGATAATCAAATACACAATTTGGACCCAAGAAACGCAGTGATTGAGTTTATCATCATTAAGTTACAACGTTCACAAGTTGGATAACAGAATCTGCCAAAACTAGATTCATCAAGTTTTAGACTAAACATGCAACCTAACAATGTTCCATGACTTCACAAGACCAAGTTATTATCTAAAATAAGTTTGAATACTCATCCAAGTGTATTTGCAAGTTCATAAGCTTTAGCACAACTCAAACCATACAATTCTTTTTTTATATATACTTTCACATGCAAAAGACCCATTACATACATATATATACACATTAACACCACATACTTCATGCACCCTACACCCTTATATACATTGATGTATTGAAAAATACATCGGTTTTCCTTTGTAAATTCTATGTAAATTTCTTTATCTTTTGTTAGTTTTCATTAAGTTTTACTTAGTTTGTGTTATTTCGTGTTTCGTAGGTTGTTTGGAGCGAAAACGAGGCTTTAATCGGCTTTGGAACGAAGAAAATGGATTTCCGGAGCAAAATATTTTCTAAGGCAAATGTGAGAAACTTTCTGAAAATTTTAGGTTTGGCACCTCGCGAAAAATAACTGGGTTTTTCCTCATGACACGCCAAGAAGTAAAAAACAAAATAAAAAAATTACAGATTTACCCCTCGCGCGTCGCGAGGGGTGTGGGGTGAATTTCTCATGACACGCCAAGAAGTGCCAGACGTGCAAAAAAACCTAATTTTCGTATTAAAGTCGTTTTGAAGCCCTTTTTTGGGGAGTTCGAGTTCTAAGCCGTAAAAAACCCTAGAGAGCGAAGTTGGAAGCATTCTAATCGTTTCAAAGGCATTTTGGAAGCGCTTGAAGTTGGTAATTGAAGATTTGAAGAGGGATTCGCAATCGGGAGTAGTTTTCACTCGGTTTTGTGGATTCACTTCCTATTTTCTGTTTTCAATGTCTTCTTTGAACTTCATGTTGAATGCTATTCTGTTTTTAATTATGTTTAGAGGCTAGAAACTTGATACTACTTAGGTTTATGATGAATATGTGTTGAATGATGAACTTTTCTTTTGATTTGTGATATTTGGTGATTTGAGATTAAGTAAAGGTTTGATTTTTATGTGATTTGGATGTGTATGCATATTTGGCTTGTCTATTGAATGGTTGTTTTTAATCTCATGTATCTTGCTGAATGTCTTTCAAGGAATAGGTGCATGCTAGATTATATGACTTTGTGTTTATGATTAATAGATGGTTTGCTAGACGTAGTACTCCATAGGTTAAGCAATTTAGTAAATTGATAAGCCGAATGTTCTTCTAATTCTCAAAAACTGTGAGGTGAGAGGTTATTGGTAAGTCTAAGGCGATAAATTGCTAGTTAGTTGTTTCGTGAGATTAGCTAACTAGTTCACTTATCATTCGGTTGTTTACCAAGTCTAATTCATGAAATCATAACTACCCCGTTTACTTTTGTAATTGAGATTTCCGCGCTGTGAGGTAGGATAATCTTTAGGGTACTTAATCTTAGTTAGATAGCTTGTGAGAGTGTTTAACGAATCGGTAGTTTAACAGCTTATAGGTTGCTTAGTTGACATTCTTGAGAAGGGTTGAGAATACTCTAAGTTGACCATAGGTTTAGCATTTTAAGATCCCGGTTCCACCAAGTCACAAAATCATTAGGAAGGTTGTCAATCAAACATAGGATTCTAACCTAAGTAGTTCGTTCATTTATAAGGTTTAAAACTCGGTTTAGTTTTGTGTTCTCACTTGTTTAATTCAAATTCAACTCTTTAGTTTAATTTTAGCTTAATTTTAGTTTAGTTCAAAACCCCCTTTTTATAATTAAAACAAATATTTGTAAAATCTAGTTGAGTCAATTAGCATAATTCATTAGAAGTCTTTGGGTTCGATAATCCGGACTTATCTTAGCTTTACTAGAGTCGACAGGTACACTTGCCTGTTAGTAGTTTAGTTCAGTTTTAGAAGTCTAGAATTTAACTTAGTGTTTAATTTAGTATTTATTTTGGCTAAATAAATTAGACTACTTCAAAGAACATCAAGTTTTTGGCGCCGCTGCCGGGGACTTCTTGTTAGTAATTGCGTTAATTTACTTGATTAGATTTTCTTGTTTATTTGTTTTATTTTTGGTTTGTTTACTTTGTTTTTTTTATTCTTTTATCGTATCTTTATTTTAGTTGTTTTAAACTTTGTTTTTCATTATTTTTGTCTAGTGCTTACATCTTGTTGCATTTGTCTTGCAGTGAATGCCCAAGCCTCATACCCGTTCACAAGGAGCACCCCCGAAGCCCCCAAGTACGGATAATCTTGGCATGCTAAGCATCCCTCAATCTTTACCACACACTTCTCCTAGTTCTTCCCCAACTTCCACTCATCCACACTCCACACACAGCTCACCACATCCTTCTCCACCACCTAGTCCGAGACACCATCAGCATCAAATGGGGGATCGACGCACGGTTCACCAGCAGTCCACCGAGGGCTTTACGGGAGTTAATTCCCCAATCACATGTCCGGCAGTTGTCAATGATAATTCTTGGCAAATTCCTTCCTATATCATGACCGCCATCACCAACACCTGCCAGTTTCATGGTCGTGACGATGAAGATGCTCCGGCTCACATAGCCCGTCTCGCTCGCATTTGTGGCACCTTCAAGCTTCAAGGTGCCACGGATGATGCTATCTATCTTCAGCTATTCCCATTCTCACTCGCGGGTAAAGCCGCCACTTGGCTTGATTCTCACCCCGCAGGTACTTTCACCACTTGGGCGGACCTTCGTGATCGTTTTCTTAAGAAATATTTCCCGCCTACCAAGGCTTCCCGCCTTCGTGATGAGATCCATTCATTCCGAATGGAGCCTGACGAGCCATACTACCTTGCCTGGGAGCGTTTTCAGAACTTACTTAGTCGTTGCTCTCAGCATGGCCTTTCAGATTGGGCCCTTGTAGAGAAGTTCTACAATGGGCTCACTTATGACACTCGTGCTCGTTTTGATACTGCTGCAGGAGGGCACCTCATGGCGAAGATGAGTGTGACTGAATGCAATGAGCTTTTTGAGAGTTTTGCTCAGGCCGAGTATGAGCAGCGGTCAGTCAACAGGAAATCAAGTCCTGTCACTAGTTCCTCTTCCCGAGGAGTTCACCGTGTCGCTATGGATACTAGTGTGGCCGCCATTCTGGAGAATCTTGTGAGGGAGGTGAGGGAGCTGAAGGTGAAGGTAGACAAGTGTGAGGTTTGTCGTGGTGGTCACGACACCAGTGAGTGTCCTGTTCTTCACCAAGAACAGGTAGACTTTATAGGAGGTCAACCCTGTAGTTCATCTAATTCGTATGGTAATTCTTATAATCTAGGGTGGCGAAACCACCCGAATTTCAACTGGCGCTCTTCCGGAAATCCCCCTGGTTTCCATTCCAATTTCAATCATAACCAGGGGCAGGGTCAGTCGTCGAGTGGGAATTCCGGGTACACTGGTTCTGGGAGTGGTGGGAGTAAGTCGGATAGGATAGAGGAGTTGTTGACTCAGTTAGTCGCTAAGGATGCTAACACACAAAAGACCCTAGCTGAGCACGATATTCTGTTGAAGAATCAACAATCCGCCTTCTTAGACCTTCAGCGTTCCGTTGGTGACATTGCCCGGCGTTTGGATGAGAGGCCTCCTGGCCAATTTTCTGGTTCCACTCAACCCAATCCGAACGCCCAACTGAAGGCAGTCACCACTCGTAGTGGTAAAGGAGGAGATGTTGTGAAGTCTCCGGCTCCTATTGATGATGAGGAGCCAGTTGATGAGGAGATTGAGATGGAGACTCCTGGGAGGGTGCAACCGAGGCTAGTCCCAGCAAGTACCGCACCGAACAGTGAGTCTCATTCTGAGAAAGTCGCACCCAAGAAGTCGACTATGTTTAGACCTTCTCCCGAGATCGATCATTCCCGTGTCCCATACCCTGCTCGCGTTGCACACCAGAAGTATGCAAAGGAGTATGGACACTTCTTAGACATGTTTAGGCAGCTCAAGATCAATCTACCATTCATAGAGGCTCTCCAGCATATGCCTAAGTATGCTAAGTTTCTGAAAGATCTCCTGAGACGGAAGGACAGGTTAGGCGAACTGTCCAATGTTCAGTTGAGTGCAGGTTGTTCTGCTGTGGTTCTGAACAAACTACCAAAGAAGTTAGCAGATCCCGGGATCTTTACAATCCCATGTTTGTTTGGTAGTGACACTCAGAGCCGAGGATTGGCAGATTTAGGTGCTAGCATCAATTTGATGCCTTATTCTGTTTACAAGAAGCTAGACCTAGGTGATCTGACCCCTACACACATGACACTCTCTCTTGCTGACCGATCGATTAAGTATCCACGGGGTATTGTTGAGAACCTTCTAGTGAAGGTTGATAAGTTTGTGTTCCCTGTGGATTTCGTCATTCTTGATATGGAGGCTGACGATATTGTGCCTCTCATTTTCGGCCGCCCGTTCCTTCGCACTGCCAAGGCACTCATTGATGTCTTTGATGGCAAGATTACTCTTCGTGTGGGTGACGAAAATGTCACATTCGATGTGCTCAAGTCTATGAGACATCCCGGTGATCTGGACGATTTTAGTGATCCATGCCATTCCGTTTACTTCATCAATTCTTTCATTTCTAGCATGGATCACTGTCTTGATTACATCTGTGGAGTAGATTTGGTTGTTGATCGGGAGAGAGAGGAGCTTGCAGTAGTTGAGGAGGAGTCTCCATTGTTTTCGGAGGCATTGGAGATTAGTGAGGATAGAGAGGAGAGTAGGAGACCTTCCTTAGAGTCACCGCCACCTTTAGAGCTTAAGGTCCTGCCCTCCCACTTAGAGTATGTTTTCCTTGGAGATGAGTCGACTTTGCCTGTCATTATTTCTTCTAAGTTGACGGAGGAAGAGAAGACTCAGTTGCTTGATGTGCTCAAGGCACATACGCAAGCCATTGCCTGGCGTTTGTCTGATATTCAGGGCATCAGTCCGGCTTACTGCACACATAAGATACTCATGGAGGATGAGTATAAGCCGGTGGTCCAGCCTCAGCGGAGGCTAAACCCGAAGATGCAGGAGGTTGTGAAGAAGGAGGTGCTGAAGTTGATGGATGCGGGGTTGATTTACCCCATTTCTGATTCTCCGTGGGTGAGCCCGACTCAGGTTGTCCCCAAGAAGGGAGGGATGACAGTGGTCATGAATGAGAAGAACGAGCTCATCCCCAGTCGCACGGTCACTGGTTGGCGTGTCTGTATCGATTACAGAAAGCTGAATGATGCCACCAGGAAGGACCATTTCCCCCTTCCATTCATTGATCAGATGCTAGAGCGTTTAGCAGGCCAGCAGTTTTACTGCTTCCTGGATGGCTTTTCAGGTTACTTTCAGATCCCTATTGCTCCAGAGGATCAAGAAAAGACCACCTTCACTTGTCCCTATGGTACATATGCATACCGTAGGATGCCATTCGGCTTGTGTAACGCTCCAGCTACATTCCAGCGTTGCATGGTAGCTATCTTCCAGGATATGATCGAGACATCCATGGAGGTCTTCATGGATGATTTTTCAGTTTATGGAAGCTCCTTTGATCAGTGTTTAGGTAATCTCGAGAGGATGCTGAAGAGGTGTATTGAGACGAAGTTGATGCTCAACTGGGAGAAGTGTCACTTCATGGTGACCGAGGGAATTGTCTTAGGTCACAAAGTTTCGAGAGAGGGTATAGAGGTTGATAGGGCAAAGATTGACACTATTTCTAGACTTCCACCACCCACTAGTGTCAAGTCCATTCGCAGTTTCTTAGGTCATGCAGGTTTCTATAGGCGCTTCATTAAGGACTTTTCAAAGATTACTCGTCCCATGACCCGTCTTTTGGAGAAAGATGTTCCATTCATCTTTGATGAGGAGTGTCTTAAGGCTTTTGAGTTTCTCAAGGAGCGGTTGGTTAGTGCTCCTATCTTGGTTTCCCCCGACTGGAGCTTGCCTTTCGAGCTCATGTGTGATGCCTCTGATTATGCAGTCGGGGCTGTTCTTGGTCAGAGGAAAGACAAGCATTTCCACCCCATTTATTATGCTAGTAAGACTCTTAATGATGCCCAAGAGAATTACACCATCACGGAGAAAGAGCTTCTAGCAGTTGTCTTTGCCTTTGACAAGTTTCGTTCGTACCTGGTCCTTTCCAAGACTACTGTTTTCACAGATCACTCGGCATTGCGATACCTTTTCGCAAAGAAAGATGCCAAGCCTAGGTTGATTCGATGGATTCTCTTGCTTTCCGAGTTCGACATAGAGATAAAGGATAAGAAGGGAGCGGAGAATGTGGCTGCTGATCACCTCTCCCGATTGGAAGATCCGGGTAGAGAGGAGATTCGTGAGGAGGCAATCGGAGATAAATTCCCTCATGAATCGATAGACTTTATCGAGGCTGAGAGGCAAGGTATGCCATGGTTCACGGACCTGGCAAATTACCTTGCAGACGGAGTAGTAGTTAAGGGGATGACCACTCAGCAACGTAAGAAGTTTTTCAGGGATGCGAATCGTTATGTTTGGGATGACCCATTCCTGTATCGGATAGGAGGAGATCGAGTGCTGAGGAGGTGTGTGAGCAAGGAGGAGGGTTTGGAGATCCTCAAGCATGTTCACACGGGCCTGACAGGAGGCCATCATGGTCATCACACCACGGCTCAGAAGGTGTTTGACTGTGGTTTCTATTGGCCTTCAGTAGTGAAGGATGCTCTTGACTTCGTTAAGAGGTGTGATGCTTGTCAACGCACCGGAAACATCTCATCCAAGGATGAAATGCCCCAAAACCCGATTCAAGTGATAGAGGTCTTTGATGTTTGGGGCATTGACTTCATGGGACCATTCCCTTCCTCCAAAGGGAATAAGTACATCCTCGTGGCGATTGACTATGTCTCGAAGTGGGTTGAAGCTCAAGCTTTGCCCACTAATGATGCCCGAGTGGTGGTGAGATTTCTTAAGAAGTTGTTTTGTCGATTCGGTACTCCCAAGGCGCTTATAAGTGACCGTGGCACTCACTTTTGCAACACCATCATGGAGAAGGTGTTGGCCCGCTACGGAGTCGCTCATCGACTGTCCACCGCGTACCATCCGCAAACAAGCGGTCAAGTGGAGAACGCGAATAGGGGAGTGAAGAGAATTTTGGAGAAAACCGTTGGGAAGAGTCGGAAGGATTGGTCCGACAAGCTAGATGATGCACTTTGGGCGTTTAGGACAGCCTACAAAACACCTTTAGGAACTACACCGTTTATGATTGTTTATGGTAAGGCGTGTCATCTTCCCGTTGAGCTAGAGCATAGAGCTCTTTGGGCCCTTAAGACGGTTAACCTTGACCTCACAGAAGCCGCAAGGAAGAGGTTCTTTCAAATCCATGAGTTGGAGGAGCTTAGGGATGCGGCTTACTCCCGATCATTGAGCATTAAAGAAAGAAACAAAGCAATGCATGATCGGAGGTTGAAGGGAGTAAAGGAGTTCAAGGAGGGTGATAGGGTCCTTCTTTACAATTCCCGCCTCAAGTTGTTTGGTGGGAAGTTGAAGTCAAAGTGGTCGGGACCCTACACAGTGAAGGAAGTGTTTCCCTATGGTACGATTGAGTTACTCAATGAGATTGATGGGAGCACTTGGAAGGTCAATGGTCATCGTCTCAAGCATTACCTAGGGGGACCATTGGACCCGAGAGAGAGAGAGGAGGTTCCTCTCGAAACACCCGAGAGCTCGGGTGTTTAGAGGTTTAGGTAACATGCCTATTTGTAGAGTTTGTGGTTGGTTAATTTTTTTTTATAGTTTATTTCATGTTTAGGCACTTGTAATCTTAGTTTTTGCTAACTTTTTTTTCTTACTTTAATTGCATTTTTTTTTCTTTGAATTTTTGTATTTTTTTTCGTGTTCTGTTTTGGTGTTTCAAAGTGTCAATGCAGGGATTAGATTCGTTGGGAAAAGAGAGATGAAGAAAAACGACATCAGATAACCCTTTTGTAGCAATGTGCTTGAGTTTGTGGCATGATTGGAAGTTGATATTCAAGCAGGCTATGGATTGATTTTGCAGTTGCTAGACAAGGATTGTGTGCCATGGTTATCAAGGGGAGTCTTTTCCGTTTAGTTTTTTTTTAGCCTTTTAGTTTCAAGTTTTCTTTTTCGTATTGTTCCTTTTTAGTTCTAAGTAACCAATATCTCGCCTTGCATTGAGGACAATGCAAATCTTAAGTGTGGGGATGGGATATGTAAAAAAAAAAAAAAAATTAAATAAATAAAGAGGTTAGAGTGTGCTCAAAGGCTTAAGTTTTCAAAGTAAATCACCACCCAAGTCTTTGTCAAGTCGTGGTTAGGGTCACTAGTCATGGTCGTTCTCTGGATTGGTTGGTAAGAAGAAGAAAAGAATTTTCTAATCGGGTGTAATAAGCTAGAAGGTGGACTTTGTATGCATGTTTCACATTTTTATTCCTTACCCTTGATTATTGTGAGGATTTGAGCCCATTCGTGAGCCTAGGAAATCAATAGGAATTTGCTCACTTTCTTTCATGAGTGCTTTCCGGAATGATCATAATCTTCTAGAACTTGCATGGTGTATACATTACCGGACTTTAGACTAAGCTTTGCACAAAAAAGATTAAGGCCCCTAGGATTAGCCCTCTTTTCTTTTTGATTAGCCTTTTTCTTTTGTTTTTACTTCTTTACCCAAATATCCGTTTAGTAGCCCCTCTGAGCCTTAGCTTTTCCCTTTTGTAACCCCCTTTAGCCCATCTAACCATTTCTAGCCTTTTCTTTTCTTTTATTTTTTAACCCGTGTGGTGAAACTTTAATAAATATGTTGATAGTTGTTCTTTTATTTTGTCCTTAGTTGTTCCTATTCAAGTATGGATGATTTATATGATGAAAAAAAAATATATATGATAAAGAAAAAAAAAAAAAAAAAAAAAAAAAAAGAAAAAAAAAGAAAAAAAAAAGAAGGAAATAAGTGATAATTGATCACAGGTGCTAGTTTGACGTAGATTAAGTGTTTACGGGTCAAAAATTACCCGGATTCGCCTTTGTTCATTTTATTTTTGTGATTTCATTAGTATAACATGCTTATTTTGGTTTCACCACCTTTTAGTCCACTTTAAATTCCTTCTCCGCACCCGAACCTTAGCCTAACATTATAACCTGTTTATGACCTTATGATTTGGGCATTTGCTTTGTTAGTTGGTTGAGTTTTGATGATCATGCAAGCTTATGGTAATGTTATGTCATTCTTGGTTGAGGGTTACACAGATATATGCTAGTACATCTTTTACTAGCCCATAAATCAACCCGAGAGGTGTGAGGTTTTGTGAAAAAAAAAATGCGAGTACATGCATTGGGAAAACTTAAAGGCTTATTAGTCCCGGTTAGACTATTTGGATAGGGAATGTTGGTTGTTAGAGATGGGTATGACTTTGGACCTTGACTGGGTATTGGTAAAGGTTTGGGGAAGTGTTTTGTCAACAAAAGCCGATGAGTAGCACGATGACTTTGCTTGAGGACAAGCAAAAAGACAAGTGTGGGGATATTTGATGTATTGAAAAATACATCGGTTTTCCTTTGTAAATTCTATGTAAATTTCTTTATCTTTTGTTAGTTTTCATTAAGTTTTACTTAGTTTGTGTTATTTCGTGTTTCGTAGGTTGTTTGGAGCGAAAACGAGGCTTTAATCGGCTTTGGAACGAAGAAAATGGATTTCCGGAGCAAAATATTTTCTAAGGCAAATGTGAGAAACTTTCTGAAAATTTTAGGTTTGGCACCTCGCGAAAAATAACTGGGTTTTTCCTCATGACACGCCAAGAAGTAAAAAACAAAATAAAAAATTACAGATTTACCCCTCGCGCGTCGCGAGGGGTGGGGTGAATTTCTCATGACACGCCAAGAAGTGCCAGACGTGCAAAAAAACCTAATTTTCGTATTAAAGTCGTTTTGAAGCCCTTTTTTGGGGAGTTCGAGTTCTAAGCCGTAAAAAACCCTAGAGAGCGAAGTTGGAAGCATTCTAATCGTTTCAAAGGCATTTTGGAAGCGCTTGAAGTTGGTGATTGAAGATTTGAAGAGGGATTCGCAATCGGGAGTAGTTTTCACTCGGTTTTGTGGATTCACTTCCTATTTTCTGTTTTCAATGTCTTCTTTGAACTTCATGTTGAATGCTATTCTGTTTTTAATTATGTTTAGAGGCTAGAAACTTGATACTACTTAGGTTTATGATGAATATGTGTTGAATGATGAACTTTTCTTTTGATTTGTGATATTTGGTGATTTGAGATTAAGTAAAGGTTTGATTTTTATGTGATTTGGATGTGTATGCATATTTGGCTTGTCTATTGAATGGTTGTTTTTAATCTCATGTATCTTGCTGAATGTCTTTCAAGGAATAGGTGCATGCTAGATTATATGACTTTGTGTTTATGATTAATAGATGGTTTGCTAGACGTAGTACTCCATAGGTTAAGCAATTTAGTAAATTGATAAGCCGAATGTTCTTCTAATTCTCAAAAACTGTGAGGTGAGAGGTTATTGGTAAGTCTAAGGCGATAAATTGCTAGTTAGTTGTTTCGTGAGATTAGCTAACTAGTTCACTTATCATTCGGTTGTTTACCAAGTCTAATTCATGAAATCATAACTACCCCGTTTACTTTTGTAATTGAGATTTCCGCGCTGTGAGGTAGGATAATCTTTAGGGTACTTAATCTTAGTTAGATAGCTTGTGAGAGTGTTTAACGAATCGGTAGTTTAACAGCTTATAGGTTGCTTAGTTGACATTCTTGAGAAGGGTTGAGAATACTCTAAGTTGACCATAGGTTTAGCATTTTAAGATCCCGGTTCCACCAAGTCACAAAATCATTAGGAAGGTTGTCAATCAAACATAGGATTCTAACCTAAGTAGTTCGTTCATTTATAAGGTTTAAAACTCGGTTTAGTTTTGTGTTCTCACTTGTTTAATTCAAATTCAACTCTTTAGTTTAATTTTAGCTTAATTTTAGTTTAGTTCAAAACCCCCTTTTTATAATTAAAACAAATATTTGTAAAATCTAGTTGAGTCAATTAGCATAATTCATTAGAAGTCTTTGGGTTCGATAATCCGGACTTATCTTAGCTTTACTAGAGTCGACAGGTACACTTGCCTGTTAGTAGTTTAGTTCAGTTTTAGAAGTCTAGAATTTAACTTAGTGTTTAATTTAGTATTTATTTTTGGCTAAATAAATTAGACTACTTCAAAGAACATCATACATAGTCGTGTGTATATATATATCTGCACATGCATGCTGCCCCCACTTTAAACACCAATTCATAATACATCAACATCACCCATGTGACACACACACTAAACGCACACATGCATGGCAACAGCCTTGCACGATCATATATATATATATATATTTATATATATATACACACGTATATACAAGATTGAACACACATAGATACATCGCATATATACATATACAAATACGCAGAAACAATCCTATAACGCACCGTACACCACATACAAGAATACGTGACCTTCCTGCACCCGAACTCGAAACCGTCTCATACCGAGTGAGCTACGGAACGAATTCAATCACCGCTCACGGCTGCACGTTCGCTCGATCCGAGGCGAGGGAGGCTGTTTCGGGAATGAGGTGTCGCAACTGGAATGACGTCGGAGTTGTGGTGCTGCCGGAGATGGAGATCGGGCCAAAGAGAGCTGTCGTCGGTGATGCTTCACTTAGGGTTGCGGGAGAGGTTACGATGAAGATGATTGCGGGGAGTCGTACGTATGGGGTAAACATTTGTGAAGGGTTGAGTTCGTCGGAACCGGTAGTGGGGTGGAGGAGTGTTGTCGTTTGCGTTCGAGATTCACAGTGAGGGGGAAATAAGAGGCGGCTGAATGGTGTTGTGAGGTGGTTTTTGTGAGATCGTGGGCAGGGAGGTTGTCAATGCTAGATGTACAATTATTAGGGTTACCAATTTAAAGTGGAAAAGTGGTAGGGAGTTGGTTAAAGAATGATTCAAAGGAGGAGTTGGTTATAGTGGAGTTGGTGGAGGAGTTGATATAGTTTTCTTTTATGGATGTATCTTGGGATGAAGGTAGGTGGGGTTGGGCAAGTGGTTATAGTGGGGTTGTTGTTAGGTTGCGATA
Organism: Flaveria linearis; assembly: GCA_024085815.1. Classification (NCBI taxonomy): domain Eukaryota; kingdom Viridiplantae; phylum Streptophyta; class Magnoliopsida; order Asterales; family Asteraceae; genus Flaveria; species Flaveria linearis. The sequence goes on along the minus strand of CM044017.1, from coordinate 57,772,670 downwards.
ACATCTTTTGATTATATAATTGTTTGTATTATTATTATTATTGTTATTTTACTAATGTTTAATTGTGGTCAAGTTAATTATAATTATATACTAATAATAATTAAGATTTCGAACTAATAATAATGTCGAATAACGTTGACAAATAGTAATGATAACGAAACAGTCGGAACGGTGTTAACCTAAAATATGCGGGTTGTCATAAAAACTTTGGACGAAACGTAAAATGAAGATTTGTAAAATATAAAAAGTATAGTGAAACAAAGTTGAAAATATAAAAGTTGTGAGATTAAATTGTAAAAAATGAAGAGTTTTGGGTTCAAAGTAAAGAAAGTCAAATTTGAGAAGTTAAAATGTAAAAATTAAAAAACTTTATGTTAAAAGTGAACAATCAATTAAAAAAACCCCTATGCATCAGGTACAACACCATTATATATGAAAACGTTGATAATTAGTATAATATAAATTTAATATTACTTTTCATCATCAACTGAAATAAACTTAAACCAAAAATCAATCAATAAGAATATTAATATGTAACTGATTATTTATAAATAGTTATATAGATATCATTTTATTTTATTCTATTATCTGTGAAGATTTAGATTATTAAAATATCTTAGACACTAAAAGGAAGAAGATCAATAGCGACGACATCTGTCGCTGCTATTAGTAGGGTTTGTCGCCGCTATTACTAATTGCGGTGACATGTCACTACTAAATAGTCGCCGCTAATAATTTGTCGTTAATGGTTGTTAGGTCGCTGCTAAAATGTCACCGCTAATGATGTCACTGTTAATACTATTATTAGCGGCGATTCTGTTGCCTCTATCTGTGTTGTAAAAACTCCCGGGAATGACTTTTAGCGGCTACATGTGTCGCTGCTAATAGTCAACTTTTCGTTTTTGGCTTTTTTTTTTTTTTGAATTTCCAGTTTTAAAAACCGAATAAAACTGTATAAAAATAAACCCAGATTTCTCAATAACACAAATAAGATACACATACAAATAATATTAAGAAGTACACGAGTGTTAACAAAGTATGCTAATTACATTGTTGTAAGGCCCCTGATTCCAGGAAGCCCTACAGTTGATCATTTACAGCATAACAATAATTTAAAACATCTACGTAAGTAAACATTGCAGCGGAAATCTCTTTTATCGAATTCGTCATGACATAATTCAAAGAAAATTGTTAATATTGTCTTAAGTACATTAAACAAATTTTAAAAAAGTGATTAACAATCTTCTGAATCGGAAATGCCAGTCTTTGGTTTCCAAGAAACTTTAGATCCATGCTCCCATCCCTCTAAGCCCTATAGCTCACCTGTCAGACTAATATGCATACAAAAGTCAGCTTCGCTGAGTGAGTCCTAGGTTTACTTTATTATTCTAAAGTTTTATCATCACGTAACTAAGCGATCTACTATACACAGATTATCACTTTATCAATACTTTATCATTAAGACTTTTGCTTAATTATTTACTATTACTCTTCTTTACCCGTCAATTCACAGTTACTATGTCTCGGGATCTGTCCAAGGGCTGACCCCCTACATGTGACAAACACAAGACTTTACTCTGTATATGCTTATGACAAACACAAGAGTTTACTCTGTATATGCTTGTGACAAACACAAGTATTTACTCTGTATATGCTTGTGACGAACACAAGGCTTGTCACACCCCAACCGATGGCGGAAACATCAGGGCGTGAGAAGTGATAGATTGTTCAAAGACATCATAGACTAAAGTGACAATAAGTTAAGATTAAATTTCATTCCCATTAATCAACGTAACATTACAAAGTTTCAAATAAACACACAATAATTTGGAGAAATACAAGTCTAAAATAAAATGATAGATTTAGTGTGTTTCCAAGTCCACCTAATTAAATTTCTGATAAAGCTTCAAGCATTTCCTGCAATATGTATAAAATATTGGTCAACATATGAATATGTTAACCATACAAATTTGAATACATAGCATAATAGTGAATAAATCTCAATTCAACATAAGTAGAGTATACTAAAGTTTGTACATTGCTAGCATGCAAAGCCATAATCAAAGCAAAGTGTCCACTAGCGTACTTAGTATCAAGAGTGAGCAAGACCGTAAAAATTGATAACTTAACATAAACCCTTCATAATAGGGCAGATGTGCTAGTCCTATAGCGGTATACATGTTAAGGGAGGTTTAGATTGCTTGCAAGATAATGTATTCTAGAATGTATTCACAAATAGTATAACAAGTAATCATGTTTGTATGAATTGAGTTTTAGAGTAATTTGATTGAATGAATAATTGAGTGTATTTGATAATTGACACATGTTATAACCCAAATAGTGTTAAAACAAAATGGGTGAAGTATGACTCACGGTTTGGCGATTAGAATCCACAAGGATAGATGAATGAGTTTAAAAGATTGAATCACCAAAATCACCCTAAAAGTTAAAAAAAGTATGTAAGTTTAGGATTCAAAGTTTGAGATTTTAGCAATTGAAAGGTATACGAAAATTACAAATATGAGTATACATGAAAGTATATACTACTTAGACACTTATTTGGACACCATGTATTTTGTGTGTTTTTTATGAGTATTAATCACTCATTGGAAGTCCAAAGTAAGAAATCATAAGATTAATATAATGTCTACCTTAACACATAACATTCAACCATGGTTTAATTGATGTTATAGTTTGGTTTTGACTATATATTATGTAGATATAAATATAAATCATGCATTAATAGTAGGGTAATCCACAAACCTTAAAGTGTTATCTTCATATAAGTCATGTATTAGAGGTGGGGATATCCACAAACTTCAAGATTGTCACCATTGCATAAAATCTTCACAAAAGGGTGATTCGGATGGTCATGAGTACATAAATAAAAGTACAAAAGTAAACTAATTAGTTTGACTAACTGCTCAAGTGGGGTATGGTGGATAGATTAGTTGTAGAACCAAGGTTCAACGTCACATTTCATACTATAACACAAGCCTTTCAACATAGGTTGGAGGCTCGGTTTGGTTTCATCCACTTCTTGATTTGTAGATCACTTAGTATTTTGTAAAGATGAAAGAATGGGGTATTTATACATAAAAATCCTATCAAAAGCACATCAATTATTCCTCAATATCTCCCTTAAAATGATGAGTATGTACTTAAAAATATTAAATTGTGTTTGCAGCTGTTTAAAAGGGCAAGTTGGACAAAAGAAGAATATTTGACAAGAAATTGAAGTAATCCGAGCTTTGGAGTCCAAGCATGGGGTCGTGCCTTATTAAGCACGCCCCCATGCCTTGCCTGAAACACACCCCCGTGCTAAATTAACACACCCCCATGCTAAATTGACACACCCCCGTGTTTGACAATCTGACAGGACAAAAAGTACTGTCCCTTAAAAGCAAGCATGGGGCCGTGCCCCTCCTCCAACATGGGTCTGTGTCCCATTAAGCACGGGGTCATGCCAGACACAACCTGCACGTGCGAGCCGACCAACTTCCATAAGCATTGTACTAGCACGAGGCCGTGCCTTTAGGCACGGGGTCATGCTTAAACACTCTAGAAAGCCTATAAATTGAGTCCTAAGTTCACCATTTTGGCAAGCTTTTGGGGGAGAGTTAGTCTGGAGAATTTTCTCAGGAATCAAGTCTTCAAGACCATTTGAAGGCTCGGGAGGTGCATACAACACTTGGAAGAAGCTCGGGATTGTCTACACGTCATCAATTGTGGATCACCGGTTTGATTGTTCCATTTCACCAATGATTTCATATTTATCTTCTATGTTATCTGTTGTTATGTTCAAGCTCATTATGAGCTAAACTCTTATTATTATCCTAATTAGGTGAAACTTATGTAATTTGTGATGAAACTAATGGTGTGATATATCTTATGTTAATATTATGGTGGTCTTGGGAAAACTTTTGATGGTTAGCATCTACATTTGAACGAGAAGTTATAAATTTATGGTTTGTGATTATGATTGTCATACACGGTTGAAAAATGTATGATCAACTTTCATTCACGAAACCGGTCTTCATAATAAATCCATGGCTAATGAACTAGAAATGGTTATTAGAAATCATATCACCTTAACTTTCTGATCATTTGTGGATTCCCTTTTATTAGTCTGAGAAATCTACAGTAATTGTTAAGGTTTTCTAAAATTAATGGTATGTTAGGAAGGAACCTGGTCAACTCTCTTTTTAACATTAAGTTATGTATTCAGAAATCGTATCTCAAAAAGGTCACAGAAGATTTACCTACATTACTAGGATTTTGATCTAAGTAGTAAAATCAGCTTGACGTGATCCCAGTCATTACGGAGCAGGATAGACGAGAAATCACGCCAGCTTATCTTTATAAACATTAACATAATTACATTAATCAATATCTTTAATCGCACCACCAATTCATCACAGTTATATAAGTGTAATCTAATTAGGATGATAGCCTTTATTCTCTGGTTTTAAATCCAAACGCTTCAATCCTACTTTACTTTATTTTAATTATTGTTTTTAAACTCCAAAAATCTTATTAATGCAACTTATCATTTTCTCAAAAAAAAACCCAATCTGATAGTCAAATATTAAGGTTGTTGAGTAGGCTAGGTGTGTCCACGGATTGATACCCGGTTCTTACAAAAACTATATTACCATATGAGAGGTAAACTTGCCTTTTGTGTGTGTGGTTTAGTATTAGTAATAACCAATTAAAGCTAAATCCTTGCGAAAAATCTTATCAAAATATATACATTCCGCATTGAACAATAGCTAGAACCTAAAGCCAAACCTTCTATTGAAGGCCCTCCAGTTTAGAGCTTAAATAACTTCCATCTCATCTCGAATACGCTTTTCTTGAAAACACATCTCAACTTCCTGTCACAATCTCATCCGCCTTATCAATTGATGAGAAGAACAAGTTTCTCAATGTGCTGAAGGCACATACATGAGCAATTGCATGGAAAATCATGGACATCAAGGGAACAATCCATTCTTTTGCACTCACAAGATATTTATGGAGGAGAACTTCAAATCCATCATTCAACCTCAAAGGCATTTAAACCCGAGGATGCAAGAGGTGATAAAGAAAGAAGTAATCAAACAGCTAGATGCCGGTTTGATTTACCCTATTTCTGATTCACCTTGGGTCAGTCTCGTCCAAGTTGTTCCAAAGAAAGGAGTAATGACTGTTGTAACTAACGAGAAGAATGAGCTTACTCCCACTCGTACAGTTACAGGATGGAGAGTTTGTATCGATTATCGCAAACTCAATCATGCCACAAGGAAAGATCACTTCCCTCTTCATTTTATTAACCAAATGCTTGAGAGATTATCTGAAAAAATGTTCTATTGTTTCCTGGATGGTTTCTCAGGTTATTTCCAAATTCATACTGCTCCCGAAGATCAGGAGAAAACGACATTCACCTATCTATATGGCATGTTTGCTTATCAGCGAATGCCCTTTGGATTATGTAATGCTCCCGCTACATTTCAAAGATGCATGGTAGCAATCTTTCACGACATGATCGAACACTCAATGAAAGTTTTCATGGATGACTTTTCCATCTTTGAAAACTCATTTGAACAATGTCTTGAAAATCTAGAATAGATGTTGGTTAGATGTGAAGATTCTAACCTTATTTTGAATTGGGAAAAATGTCATTTCATAGATACTGAAGGAATAATGTTAGGACATAAGATCTCTCGAGCAGGCCTTGAAGTCGATCAGGCTAAAGTCGACACTGTTCCCAAACTTCCACATCCCACGATCATGAAAATATCAGAAGTTTCCTAGGTCATGCAGGATTCTACCGTCGTTTCATCAAAGATTTCTTGAAAATGGCTCGACCAATGACTCAACTTCTTGAGAAAGACTCATAATTTGTTATTAGAAATCATATCACCTTAACTTTCTGATCATTTGCGGGTTCCCTTTTATTAGTCTGAGAAATCTACAGTAATTATTATGGTTTTCTAAAATTAATGGTATGTTAGGAAGCAACCTGGTCAACTCTCTTTTTAACATTAAGTTAGTTTTTCAGAAATCATACCTCAAAAAGGTCACAAAAGATTTACCTACATTACTAGGGCTTTGATCTAAGTAGTAAAATCAGTCTGACGTGATCCTAGTCATTACGGAGCAGGATAGACGATAAATCGCGCCAGCTCATCTTTATAAACATTAACATAATTATATTAATTAATATCTTTAATTGCACCACCAATTCATCACAGTTATATAAGTGTAATCTAATTAGGATGATAGCCTTTATTCCCTGGTTTTAAATCCAAACGCTTCAATCTTACTTTACTTTATTTTAATTATTTTTTTAAACTCCAAAAATCTTAGTAATGCAACTTATCATTTTCTCAAAAAGAAAACCCAAACTGATAGTCAAATATTAAGGTTGTTGAGTAGGCTAGGTCTGTCCACAGATTGATACCCGATTCTTACCAAAACCATATTACCACACGACAGGTACACTTGTCTTTTGTATGTGTGGTTTAGTATTAGTGATAACCAATTAAAACTAAATCCTTGCAAAAAATCCTTATCAAAATATATACATTCCGTATTGCATCAGGTGTAAAAGCCTTAAATTTCTGAAATATAACTTTAACATAAGTCTTCCAACATTGAAGTTGTTGGTGACTTGGTTTAGTATGAAAAAGGTTTTAAAAAAAGACAAGAAAACATGTATGAAATAATCAAGTAGGATATTTACAACTTGGACCTTAAAAATAAGGGTTTACCATACTTGTTCACCTTGGTGACTAAGTGGTAAAGAAAATAAAAGAAGAAAGTAAGAAAAGAAAAAATAATAAACAAATAAATAAAAACTCACAAGTTGTTCTTGAAGATTTCATGCGAAAGATGAACTTTTGGATGAAATGATAGAGTTTAAGAGAGAGTTTAGAGTGATAAAAATGATTAGAGAGGGATTTGGGTTAGTATTTATAGATGAAAATTATGGTTGGGTATTAAAGAAAAGTAGTTGGGGAGATGAGTGGAGTTAATTTTAAAGTTTTAATTTTAACCTTCAACTTATTTTATTTATTAATTTACACCATAAACTCATTATTAATCATGTTTTAACATATGAACCATAAAAATAAAACATATAAATAATTTTTCAAGAGAAAAAAATAAATAAATATAAGTCCCGATATGTTGCTCGATTTTACATTAAAATGCGTATTCGCAATTGTTTAAGCGTTGCATTAGCTTATAATCAACAAGAATGATATAAAAAGATATTTCACTATGAACAAGTCTTGAAATTACAAGGATTGTATAAGGTACATTAAAAGACAGAAAATGGAAAATACGGAACGTTACAAGACTTTATTCTGTATGTGCTTGTGAAAACACAAGAGTTTACTCTGTATATGCTTGTGATAAATACAAGATTTCACTCTGGCAATTGGTATAGTGTTATGAGCTCGATAATAATTTTTTAAGTTTCACTTCCATCTTTAGTTATACATATACTTATACACGATAAGAAATAAGCTCTTAATTTATACATTCAAATTTCAGCAACAATAAGAAATAAACCATATAACCAAACCTCCACGGGATAGCGAGGATTTGGGGGCGGCAGCCCCTGATAGCAGGGTTTTAGGGGCGACAGCTCCTAGTGGGGTCCAAGGGGCAACATCTCTGGCTGGGATCGTGCTGCCAGGTCAGCGCGAAAATTTTTTATTTAAACATGAAATATAATTAAAACAGACTTGGGGATTTTGGGGTGTTACAATTGTTTATATATATATATATATATATATATATATATATATATATATATATATATATGTTCCGACTTGACCCCGTTATTACTAAGTGATTGTATTGATATTTTGGGGTGTTACAATTGTTTAACCTAAACATTAAATGTAGTTAAAACAAACTTAAACTACTTAACCGTTATCCTATTCATTGTCCTCGTCCGAATCATCTTCATCAGCATGTTGTGTAGCTTTTTGAGAGGCAATAAGTTGTGTAATTTAATACATAAAGTTCGCATTTTGAAACAGACTTGTGATTTGAGTCCACAAAACAAACATACATTATAAGTTGTATTTTGACAAAATATAAATTATAAGATCGTACATCCAACTTTAAGTATATAATGTGTGTTTGTATTATTTTGACCCATTTCAACCAAAATCTACATGAATATTAACAAATGACATATTTCAAATGACATCTAGATGTCTAAACACATTATATCATTCAAATTTCAATAGATGAATATGAACAGATGACAGATATAAATAACATAATTAATGCTATTATAAAATCTAAAGTAAATAATTAAAATTTTTATCATTAATCTACTTTGACTCTTTAGATGAAAAAAAAATTGAGTGCATGATCTTACTTTTAATATGAATATTGCTTGGATACATTTATTAAATTAATTCTGTCCATTGGTATTAGATAACCATAATTAATATTTTAAAATTTTAAAATTTTAAAGAAAGGGTCATTCGAATTGTATTACTTGTATAGTAGATCACGAAAATAACATTACATATCCAATTCCATGATGATATCTACTCATACACACGTATATATATGTATGTATGTACCTATGTATATATGTATGTATCTATGTATAATCTCATTTTATGGTTCTTAAAGTTACATTTCACAATGAGAAATCTGGCTTTCTTGATATTGCTAGTTGTATTGCTGAATCTTGTTAATTTTACAGTTGATGGATGTTTTATAACAAGGGGGTATGCCATACACATGATAACCGAAATCACTTACGACAATGTGATGGTTCATTGTCAATCAAGAGAAGATGATCTCGGAGTTCATGTACTCAACTTTTCAAACCTTGAATATGGCTGGGCGTTCTGCGAGAATTTTATAGAAAGCACCATGTATCATTGTGATTTTTGGCGGTCGAATTCAATAGATAAACAATCATTTCAAGTGTTCAACCGCACCATGTTTAAGGTTTGCAATCAAGGTTTCTCTGATGCAAATACATGTCATTGGGGGATCAAGGGCGATGGATTTTATTTATTTGATAATCATGATCGAGTGTGGCATAAACAATATGATTGGAAACGAAGAGGAAATTTGTCTAAAAAACTTATAAACGAGTCTGCTCTCGTATATCCTTGATGTTGTTAGAAATTTGATTTTTGCACAAACAATAAACAAAAAGTATTTTTGGATGATATAATTTGTCGTACAATATTTTTATTTATTTTTAATTCATGTGGTTGAATTTAATTGTGATGTGAGGCTGTTGGTTTGTATGAATTGATATCTTGTTTTTTTATTGGTTCTGTTTTTTTCATATCAAGTTCATTAACTTACTCTAGTTAATTTGATACTTTTGTTGAGATAAATGAATAATTAATATTTATTTATTTGACGAGTGATAAAATCAAGAAGAGAAGTTTAGATCGAAGAGTGAAAAGTATTAACTATCAACAATTTTATGATTAGAAGTATATATGATATCATTAGTTTTAGTAAACCGTGTATTACACTGGTTGAATTTAAAAATATAAATATAATGAAAATTTATTAATTATAAATCGATATAATAAGATATAATATGATTAAAGTCTTTCTAATTATAAATAAAATGAAAATTTTGTTTCAAAAGAAACGTCTGAAAAATATGGTATTATTTAAAAATTTATTATTATAACTCTTAATTTTAATTACTTTTTGTTTATATAAATTTTTTTGTAAACACCAATTTTAATATATTTTATATTTTTAACAAAGTTTGTGTTTTAAATTTTCTTCTTATTTTATAAAAATATAATTCTTTAGAAATAACATTAATAAAAAGATATATTTCATAATTTATTAAAAAATTATTTTAATCTAAAAAATAATTAACTAATATTATTAGTAATTAATGTAATTATTAAATAAGAGAGAAAGAGGGAAAAACTTGTGAGAAATAAATATGATGTTGACACGTATCCATTTTAGTTACTCTTTTATTAAAGTACTAGCTTTAGTAAACCCGTGTATTGCACGGGTTGAATAAATAAAATATTAATATATAAAAATTATTAACTATAAAATGATATTACAAGATATGATATGACTGAAATTATGTATGATAAATGACTATAAGTAATGAAATAGTTATATCAACTTTTTAAAATTTTGCTTTAAACGTTTTTCAAAAAAATAATATTTTGTTATAAAACAAACAGTATAAAATTTCATTTTTAAAAATTTCCTTATTATAGTTCCCAAATTTAATTATTTTTTGTTTTACAAAATTAACTTTTTAAAAATACCAATTTTAAAATATTTCAAACTTTTTAAAAAGTTTTATGCTTTAGAAAATTTATTATTTTATAAAAGTTTTATTATTTAAAAATAACATTAATAAATATATCTATTTCTTAATTTATTAAATTTGAAAAAGTATTAAATAATATTATTAGTAATTAAAATAATTATTTAGGAGAGAGAGACGGAAAAATTTTGATGAGGATGATTGTGATATTGACATGTGTTATCCCAAGATACCTTTTATTAGATTAAGAAGATGAAGATGAAGAAAACTTAACAATAAGTTAACAAAAATAAGGAAAAAAATATGGGTGAGATTTAATCCGCAAACTTACCTTTTAAGAGCATTCACACTCTAGTCACTATCTCCATCCATATTTATATTTATTATTTAATATAAAAAAGAATTAAACTAATATAATTAGTAATTAATGTGATTCTTAAATGGGATATGAAAAAAAAATATGTTGTTGACACGTGTATCTTTTAGTTACCTTTTTATTAAAATATGAAGATAATTTTTTTAACAAGTAACAAAAAATAGGGAAAAATATGGGTTGATTTAATCCCCAAACTTACCTTTTAAGAGCATCCACACTCCAAAATAGTAATAGTAACTTGATTGGATACTTGACATTAGGGGTGTTCACGGTCCGGTTTTCGCGGTTTTAGATCAAACCGTAACCGAACCGTTAGTAACGGTTTTTATCACTTAAAACCAAAACCGAACAATCAAAAGTAAAAACCAAACCAAACCGAACCATTGCAACCGGTTTGGTTCCGGTTTGGTTTTGCGGTTTGGGCTTTTTAGACCATTTAAGCCAAGTCTTTAAGCTCTCAAAAACAGCAAGTTTTTGAGTTGTCAAAAACAGCCCAAAAAACTATCAAAATGCAACCATAAACAGGTCCAACATCCTGCCTAAATACGGCCTTAAATAGGTCCTAAAACATGCCAAAACGCAGCTCTAAATCTGTGTACAAACTTTAAGTCTTTAACCTTGAATTAATAGTTATGTATAAATATATATATATATATATACACACACACACACACATACATATATGTGTATATATGATATACGGTTCGGTCGGTTTTTACGACGGTTTTTGGTACAAACCGTAAACCAAACCATTCACAACGGTTTGAAAATTTTGGAACCAACCAACCGAAAGTTTAGAAAAAAAAACCAAACCGTGAAATCGAACGATGACCGGTTTGGATGGTTTCGCGGTTTGAAACCGAACCATGAACACCCTACTTGACATATTACTATGCCCCTAAGTTTGTTTTTTCCTCTTATCTCTCCTATTAAATTATTATCTAAATTAAGAAAAATTAAATAAATTTAATTTTTTAAATTAAAAATAACTTTTAAATAATTAAAAAGGATGTCTTTTAATAATATTATTTTTAGAAAACAAATTTTTATAAAATAAGAACTTTTTCTAGAACAACAAACTTTTTTAAAATATGAAATATTTTAATTGCTGTTTTTAAAAAGTAAATTTTTATAAACTAAAAATAATTAAAAAAGTGATTTTTTTATAAACTAAAAATAATTAAAATTAGAAGTTTAATAAGAAACTTTAAAAAATAATATTTTTAATACGGTTTGTTTTGAAAAAAATATTTAATTTAAAAAGTTTAAAAACAAAAGTTTAAAAATTAATAATATTATTTTATTATTTACAGTTATTACTCATATATAAATTTAATCATATCTTATTTTAGAATATTATTTTATACTTCATAAATTTTTATTATATTTAATATTTTAGTTTTTAACAGGTGTGGTGCACGGGTTTACTAAAGTTAGTATTAAATAAATAACTAGTTGAATTCAACTTCGCGCGTTGCGCGAGTAATTTAAAGTCGATAATCACCAGTACAACCCTAGTTCAAATCCTTGGCTCAGATCCGGCTTATCGTTGTGGCTGCAAACCAACGTGGTTGCCACGCCAATACAATGATTTTTCCCTCGAATTCATCACAACCATTTTATTATATCCCCAAACCAGAATAATCAGACTAAGCCACGAAACCAACAACTTATTACATCAGCTTTTTAAACATGTAGGTTCATATAAGCGGACGATATAATACTCATTTGGCTCAGACCCACGCACGGTCTCAGGCTGCAAACCATCTACACATGGTTGCCACGCCAGGACAACAACATGTTTTTGGTTGGATCATCATTGCCAATGAACCTCTCGACATAACCAATAATGCGCAACCCCACAAATTGAAGCCAACACGAAATAGTACAGCGACAAACATATCATAGGCTCAAACCTGGTCACCGCCTCTAGCTGCAGACCATCTACCAATGGTTGCCATGTCAGGACAACAACATGTATTTGGTTAGATCATCACAACCAACAAACAACCTAAAATAAAGCAACAATGTGTGATCCACCGGATTGAGAAATAAGCATTTAAGATGGGAAATCATGAAATCATTCAAACAGAACTAAAAGAGCTTAGTGCATCTTTAAACTAACACATCGATTAAAGAACCCCAACACCAATTCCTTCCCTGAAACCCACACTCTAAGCTGCTCTAATTGCAACAATTCCCAAAAGGAAACAATTCTGATTTCTGTAGTGAAACTCGACCCATTCACACAATATCAAGAATCCAAATTTAAAAAATGGAATGCAAGTAGTACATCTCACCCGCTTTGACCCGTTTTCTTTCCCTCTAATAAACCTGAACGGGTAGGTTCGTATCAGTTGTTTAATTTCAAGCTTTTTATGGACACATAACATTAAAAGTAAGCAAACTGCATGGCTTACTACTAAAAGAATATTACCGGTATAAAACTTTAAAACTACTAAAATAATAATACCCGGATCTCAACAAAAATCCATGATGTAAGAGAGCTTTTTGAAGAATAGTAAAGGATTTATATCTCATGCATCTAACTGAAAATAACCAAAGACATTTCACCTTAATGTTTGTTTATATTACTTAGTTTAGTAGAAATTCTATGTTATCATACTCAAGATTATCAAAGCAAAATACTTAATAACAATTTGAATTTCACTGAAACCAACTTAGAATCCACATTTGCATTAGTCATACTAACAAATTAGTAATGACAAAGCAAGTTTATTTTCTGTGATCATACTAACCAATAAGCAATAAAAATCAAGATTATTAAACACTAATTCTATCATATTAAAGGATAAACTATAGCGAAGATCTCACAAAATATGACAACATGATCCACTTTCCAATGTAAGGAAACTTACCTTATTTTCTGGTAATCCTCCTCAAAAGTTCACCCAAACACTAAAGGTGGAGGTAATTGAACAGGAAAAAAAATTCAAGTCTAATTACAACCCTCTGATCTCTGTATGGATTTGGAACCACATGCATATAATCGTAATGCTTAAAAGCTTAAATTTCCATTACCCTCAATTAGCTCATCTCATGTGTTTGTAAAAGCTATTGGAACTTTCACAACACAACGTGAAGTATTTGTGAACTTGAAAAACAAAGTACCTCACATGGATGAATGGAAACACTAACACGATCGTCAATAGCTTTCACTCTACAAGCATATACGCATAACAACACAAATGACATAACAAAATACATATTAGCACCCACCTTAAAAGCATCTAGCATAGTTACTACTTACTAATCTTAAGCAAAGATTAATAAACACTGATGTTTAAATTGCAGCCTCTTGTTTAGTAAAAGAAAAACAATGAATACGGTAAGGGTTGATAAGAACTATAAAAATTATTAACATATTCACACAAAACCCACTAAACCTAAGTCAAGGTCAACATTACTTATCATTTTTGACAAACAAACACTACTGAATCGGAGCCCTAGATCAAATGAAAACATAGAAAATCAATAAATGAGAATTGAATTAAATAAATCCAAACACATACATGGATTTCATGAAGCAATAGAAGATGGAATTGTGCTCAAAATTGAACCCAAAGCACGCCTTGATAAACAGCACTGCATCGAACCTGTGTCACCACCCCAATACCGCTACTGCCACACCGCCACCGCCACACCGCCACCGCCACACTGCCACCGCCACACCGCCACCGCCATACCAACACCAACACCAACACGTCCACCACCACACCGCTGCCACGCACCACACCAGCGTCGCCGCACCACACTCCACCATGCCATCACACAATCGGAGCGCGACTTCAAACACCGAAAACCTGACCTCCGCCTCTACCAACAAATCCACCACCCCCAATTTGGGTTTTAGGGTTCGGTTTTAGTGCGAAAGGGGTGAGAAGATGTGTATGTATAGATAGAGGGGAAAGAGGGGACCTTGCGAGATGAGACGGAGGAGGCGGTCATCGCAGTGGAGGAACGGAGGCGTCGGTTTGTAGGTGGTGGTGCCGGAGAAGGGAAGAGATCGAAGATTGAGGGGAGGGAAGAGGGTGAAGGCTCGTGGTGGTTTACTTATAGTACTATTCACGGATGAATAGTACTATTCATGGGTAACTGTTCATCATTTGCTTTTTTCATATTATACAATAATCAACAACTAATCAGAGATATTATGAATATTCATAACTCGATCCGACTGAATTCAATATTGTATCCCTATGTCCGATTATAGGATCAAAACAATTTAATATTGATCTCATTGTTGCACATAACTTTTCATTGTATATTATTCAAACCTTAATTTCTTCATACTAATATCCCCACACCCACCCAATATTTAGCTCATGATCTGACCTGTCAACAATTTGATCAAATTTATCTCATACTCGATCACTTTTTCAAAAGTATTGATTTTATTCATCTTATAATTTTGTATCACTTTTATGATCTGTATATATTGTGATCTTCCTTTAACCTTCGATATATAGGGGTTTCATTCATAATTGCCTTGATTTTGATTAATTTATGTAAATTTTCTTGCTTTTAGTCGATGCTTGTGATTCTTGACAACTAGAAGAAATTGAGTACTTTCATCAAATTCTCAAAAATTTGAGTTGTGATTCTTTCTCTGATAAGTCATTTTATTGATGAAAATTTGAAATTAAGTTCATTGATGATTGTGAATGGTAGTAGATAAGATATTGTAAACGCATCATTAAGTTATTCGTATATTTGACAAAAGTGCAAGGTACATACCCTCACAAAAGACATAAGATTAACTGTTGGTGCCAGCTGATGCAATATCAAAGAAACAAACAACTTTGCAAATTGGCCATTAAAATTAGGTGTTGGTGACATCAGCAAATCAAATGACGGGGAGGCTATGATAGACATAACACACGATCTTCTTATTACTAATTCGGTCGAATCTATCTTGGATTTAAGTGAGTTTGTGTATCATTCTATCATTTAATTCTGAAAACTAAACTTTCTTTCAAGAGAGGGAAATTCTTGCTCCAGAAAACAAAGTTATTCAAAAATCAATGATCGTTTACTTTCATTGTTTCTAGGTGACGAAAAAGAGTACCTTAGTTTCAGTTGTATAAGTCAATAAGAGTATATTAACAATACATTCGGTGAGAATTTATGCTCTCCATATATTTTAAATTGAATAAAGGTTTTTGGATTACCAAACCATTCTTTAGTATTAAAGGTTGATGTTCCCGTTATGCTTTTAAGAAACATTGTTAAAAAAGATGTTTGTTTAACTAGACTTAAGGTTATATCTGTGACACTCTATATTTTCAGGTTAATACCATCAACTCTACTCCCATTATGTTAGCATTTGTACGAAACTTCTTTATGAATGTTGTGAAATAAATTAAAATCTTAATAATAGTAATAATAATAACAACAATAATAATGATAACTAGGAAATGAACCCGCGCGTTGCCGCGGGGTTCTTTTATTCGGATAATTTTTGTTATCTCTATGAAGTCGAATGGAGAAAATAAACTTTTTCCAGTCTAAAGTGAGTCGGGTCAACCCAACTGCTCATTTTCCTATATCAAACATCCAGTATAAGGAGAAGAATTCAAGAAAATGCACGAACCTGCCATATATGTATTGGACCAAGAAATCCAGTCAACTCTTGAGGTGGTCGTTTATATAGAGACTTTAGCCAGAAGATGATGCCTTTCCCTTGGTGCTTCTTCTGGACATTAAGATCACTGATACTAAAACCCCAATTTGATACCTGCAGCACTGCTTCCTCTACAAATGGTTTTACATTAACCTGTTGAACCGACTCCCCTAAATCTCTCTTCCAAAACTCTTGATATCTCAATTCTTCTATAATAACTTTGTCACATTGATGTTTAAGCTTCATGATGAAATTATAGGTTAAAACTAAAGCTGTGAACAGAAAGTTTCCATAACCAACTCATTCACGGCTATTAAAAAGATTGTTTAGTTAGTTTATTAATAAATTAAAGGTTACATTCGGTTTTGCCATCTAAGCTTTGACAAAAATAATCATTTTTCTCTAAAAAACTCTAAAGGATTTGTAAATGGTTTCAAAATCAATACAAAAGTTTCATCGGTTACAACTTGAATCCAAAATAATAAAACTTTTGAATTGAATATGAAATAATGATGAACTTAAACTTTTGGATTGAAGTTGATATTTTTAAATTTTTAGAGAAATTGATTAATTTTATTAAACCTCATGTACAAATTTAAAATTAAGTCGAAATTATATTATATCTTAATTAAGTTGAACAAAATATCAGTAATCCATAAAGAAACAAACGAAAAATAGTATGTTATCTAGAAAATTATTCAAAGTATAGTAATCGTTCTACTTCATAACAAATACCAAAACACAACTACTATCATACTATGTTTAGCTCCCCCAATTGATAAGCAAAATGAATAAAACTTGTCACGCATACGGTTAATAGGTTGTTTATGTACTTATTTACAAGCATGTAATCATAAACCAAATCATATAAGTCGAATTAAGAAACCATAATTAAACCATCACTATCACATACTTTGGTTATTTCATATTTTGCAGATTATTGCGGTTATGATTTGGTTATTCGGTTTCTCTAATTGCCATAATTAAAATTTAAAAAAAATTAAACTTTGGAGTCTTAGATTTGATCATACCTCTTTCTTGACATTCTTCATCAAGGATGACATCTCTTGCATAAAATCAGCAAACCCTTGCTCACAAACAAAGCAAATCAACACACAATCAGCAGAAACTTCAAAAGAACATGTTAATTATCAATCAATTACTAACTAAACATCAAAACCCTAATCAAGATTCACTAACACATGAACAAAGCACATTCATAACCAAATGAACAACATATAACCAAATGAACAACATATAACCAAATGAACAACATATAACATTACCTCATCTACTTCTTCCTAAGGATCATACATCCCAACATCGTAAATCGACCTCTTTTTCCGATCAGACAACACTGTTTCATCGAACTAACATCAGAAATTCAGTCACACATTTCATCAAACACTTGGTCTGCATAACATAACATAACAGCAAACAAAAACGATGATTATTACCTGTATAAGCTTCTTGAATCTGCTGAAACTTCCGTTTAGCTTCCCCTAAATCTGATGGATTCTTCGTCCACTTATCCGGATGCCATTGCTACAACACACGAATCAAACCCACATCACAATTCATTCACCATTAATCAATCAAATAAAAAACCCAATATGACAAAAACAGATTGAACTAAAAATCAAGTCTTTGACTACCGCAAGAACACCATGAACGGTATGCACTTTGCAACAGGCCACCATTAGGTGCATACCAGAAAAAATGTCCCCCCCCAAAAAAAATATATATATATCAGTGAAGAAAAGAGAGCAGAACCTAAACAATCCTTATATAAAGAACTCATAATTTCAAGTTTAAAAATTGAACCTCAAATAAATCTGCTTTACTATGCTCAATTATAATTTTGCAGCAAAAGTATTATAACTTAGCTATACATTACACAGTTCTGCATGATCACAATTATACATTTCATTACCAGCACCAACAGCAACCAACAGTCATATAATGGTAAATTCACATATTACAAACTTAAAAGAGGACTCAAACCTTGCTCACTATTTGCAAAACCAGTAAGTCTACCATGTAGCAAGTGTAGATAAAGGTAGCTGAGACAAAACATGAGGGGAGTAGGGGACTAATGCTAAGTTTAGGCATTCGACTGTATGAACCATTAATAAGTGCCATAAAAGTGCAAGAAAGCACTAGACAATATAAAACTCCATGGAGTCCTACTTAGCTCAAGTTATGGGACTTACAAATTAATAAGCCGGTTATTAAGAGCTTTGCATTCTTGGATTATTTCATCCTCATCTAGAAGCTCCTCCAGAGTAAATTTTCCTTGTCCAAATCGTGTCCACCTAGGATGATAGAAAATCAGTATGATCTCTGAGACTATTCATAGAAAAAGTGAATGACATTAAAATTATCATTAATTAATGTTTTTGGATCACATGTAAGAAACATAATACGGCAATCAGATCCGACTTTCCCATCCCTATAAATAATTAAACTGTATCAGGTTTTAAACAAAGATTCACTACAAATCAATAAGATAAATAAAAATACAACAGCCACTGTGTAGAATCAAACAAATTTGTGGTCCAGGCATGTAACATACCATCTACAACTACAAGTTAACAAACGGTGACACATTTTACTACTTCAAACCTACAAAACTGGTTGTCTGATGCATCATAAGTTCATAACTGAAACAGATACCTTAAATGGATCTTATTTAAAAACAAAGATCCAGTCAGACCCATTCTTTGTTTGCCCACTTTCCATCTCACCTTGTTCAGTTGTCCAATTTACCAAGCTTCACCAAAAATTCTTAAAAAATTCATGTGCAGAAGCCATTGAGGATTCACCTCAAAATTGGTAATGGTTTGCATTTGACTAAAAAACTGACCGTTAGTGTATGTAATTCTTGCTGTAAGATTCTCCAACTGTGCTTAAAAGGGAGCCCCATGGCTACAATGTGATGTCCGATGCTTCTATTTGTGTAGTGGTATATGCATGTTGTTAGGTTATCTACCTAAGGGCAATCAATATGCAAAATCTACTTCCGGCTTGAATGAAACATAAAATTTACATAGGATTACAAATCATACCAATCTAATTTTGATCTTAATTATGGTTATGACTTATGAGTTATATGACAGTCATGTAGCGTTAACACACACGCAAGAAAGCCCGATTTAAGACATCAAATAGAAACTCAATTACTCAAACACACTCTATCCATCATCTAGGTCCCTGTAAAACAACAAAACCTAATACTAAAACACTGCTTTCATTAAAACAGCATCATATTCACAAAAATCCTTTTCCATTCCCTCCAACCACATAAACAAACATCCCAATCGAGAGAAAAAAACCACAAACATCCTAATCAGTAACTAATCAACACCAGGATCTACCGATATCCAAAAGCATCAACCAAATCTTAACATACAAACAAACACAAATCCAGAATTTACCGGAGACGTAGTGGACAGCCCGGTCATACGCCAAAACATCCTGAAACTCAATCCGCACCGTCACAATTCAGATCTATACCGCCGGAAACGTATCTCAAAGATCACCGCAAAACGCTCCAAAATCTGCGAAGCGAAACCCTAGAATGCAAAATTGAAGCAAAAGCAATGTTAAATGTGTCGATATGTTGTTGTTAGAAGTAGAATAGTTGATCGATTGAAGGTTTATAGAGAGAAATGATGATGATGATTATGATGATCGAAACATAGAGAGAACCTGCAATCGACGTAGGGTAGGGTTGGGTATGGGTATCTCTCTTCACCCTCCCTGTCAGCTCCCTTATCACGCCCAACTGCTCATTCCCTGCTTTCATCAACTCCTCTAACGCCACCTTCAGTTTCTCGTTCTCCTCCATGAGCATCAGCCTTCCCCAACCTCCTTCCGCTCTTGGAGAAATCGAAGTTGAGCGATGAAGCGAAGCTCGCAATCGGAACCGTTGGTGGGTGGTGCGTCTTGTACTGGTGGTGGTGGTGACCGGCCGACGACCGGTGGTGGTGAATTGGTGGTGAATTTGGGGTTGGGATTAGGGGATTAGGGTTTTGTTGGTGGTGATCCTGTTCACCACCGACATCTTAGATTAAATAGAATAGAAATGTGATGAGAATTGTTGTTAATAATTAACTTTAACACAAACTTGGCACACCTTGTAGAGTGGAGGGACCTAAATGGTAAATAATAAACTTTGATTTCAAATAAATAAACTACCCAACCCCACAACCCGTCTCCCACCATTCACAACCCTAAAACACCAAAAAAAAACTCTTCTCCATCTTACCGCCGTCGACTTTCCCCTGCGCAAGGATTCTGATCAGTCACTGTAGCCGCGAATTCTTGATTTCGGCAGCCACCTCTCCCTCTCACTTGCCCCTTGTTGAACCGCTAAACCTCCACAGGGTCCCCTGTCGACACCCTCTTCTTCGACAGTTCTTTCGCGATCAATCGACAACGCGATAAAGCAACTCTCTCGGTCTCAACCGCGGACACCCGACGACAGCGGACGACAACCAAAACAACCGCGTACCTTGTTCGGTATGATTTCTAGACCTGTAATCATATTCGTGTTGTTACAATTTCGAGCTTTGGCTTGCGATTGCGGTTTCGGTTGGTGTTCGGATTGTTCGATCTTGTGCTTGTTCGGGTGTGTGTGTGAATAAATATATATATGCTTATATATATGCATACCTGTGTGCGTCTTAGTGTGTGATTTTGAACATGGGTGTGTGGCTACGATTGACGTGTGTGCGTGTACGGTTTCGGGTTTATGTTACGATTAGACGCAATTTTGTTACGTGTAGTTAATCTCTGTTTCGGGTCTCGTTTGCGTTGATGGGTACGTGTGCGTTCTTTATATATATGCACATGTTCTACGTATATACATATGTGTGTATGTTCTGCGTATATATATATATATATATATATATATATATATATATATATATATATATATATATATATATATATCTGTGAGTGTATTTGTTTGTTTTTGTGAGTATGTGTGTGAGATTCCCGTGAGCATGGATGTATATATGGTTATATATATATTCTTGTGTGTGTAGGAATGAAACTATATGGGTATGATATGCATGTGGGTTGGTTATGCAGTAAGTGATCGTACATGAGTATGGATGGATGGTGCATGTTGGTGTTTTAACTAAAGGAATAACTAGTGTGTATTGTGTGTGGCGCAGTGAGTGTTTGGAATTCAAGGTGTTGGTAAGTGCTTATATATTGATTGGAATTTAGATAGGTGAATTAATGCATGCATGATAAATGTTTATATATGCATATGTTATACATGTATATGTGTATAATATATATATATATATATATATATATATGTATATTAAGTGTATGAGTGTGAATAGATTTCGAGTGTGTATAATATACGTTATGTTTGAGTAATATATATTATAATGTGTGTTTTTTTGGGTTGCATGTATATATATATATAATTAATTTTTGGGATGGATGCTTGGATTGTTTATTATGGTTATTGTGTGGTTTATTTGTATGAAATAATTTGAGTTAATTTTGGATGACATATATGATTCAATAAACTTTGTGTTAGAAAACAAATATAGAATGTAATAATAATAATAGTAGTAGTTTGGAATATAATACATTTACAAGTGACGATTTGGTTATTATGTAAATGAAGTGAATTAGAACTCGTGTCTATCTACATGCAAGTAAAGCAAACGGCAACCCACACCGTAACCGAGTCGTGAACGCGAAACCGAACTTTTCTTATGTTTATAATTAGTAATTAATAGTAATTATATTTTAACTGAAACTCAGGTTAATCGGAACCCTATTCTTTATGTCATCGTTTATTAGTTGCTGTGCATTTAAGGTGAGTTTTCACGGCCCCATTTTATATTCTTTCCTTTTCGGGGGAGAATACATGCAAACACTATTTTTATTATGGTTGCCAGTATTATTGATATCGCCTGTTACGTTAGTGGAGACACATTTAAAAGTCCTTACAGTATCGAACCGTTAGTAATGGGATTAGCGAGGTAATTCTGAGTAGTACTACTGGGTTTGACAAACCCTGCCCGGGCTAGTCGCGCTAGCTTGATTGGAGGTCGAACGGGTGCAAAATTGACCTAACGATTGCCACGGTCTGTGATAGACGTGGTGGAAAGGCACTAAACACACACAGTCAGCTTCAGTTTGAAACACTAAGTAACTTATTTATAGGCTAGCTACCTATCGATAGGCTTTATATACTAAACCATATGAAACGCTTTCTAACACATTACTTGTTGATTAAACGTGTGGACTCACCAACTTTATGTTGACACACTTTAGCATGTTTTCTCAGGTCACAAGAGCGCACAAGGTTAAGAACTCAGCTAGGATGCATTCATGGCATACATCATAATTCAACTGTTTTATTTTGTTAAACGTTACTGACTTTTATGGTTTAAACGCATGTTGATACAATTTACTGATGATTTCTGCTTTCGAAATGCTTCCGCAAGTTTGAAACACTTATGTTTGGTTTAAAAGTCGAATTACTTAATGTGATGTTTTGTAATTATCGTATCTTGTGTAACTGGTGCTATCTGAGATCCTGGTGTGTCACACGCTTTACGGTAAAACCCTGTTAGCGGTTTTTGAGGGTGTGACAATATCACTCTGCAATCATGTTATAGAAGTTGTAATTATATAAGCTAGCAATGTTAGCACCCTTACATACATTCATTCATGATTAAGTTTAACACTTTTTGACAAAAGAATCCGTTCAAGTTTAAAAGAAGACAGTTTTCTTTTGCTGTATCTTGCGTAACTGGTGCGATTTGAGATCCTGGTGTGTCACACGCTTGACGGTAAAACCCTGTCAGCGGTTTTTGAGGGTGTGACAATATCACTCTGCAATCATGTTATAGAAGTTGTAATTATATCAGCTAGCAATGTTAGCACCCTTACATACATTCATTCATGATTGAGTTTAACACTTTCTGACAAAAGAATCCGTTCAAGTTTAAAAGAAGACAGTTTTCTTTTGCTGTATGTTTAACTGTAACAATAAACAAGTCAAGGTCAATCTCTGTCAAAAGTTGGATTGTACTTAAAAGAGCCTGTTTTTACACATGGTCAGCTTTTTGTCGTCTTGTCACAAATCAAAAGTAAAGATGGATTGAAACTCTTAGTTTTAGATAATGATGATAAATCTACTAATGTTACTACAAATGTATTTACAAGGAGGTTTTTTTCTCATTATAACCTTATGATCGAAAGTTGTTATGTCTTATTTCATATATAATGCACTTGGTTTTATTATGTTTTTGTGTTATTTAATAATTAACTTTCTCTCTCCCGTTAATATACTGGTAATTAAAGTTAGTAATTATACTAAAGACCATTACTTTCTCTCTTATCTTATCAATTAAATAATACATGTTTATACATTTATCATTATCTTTTCTCTCTCCTCCGCTCACAACCATTTTAAAAATATTAAAAAATTATAATGATTGAATAGTATATTCTTAAATTTATAGATGAACAATAACATTTTATCTCTCCTACCACTCACAATTATTCTAGATAATATAAAGACTATACTCACATAAATACAAGTAACCATATGTGAATACTCTAAAGATGGAGAGCTAATTAACCATGCCAATTTGAGTTTCTTAACAATTTTGGTATCAATTTATATAGCCTTTAGTATAGGTGGCAAATATGGGCGCTATTTGACCGCTAAACCTACCTTATGAAGGCAAGCTTTTGTTTATCTATTTGGGGTACCAGTGAAAAGTAATATGACAACTTTGCAAGGCTTTTCAAACATCAACAGGAAGTTTTAGCATCCTTTCTTTAGTTGGAAGGCTAACCTCTTGTCTATAGGTGGTAGGTATACTCTTTTAAAACTTGTTTTGAGGGTTTTAGGTGCTTATTATATGCCTTTGTTTCTTATGCCTAACATAATGGTTAACGAGATAGAATCCATCTATGCTAGATTTTTCTGAGATTCAATTGGTGATCAAAGGAAAAACTGTTTGGATATAATGAGATTTATTTCTTACTGGATAAAATAAAGGTGGTCATGGTATAGGCTCTCTTAATAGCTTTAATCATGCTTTTACTTCAAAATTAGAGGTGGAGGTAACTGAATCATAGATGTTGTCTTTGGCCTCTTGTAATCAAGGAGGTGTAGGGTCATATGGTGGGGGTGATAGATGGTCACGGGTCGGGTGGGGTAATGGTATTTGGCATCACATCATTATATACTAAGATATAATATGAGTGGAATTACGTATTAATAATAACTATAAGTAAAAAAATAATATATGGACTTTTTAATTTTTTTTATTTTTTTCAAAGATAAATTAAATATTTTCTTTCAAATAACGTTTTAGAAAAAAATTTATTTTTAAGAATTTGCTTACTATGACTCCCTATTTTAATTATTTTTGTTTATAAAAATTTACTTTAAAAAACAATTTTAAAATATTACATAAAAATAATTTATTTTAGAAAAATTTCTTTTTATAAAAAACTATAAAAATATTTATTTTTAGAAAAAATTCTTTTTATAAAAAAACTATTTCTAGAGAAATAACATTAATAAAAAGATCTATTTCTTAATTTATTAAAAAACTAATTATAATATAAAATTATAAATAATATTATTAGTTTTTAATATAGTTATTTAATAGGAGAGAAAAACGAGAAAATTTTGATGATAATAAATGTGATCCTGACACGTGACACCCTTATTTACTATTTTATTTGAGTAGGAAGATTAGAAGTGTATAAAAAGCTGGTTACTTGATCTCACCTGACCAAAGCTAAACGGGTTAGTAACAAATAGTATAGAAACCGGTTACAGTAACCAAATAACCGAAGATTACAAACCAGTTTAGAGTTTTCAAACTATACCAATTATGGAACCCGGTTAAAAACCGGTTGTCGATGTTGTAAAAAAATGTTTATGACCATTTCTAGCCCGTTTTTTACCCCTTACCACCACTACCACAAGTAAGTACAATAACCATGAGATGTAATAGTTTCATTTCATCACGCCAACTTTTAGCTCTCAAAATCTCTAAAAAGCGCTCGAAAGCACTTATACAACTTTCTAGCTCTCAAATGGTAAGCTCAAATAATCGTACATAAAGTTTCGTTTGTGTTGGTTCTTCAAAGTGACCCAATGATAGTGAGGGTGGTTCCAACAAATAGGAACACATATATTTGGGATACAATGACAAATTCGAAATGTCGAATTGGTACTCATGCAAAAATTATAGTATTTTACTTTAACTGGAATCAAACTCCACTATCAAAGTCACAAATTAAGAGAAACATTGCAAGGTATTGAAAACCATCCGAGTCAGGAGTCGAGCACAAATGACGAACTTTTTCTCATTTTTTTATATCTAGTAATTAATTTAATCACTTATTAATTTTATTAATAATATAAAGTATATAAAAAAGACCGGTTTTTAGGTTAGGATCGGTTAACCAGTCGGGTTATTAACCCAACCGCTTACAATAGGTTAACTTTTTCAAGTACTCCAAACTAATTATTACGAAAACCGGTTTTGGCTATCGCTTGACTTAACCGGTTCTGTTAATATCCGAACCAATAAAAAAAACAATATGTATGTGCACCTCTATATATAATATAGAACATTTAATTTATTTATATGAATCGATACATCATGATGATAGCATGCACTATATGTCACATGATCGAATTATATATTATATTACCAGCGGTGAGTCTAACCGCTGGTAATACGAATCTGGACCGTTGGATCAGGCTGAAAATAAATCCTGACCCTTCAAACTCGACGGTTTTGACGGTTACAGTATGGTTTTCGGAGGTTATGGCAGTTCAGCAGAGGTTACCATTAGTTTTTTCAGCAGTGGACATATATCCTTCTATAAACTATCCACGTTGCATGTTCCTAAGCATTAAAACTGAACATGGGAGGTTACCAGTGGTTTTTACAGCAGTCCTCATATTCGCAGATTGTGAAACGTGGGTTGCAGTTATCCCTATAATTGCGACCTGTCATCTATAAAAGCAGACATTGTTTTTACTTTGTTCTTTCATTTTTTGTACGTGGATGTTGCACAAGCTGTCATTATAAAAGCAGGGTTACCTGCTGTGTTGCTCTTGTATTTTTGTTCCTGTATCAAATGGCAGACGAGGTCTCAATGGAAAGCTCCTTCTCAGCTTCATCTCACGTCCAAAGTCCTGCGGTAAGTAGCCTAATTAGCATAAACAATTTCAATATTGTACTACATTCTGATGTAATATATTGTTTTATCCTGGTATACAAAATCAAAATGAAATGATTATAGTGTATATCGTAAATGACATTTTTTTGCCCCTTTGAATTATTAACAGGTGAAAAGTAAATTGAGCAAAGAAATTACATCAATAGCAGATGTAGTGCAGTTTCTACAGTTGTTGGATAATTATGATATTGTCATGGCAGACCCAGATTGGTATAGCTACGTGTTTTATGAGGCTGTTTATTGGATGCTCTTCTCCTTTTTCAAGCTTGGTGTTGAATGGCCGGTTCCAGCAGGGCTGCAACCTGAAGGAAGTATCGATCTGTTTAAATTATATATGGAAGTACATAAACGGGGTGGGTATCAACAGGTTTCAGTAAACAACTTATGGTCTGGTATTGTACAGGCAATGGCATGTAATTTCAGCGGATCCATCAATGTCCGGATTATATACCATCGCTACCTTAGTATGATCGAGTGGTACTACAATGCAAACCAGTGTAGGTGCTCCAAAGCCAACCATACCACTCAACCCACTGAAGATCAGTGCCAACGATCCAACAAAAGAAAAAGAAGCAGTCGTGCAAAAAAGAAAAATTTTTAATAGGTTTACAAGTAAAGAGGAAGTGCCATGTATTTGCTGATAAGTGTTTGACTTTCTTTGATGTTTTGTTTCTTAGCGTTTGATTTTCCGTATGGTTAGATCATAGTTTTTATGTATCACACGTGAAGCTTTTTAAATATAAGTATGTTTTATATGCTTTGATTATGTTTCACTGATTTAAATGTTTGGTGTTTACATAAAGTAATCAATTGTATGCGTTGTTAAAAAACATCAATTGTAGGAATGAAAGAAATTCACGTCAGTGTCATACATTAATTGCAATATAATTGTTATTATTTCTATTTTTAAAAATTCTAAGTTTTTAAGAAAATGTATTAATTTAGGTAAGATAGAAGTTTTTTGTTAATTTCAGAATATGCCAGGAGAAGGAACACAAAAAGTATAGATTATATAAGTTAAATAATTTAAAATACATAAAATAACAACTTCCTTCCAATGTACCTTAATATTTTATAAAGTATAAATAGTTAACATAATATATCAAAATACATAATGTTTATGAAATTTGATAAATATATACGTAATACACTCGTGTCAGTCGAAGCATGATGGACTGAAATTTTTATAACATAAACTTCTAATAAAAAATTATATTAAAGTAACATATATAGAGCTTACCTTAAAATGGTAGTTTAAAAAAATTAAACGACTATATAATTTCTTCATAAACGTTTATAAACTATAACTAATGAGTGATTATATAAGTATTTAATGATTATATACTGAAATGTTATAGGATAAGGTCTAAATAACAACACCCGTTACTTTTATAGTTTACTTAATAATATATCCACGTTTGTACCAGAAAAAAAACGTGTTGCTATTATTTTGTAATGGGTGTGGTGGACAGTTTTATTGATATTTTATATTTCTTATAATTATGAAGTGTTGATTGAATTACCTTTTTGAAAATACCTATTGGGTTGATTGATCAGAACTTGCGTTTCTTATAATAATATTAGAGACAGTAAAACTTTGTATGCTACATGAAATGTCAATTTTTTTGTGTGATACAAAATTCATATATAACACTAACACTTTATAAACCATATGAAATGTATAACTTTTTGAAATAAACATGTTTTTGATTTTGTCTATAAACCGCCATGTTTTGCATCGTCATTAATTACCATTACTATAAAAAAAATACAAACTAAAAGAAAACACAATAAAATATTTAAACCACTAATAGGCATCATCAAAATTAATTAAACACTAATGTCCCTATTTATTCTAGATCCGATAAAACCAAATGGTTTTGTGAAGATCTAAATCAATTTTAAAATCTTGGGGTTGATCTAAGAAGGAAAACCTTTTCCACATGAGGAATTTCTTTTTTTTTTCTTCAGCTTTTTCTTCGATTCTTTAACTATTTCTTTGATTCAATCAGCTTTTGAAGTGTGAATTTCAAAAGCTGGTAAGATTTTGTAATGTGAGCAAAAGTTGGTATCTTATTTTTACTACATATTTATAAATATAATTAAACTACGTTGCATATTCTTATATACTTTTTTTGGTTTCTTGCATAATATAAATATAATTAAACTACGTTGCATATTCTTATATACTTTTTTTGGTTTCTTGCATAATATCAATCGCTGCAACAATATATAATTAGTCGTCTTTTGTGCTCCCTTACCCATAGTGAAATGGTTACTTTGGATAATCTAAAATATGTTTATCAAGTCTAGCAATTTATATGGCCTTGATTTTTTATATAAATTCAAAAAAAACAAAAATTTCAGCTGTTTTCCAATTATTTAAATCAGCCTTATTTTTATCAATGTCACCCACTAACTCAGAAACTACCATGTAGTTTAAACAAGCAATTTAAAACAGGCTGTTTAAACCTGCAGTTAAAGCAAACAGTTCATACAAAAACTGTTGGTCATAATTCCTATCAATTTGGCAAAAAACAAGTTAGTGGGGTGGGCAGTTGCATTCTATTCTGCCTATATAAGGGCAGATTAGTGCATCTTGGAAAAAAGTCTCAATCATTAATTCTGATATTCCAAAATGGACAACAAATCCAGCAAAAGCCCCGCTCGTGAGGAGAATGTGAGTTATTATCAAAATATCAAAAGTTTGCTCATTATCTTGAAGATCTTTCGTAACGTCTTTATGTTTTCTGTTTTGGGTCTTTTAATGGAAGCATTTGTTTAATGACAGCACATGGATGATGAGAGTTTGGATGTTCGTAGCTACACACAATATCTTAGGTCCTATGTGTCCCAGCTTTATCGTGAATTTGGTGTTGAGGTGATTTGTTTGTTTATGTATATACAATAGTTCATGTTTCTTTGCTTATAGTTCCTGTTGGCTGACTCTTTGTTCCTCTTGTATGTTGATTTTAATTCTTATCAGGATTCCCAGGCAAGAAAAAAGCAAAAGAGGGCTGAAAATCTGTCAAATTGGAAGTGGGATGAGGTTGTAGAGATTGACAGTTCAGATGACACGCCTGATGCAACCTCTACAACACCTGATAGCGACAAACAAAGTTGTGATGTTAACAGCTATGACTTTGACCCTTCCGATGATGACTCAGGTGATACAGCAGACTCCCTCCAAACTTTCAACAAAAACCTAAAGGTTCCAAAGGTGTTGGTTTTCAATCGCAACCGTCCTAGGTCTGTGTAGGGGTTAAATTCTGTTTGCTTTATGTTGTCTTCGTGCAAGCATTTTATCAGGTTTTAGGTTATATTAGTTCTATCTTTTTCCATAGAATTTGGTCAGTCATGTTTTATCAGGATGTTTTACTTTGTATGTTGTCGTTTGTGTTTTATGTTTAGTAATCGTGTGGTGTTGTTTCTCTATTTTGTGTTTTTGTATTAAAGTTTAAATATTTGTCCTATTCATTGTCGCATAATAAATGCATATCTGATATGCAACCAGTTGCGATATAGGAAGGAATACTAATTCAAAAAATATAGTAATAGTTACATACTGAAACCTTTTCTTAACAAGTGACACTAATATTCGTTACATCACATGTAATGAAAATTATTAAATTTATGTGGAACTATATGGTACCTTTAAAGTTTTGATGTTCATATGATTATTCAAAGATACCGTAGTGGCACACATTATGGTGAAAAAAGATATATTTGTTAATGGCAGCCGTAAGTTACTCTTAGGTTGTTAAAAATTATCAATAAATTAGAAGGTATAATTATTTTCAAAGCATTGCTTCTAAACGTTAAGCGCTTATTCAAAATAATGGAGACTCATGTTCGATATATTTCATTTAATGCAAGTATTAAATATTTATGGATTCCAATTGGTGGAATTTGATTATTTTATATAAATAAACTGATGTTCAATATATTTCAGTGGTGCCATTATACAAAGCGTGTGAGCAATTGAGGAATCAAGGCGAGTGTGAGGTATGTAATTTTTAATATTAGTTCAATTTTTATTAAGTGTTTTGTATTGAAATGAGATAATGCACAATGCATGGTACGGCAAGTCATAGTCAGACGTCATAGTCCGGACAAGGCATGTACCATTGTATTGCCATTATAATTCAACGATCACTTTTAGATTATTAAATTATACAGACTTACCTCCGTCTTTGTGAGTGTCTCTGTTCGCCTTCCGTCAATGCATATAAATATTGTCATGTTGCGTGTAATATGCCCAGACTGTAGGAAATAAGTAAATATGTTAGATATTCCCATAGTAGTCAATCCCACTAACATTATAATGCCACAACTTAATAACACTTTAACAATCCAATTATCCCAGATGTTTCATTTGGTTTCTTTGTTTATAACTAGAGAAACCACAAACTTGTATTAGAGATACAAGCTACAAAATTATTAACTCGACTTAATTGAAGGCACTTTTGATTCTTAGAAGCATACTGGATAATTTTAACTTTAAATTAGGTTAAAAACATTTCTATGCACAATCAACCACAAACATCAGTAAGAAAGCTCACATTTTCATGATTCATGTGCCGAAGAAGTTTGATTTCTCTTAAAGTCCATTCGGCAAACATTTTAGTTAACAAAATGCATCACCTATTTTCTTGATAGCAACTTCTTCAAGTGTCTCTGTAGTCATTGCAGCACTGCAGTAAATGTAGGATAATAGTCAGTTTTCTTCATTTTCTTGTGAAAATACCTTATAAAAAACATAGAAATATAAATCATCAACAGCATTACATATTATTGTTTTCTAATGAAAGAAAGGTAAATTACTTGATATACTATCCAATTTTCCTTTTTACAAAGAAATTAAAGAGAAGATATCATGAAAAGAACAACTAAACTTTAATGAACAAGAAATGGATAAAACTAAATCAGCTGATATACTATTACCTTTTGTTATTAAGTCGGGCCCTAATAATAAAACAAAACATCTGAGTGCATTCATGCTAATTAAACCCATATATAATTAATTTTTTTGTACTTTTATTGACTATTTACGTGTTTTATTTCTAGATGGGGCTTTGTAAGCCTACCAGTGGTCAGCCTCCGTCAATGGTTCACCTATTTGATTCGAACATTATGTCGGAAATACTGGCAAAAACATCGTTGAATTCTCTGAGTTCAATTAGATGTACTTGCAAGGAAGTTGAGTTACTATCCTACGATGCATATGTTTTAGAGCAACAGAAAATAGAAAATCATGTACTCGCAGGTTTCATTGTTCAATGCCCAAACTTCTTAGGTCGTCACCAGATACATTTTGTGGCTTCATCCGGTTCACGATCGCTTGATATTGGTTATATGGCACCGTGGACCATAATTCATGCAGCATCAGAACAAGGTGTTTTAGTGGTAGAGATTGCACATCAGTGGGTCCGACCACTATCTGTTTATGCATTGTTTAAGCCTGCAAGTCACAATATGCGTGCTATTCCAAATCCAAAATTGAAATATCCTACAGCAAAAGTCACGTTTGTAACATTAGGGTCACGTCCGTTACATTACAAGATCTTTCGTTTGTCTATTCCTAAAAGAAGGTATGTTTGTTTTCATTTATCAAGCCTCCAAACGTGTGTTGTTCCATATGAAATCTATACTTGTGTATTTGTAAGTTTTATATGTCATAGGGTAGGTATGCATAGTCTTTGTCGTACGTTTAATTGTCGTCAAATGTAACATTTTAGTTTTATTTTCTTGCAGTAATGTTAAAAGGGGCACTGTCGTATGTATGACATATCGTTTCGAGATATTTGACTCGGATGCTTGGGCTTGGAGACTACAAGAACCTATACAATTGGCCCATGATGGTGAGGTAACCAATGACGAGGCCATTGTAGCAAGAGGGGTGTCTACATTGGCCTAGAAAATAATCAGATACTCAGAATTGATTCTTCTACTCACAAATATCGAACTATTCCAATCCCATCAATGGCTACTTATTGTTCGTACTCTTCGTGGAAGCTTATTAAATACAAAGGAAAAGTGGTCGTTGTTTGTGTTCATGTGAATGATACACGAGATGTTTGGGTGCTTTCAGCCCGCGATACATGGGTGCAGGCAGACACACAAACAGTCTTAGGTGTATTATTTGAGTCATGGGAATATAAGGATAGTAACCTAACCTTCTACAGATCAGGCGTGGCTCAGTCAGTCATTGCTGTGCAGAGTTCATATAACATATTTTCATTCCAATCCGACTATGAATCTGTAAATTTGTCGTGTCGGTAGTTTCATGATTGAATTTTTGTTTTGTTTATTTAAATTTGGTATATTTTGGACACAGGATTGTAGTTTGCATTCTGCAGTTGTTTGTTTACAAGGTATGGTTTTCGTGCTTTTGGAAATTGTTTTATTTACTCAGCAATGATCTAATACTATTTGGTTATGTATTCGTAGGATTCCAGTTTTAGACCTGAAGTTTTAGTCTCTTTTAATACTTGGATGAGTTTAAGTGTAAAATTGGTGCCGCCAATAACACAATGTGTTTAAAAAAATTAAGGTATTAAAAAGAATTTCCCTCTAAAGCATGTGCTATTTAATTGTACATGCTAATGCAATAGAGAGTCACTTATTTTTTACAACACTAAGGGTTCATTTGATAACGATATTAAGCCCTAAGCTATCAAAATTAATGATGGACAGGCACATTTTGTGTCTATGTAATGGCAGACGTGGAAATACTAAAAAATAAGCAATTATACAAAATAGTAAGCACAAATGTTATAATGTAACAATATAGTCAAAACAAACAACTATCATCCCACAAAGAAAGGAACTCATGAACACATATATTCATGTTTTAATTTTTGAAGTTGTCGTGTGAATTAGCATTCGAACTTTATTAAATGGTAGTTGGTATGAGAACATATGTTTAATGAAGATATTTATTTTCTTCCTCTCATTCAAACCAAATTTGTTGGCGAAATCCAAACTTATAAAATACACAAGTTCATAACCAATTACTTCATATAAAAAACAAAAAAATTAGATATACCAAATATGTTTATCTTGATGAACCCTCAAAAGGTACCATCTAATTCCATGACAGATAGCATAAAAATATAAAACATACATGTCCAAACAATTACAAAAATACTAGAAAATTGCATTAAGTTAAAAAAAAACGAGATCAAGTTGCTAGATATTAATTTTGTATATTATACCTTAAGATGAGTAACGACTTTACCTTTGTTAGTAAAAATTTCTACTGGATTCAACAACATAATAGACTCCTCCAGTTTGGGCCCATGGGATCTACTCCTACATAATCATTTAAATATAAGGCAAAATCACTAATTATAACATACCTCAGATGAGCGAAAAATTCAAATAACAACAATTACATATTATCTTCTAAATTTAGAAGCTCAAAGGTCATAGATAAACAATCAAATTAAAGTTTAAGCAACTCATGACGTTCGAGCAACACAAGAGGAATGTAAGCAAGTTATGTTGCACGTCTCAATAAAATGGTAGTCCTTTTCCTATGGGTTATGTAAATGAACTTCCAACACCTTCTCATACTAAAAATTAGGTATTTTAGAATAATCATATCACAAAATATAATTTTTAGGGTTGCGATAGAAACTCGTATGACATTCCATAAGTGCTTAAGTTCTTTAAATTTTTGGTTTGCCCACTAAGCCCAGTTTAAAGCCTGTATAATTACTCTTTAGCATTACTTTCTTAATATATCAACTTAATGTATCGCATAATCATAATCAAAGAATATATAGGTTATAAACAGAACAAACATATTTTATTACATGCAGTATGAAGCGAGAAGTCGCACTGCAGGTTTGTTCATTGGTATATAAGCACCCATAAAAAGCCTACTCCCGACCAAATCTTCTCTATTTATCAGGTAAGAAAAAAATTGGACTAATTGAAAGTACACATTAACATAAATGATCGTCCAGAACATAAAATTAGTCATGCATTACATTTACTATTATTCAAATAACTATAACTCATGAAAACTCTCATTATTTTGATCACTTGAAAATATACAAATCAAGCAAATTGTAAAAATTAAAGGAACAAAAAGTGAGAAAAGTCATAGAAATCAAGCAAAATCTATAAAAAAAATCGATTTTAGTGGCAAAATATGCAGCATGAAAAACCATCCGGAAGCAGGGTATGACTTTTAGGTCATCTCCGGTTAAAAAAAATCATATAAAACAGTAAGCATCGCTGACTAAAATAACACTAACTCTTTTGCACCCCGACCAGCTTTGAAGAATTCATACAATATCAATATTATGGTATAATAATATGCATATCTTTGATATTGTAAACAGAATGAAAAGTATGTAGACATATATAATAACCCAATAAAATCATAGTTGCAAGCACATACATCGTACAATATTGCCTAAAATCTAATATCTTTTATTTAAATGGTTTGTACTAATGTTTGCATACTCATTCAGGTGGTTTAATTAAATTTTCATTTGCAAGTCTATGATGAAATATAATGCTCTGTACCAATGTCTACCAAATGGCAATGAATTCGGTCCAGTATCTTAGCAAGATTCATCAAGCCATTTGTATCTAAATTATCTACATAGCACTGAATTTAAAACGGTTATTTCATCATCCTTTTATTTAGGGGTCCACTTTACTTAGTGGTATAGTGGAGTTGGTTAAGCAAAAACCGTTTTTAGTGGTCTATATATAGGCATTCCGCTAAGTAAAACCGGTTTCATTTCAGAATGTTTCTATCTTTCTAAGAGCTCTATATAAGGTATGTATGTTATAACATCTCCTCCTTTAACATCTAACAATATATGTTCATGTCAACGTATTTTTTTTGTTATTTAGTGGATTACTAGGCATACCTATTGTGCTGCTTATGATTTTGATTTTTGTTGTTTAGTAAGCAATCTGATTGTATTACTATATATTATTTTAGGCTTACAGTCTTAATATTCAATAAACAACCATATCATAGCTGCTACTCTAACACATTCATGCTTTTATAAAGATCAATCAGAGTCATGGTTAATAGAGCGTCAATATAGGCCATATTTTCTGCCCTATGTAATGGTGGACAGGCACACGTAGGGAATTACTGATTGTTTACAACACTAAGTGTTAATTCGTTAACAAGATTAAGCCCTAAGATATCAAAATTGATGGTGGACAGGCAATGTGGACATGGAAATACTAAAAATAAGCAATCATACAAAATAGCAAGCACCACAAATACATGATATCAAATGTTTAGCCCTAAGCTATCAACATTAAACCCTTACATTATATAGCAGATAAGCACACTTCATTCTGGTGCAGATAATATAGGAAGATAATAACCTGTTATCTTCTTCCACACTGACAGAAGACCCATAAAATTTGACACGATCCTGATTAATGATTAGTTCCCTGCATAAAAACTTCATGTATCAAAAATAAATTCAGAAATTCTATTAAATATACATTTATACGCACGAACACAAACATACAAAAATAACCATGTTAAAGTTTTAGATCAAGTAAATATTCAGTGTAGTCTAATTTTTATCATAATATGCCAAAACAACCAAACTGACCCATTTGACTCATTACAAATAAACCATATCTGTTCATTACGTCGACCTAAATTGCCTTACTTACAACCATTACAAACATTGAAAATATTATTACCGTCTGGTAAAACCATTTGATGCAGGATTTGGCAAAAATAAGATGAGAAACAAAACCAAAAAACATTACCAGTCAATACTAATCAGATGCGGGAACCCAATATCGAAATGACTAGTCTGTAATTGCGAAAACGAACCTTAAAATCATGAGATAATTCTGACCCATATGCACTCTTGAACAGGTCGACTATAAGAAAAAATAAATTAGGGGTTAAGAAAACATCACAAATCTACTAAATCAACCATGTTCGGCCTTAGATCTTATAAAAAAAAGATGAACAAGTACCTTCTGTTGCAAACGTACCCCTAATCGGTGCAATCCCGCAGTTGTTGTGTACAACGATTGTTGTGAAATTAGGCGATAGCTTACTAATGCAGAGACCACAGACGACAGAGGGTTGGTGGAGGTAGACGAGCATTGTCGATCGAAGCAGCAGTTCTCGCGATTAAGTTTGCGCCTTTGCGGCCGTAAACCCTAGAACTGGGTCGCTTATGCAAGAGTTGATTTGGGGGTTTTGTGGTGAATGTGCGTAATATCAATCAGAAGTTTGGTTTGGTCTGGGTTTTGTGATAGAAGGTCAACAAGTACAATTTTTAACTTTTTAATATAGTGGGTTAGTGGACCATTTAATTAATTTGATATATTAAAATTTTCAATTGAAGTAAAACAAACTTTATCTAATACAAAAATATATAAAAAAAACATCAAAGTAATAAAATAATTTTCTATTTGTAAAGTATAATATTGATATGTTTTCGTATCACATTTTGTTTTTCAATTTATAAACTGTTTGATTTTCTATTTTTGACTATAGAATCATGGATCTAAATTATATATTGAAATAAACTACTTATTTATAAAATTGTATTAATTTTAACAAAATATAAACTAATCAAAAACCATATTGTATAAATAAAAATTGATTGGGTTGGGTTTCTAATGAGAGTATAGTTTGGTTATATTTGGGTTGTATAGGTAGAAGATGTAGAAATTAGTTTTTTAATAAATAATATGGCTGGGTTGGGGTGTGTATTAGAGTAGTCTTAGGATATGGCTTCTCTCCATCTTTAGGAACCAAATTCAATAACATGAATCTGCAGAGACCTCGTGTTGTATGATGCAGAGACCCTTTACAGATGACGGTTGGCTGGAGGTAGACGATCGATTAAGATCGAAACACAATTTCGAGCGACAGGGATTGCGCCTTTGTGGCCGCAAAACCCTAGGTCGCTTTTGCAAAACGATGAATTGGGGGTTTTGTGTTGAGTCCAATGTTTATTGGAAGCAAGGGTTTGATATCTAGATTGTGTTAACAATTGGACATGAACAACGATCTGTCCTTTTTAATTTGGTGGGGTTAATGGACATTGTAATTGGATTTGTTAGGTCTAGATTGTATAGGACTAGATCAATTTTGTATAGGCTTAGTACTTGAAAATCAAGTCTTGTAATTAACATTTGTAACAGTCAAAATATATATATATGTGATTTGAATCTATAGGTTAACCCCATATATGTATGTGTGTTGATTTGTGCTTTGACAGGAGAAACAATATTCTTGGGATGGATTTGATAAAACTGACCAAGTGTAGGAAACATCTACGGATGAACAATTTTGTTAATCCGTAGATATGTTTCATACAAGACCAAATGACCAAGTGTAAGTTCCTACGGATGATCAAGTTCCATGAAGTGAAGACTCCTACGGAAGAAGGATTATCTACGGAAGAACAACATTCATACAGAAAAGCAAATCTCCTACGGAATAACAGAAGATCTGCGGAAGGCAAGACCCCTGCGGAAGACCATTATACTTGTGTGATTATCAATTCCAAGAAGTCAAACAAGTCAACAAGATCAACAACAAATCCCGAGAGATCCGGTGTTTCCTAAACCGACTCAAATCATCTATAAATATGAGTCCTAGGTTTCACATCTCGGTGAACACAATCAATCAATATTACGGCTGTCAAGTTACACCATTGTGCAACCCTAATCGCCGTCGCATCAACATCAACATTATTTGATACACTGTATTCGATTGTTTATAGTATTCATTATTATTCTTTTGTAATCATTACGTTATAGTTAATGAAATACTTTTGAATAATTATTGATTTTGCATTTATTGTGTTTCTGTGGTTGTGTTCATAATTAATCATTCAAACAATTAAACGTCAATTAATGATAATTCCGCGATCATTAAATTGATTTATTTTAATACTGATAATTCCTGAATTGCGATCCTTGGATTCACAGGTGGTATCAGAGCCTTGGTGCTCATTGATTTAGATCAATTGATCTATCAGTATTAAAATTGTTTAATTGATTTTCAAACAATTAAATCAACGACTTGTCTTTCAGCAAGCATTCTCTTATTGCTTGTTTGATTTAGATCTATATTCAAATCCATTGAATACTAGATCTGCATCTTTGATAGATTTGTCAATTCAAGCACTTAAATTTTAAATCTTGTTTTGCAGTTAAACATGAGTACTTTTGGAGGAGGATCTTATCAACCACCAAAGTTGGAAACAAAAGCTGACTTTAAATCTTGGAAGATCAAGTTCAGAAATCATGTGAACTACACTGATTCTGACTTGTGGGAGTCCATCACACAAGGTCCTTATATTCCACCCACTCTTGGGCCGGATTATAATGACAAAAACCAGCCAATCAGCACTAAGGACTTGCCACCTGATGATGTCAAGAAGGTTAAAGTCGATATTAAAGCATACAGCTTGCTTAGTATGGCTTTACCTGAAGAAATCTTGATAAGGTGCGAGAACTATAAAACAGCAAATTCCCTATGGAAGATACTTCACACTCTCTGTGAAGGGAGTGATGAAATCAGAAGCATAAGGAAAGACACCCTTAGATCACAGTATGAAACTTTTCATCATATTGAGGGTGAGTCAATTCCTCAGCAACTCCATAGATTCATGCAACTCGTCACTGAGATGAACATCTTGGAGTTAAAATACACAACTGAGGAACTTAACAAGAAGATGCTCCATACTTTGCCTGAAAGTTGGAAGCAAACAGTCTCCATGTTCAAAAACACCATAGATCTGAAGACAACTGGTCTAGATACACTAGTTGCCAAGGTTGAAGCACTTGAACTGGATGAACAATCAAGAAACAAGAGTGTGAGAACTCATGTCTCACCTTATCACTTCAAGGAAACAAAGAATGCTGGAAGTGCATTTATTTCTAATAATGAAGATGATAACTCTTGTGCTTTGAGTGATGATGAAGAGGAAGTAAGTTTCTATGCATCCAAACCCACTAAGAAGTCATCTCAAAGCAAAACTCAAAAGGAAAAGGCTAAATCTTCAGAGAAAAGAGAAACATCAGCAACAGCAAACTCAGAACCAATAACTGTGATATTGGATTCTGAAGAACAAAAAGCAGCCTTTGCAGCTTTTAGTTCTAGCTTTCAAGCTTATCTTGGAAGTTCCCTTACAGCAGCAAACATCTGCCAGCAAGATTTGGAGGAACTTCCTCCTGATGTTGTAGAAGAGATGGATCTGCAATGGCAGATGGCTATGATTGCCTACAGAGCCAAGCAATATCTTCGAAGAAACAAAAATCTGGCAGCAGCTAGCAAAACATCGAAGATTGGAGTTGATAATTCTAAGGTCAGATGTTACAAGTGCAATCTCTATGGTCATTTTTCTAGAGAATGCAATCAACAATCAACTCCACAGCATCAGCAGCAGCAACAACAACATCATCAGCAACAACACTATCAAAATCAGCAGCCAACCTCTCAAAGATCTCTGCATAGACAACCTCAGCTCACATCCCCACCAGCCACAAATACAGCAGCAGGACCAAGTAACTCTAAAGAGACAGGGCTGATCATACTACAGGATGGAACTTGTGACTGGAGCTTGTATGAGAAGGAAGTGATAGAGGAGAATCAAGCACTGATGGCACATATGGAAAACAAAGTTCCCCCAATGGCCAAAGAGGTAAAAGAGAGGTTATGTTCATCAACTTGTGTTGAGGAAGTTGAAAGATATAGAGTCCATGCTCAACAACTGGCTGATAAAGTAAAAGAAACTATGGTTTTAAATGAATCACACTTAAGAGAACAGAAACTATATCAAATCAAAATAAACTCTTTACAAAAAGATTTAGAAAAATATGTTTCTGAAAACTATAGCCTAAAAGCCCAAGTTGAGCATCTGACCACTTCCTTAACAAAATCCATGGCTGATCATGCATCTACTGAAGTGAAACTTCAGAAGTTTCAATTATCATCTCAGCAATATGAGAAGTTACTCAATTCTCATATTGAATCAAAGAACAGGTCAGGGTTGGGTTATAATGCAGTGGCACCACCTATTAATAATAACTACACACCTTTACCTGAAACAATGACTAACAACTTGTCAAATCATTTTGTGCAAAGCACCAATATTGACATAAAAGATAGTCAAATGAACAACAATAAAACTGAGATGAGTGAAACTGAATCAACTGAATCAGAGTCAATTAAACATAATGAATCAGATTTTGATAACTATGATGACCTGGATGATTCTGATGAACATGATAATATTCAACTGAACATTGGTAAGAATGTTCAAGTTGAACCTGGTCTTCCACGAGTCCTTGAAGAATCAAAGCTGCAATATCCGCCAAAGCAACGGAACATGCTGAAGACCATTTGTAAGAGGATTGCTGAACTCAATGAAGGATTACAAGAACTGCATCTTCCCAAGATCGACAGCTGCGGATCAAGCACAAAATCACCTTTGTCATCTGATAAAGGTAAGAAATATTCAAACAAGAATCCTCGGAAAGAACAGACTGAGGAATCCGTAGAACATCTGCGGAAAGCAAAAACTGCCAAGTCCGTAGATCATCTGCGGAAGACAAAGACTAATGATTCCGCAGAAAAACAACGGAAGAAAGATACTGATACTGTGGATGAGATTAAAAGGGAAAACATCAAACATGCTCACAAAAAGCTAAATGTCAAACAACAGAAGCCATCCACAAATAAACATGAAGAGTTAACAGCTGATGAACCCAAGAAAAAATCAACTGATAGCTCAGCTAGTCAGAAAAAGACCAAAAAGAAGGCTGAAGAAGAAAATTCTGAGAAATATTGCAAATGGTGTGATATGAAGAATCACAGCACTGATGAATGCTACTTCAGTAGTTACTGTTCCATTTGCAACATGAACAATCACATGACTGATGACTGCTTCTTCAACAAACATTGTGCCATATGTGACAAAAATAACCATTCCACTCAGGAATGTTATTTTAATAAGAAGAACAAGAAAAAGAGCAACAAGAAATCACAAGGTGCATCATCAGGCTCAGAAAGTGACAAAGAGACAAAGCCTGAGAAGGAAAAACAAAATTCAAAGAAAAGATCATCTGTTGCTGACAAGACTGTGAAGAAGAAAATGCCAACACAGGCTAAGACACCTCATAAAAAGGTGGATTTGTCTGATAAACAACCGGAAGCTGTTGATGATTTCTTTGACAACTTTGATAAAGGAACTCCTGTGTCACAATCAAAACAGAAAGATGAAGAAACATTCAAGACTACAGGATCTTCTTCAAAGTTGAGATACCAACCAAAACAAGCTAAGTTGAAGAAGGATTCGGATAAGCATGAAGACACTCAGAAACTCGAATCATCTTCAACAGAATCATCCTCACAAACATCAGATCAAAAAGAAACAACTAATAATGAAACTTCACGATTAATTCATGAAGGAGTAACCATTGTTGACACAACTGGCAAATCCAAGACAATTAAGCCTTGGGTTGTCAATTCTAATTAGTTTTCTTTTTGTGTGCAGGAACAATTATGGAGAGCTGACAACAAGTGGTATGTTGACAGTGGTTGTTCCAGGCATATGACAGGCAACTGTGCACTTCTCCATGACTTCAAACATAAACATGCCTCTTATGTGGCATTTGGTGGGGATAAGAAGGGAGGTAAAATTGTTGGTGAAGGAATGGTAACTAATGGTGTTTTAACATTTGAAAAAGTAAATTACTGTGAAAATTTGCAGTATAATTTACTTAGTGTTTCCCAAATTTGTGATCAAAATTATTTAACACTATTTGATAACACTAACTGTTACATTCTTAAGCCCGGTTTTACAGTTCCAGAAGACTGGATACTTCTTAAAGCATCAAGAAAAGGCAACACATATCTCTTGGATATGAACAACACAACACTCACACAACATGAGACATGCCTGCTGTCCAAATCTTCCGAAGATGAATCTCAATTGTGGCATAGAAGGCTTGTCCATTCCAACATGAAGAACATGAATACATTGGTGAAAAATGACTTAGTCATTGGATTACCAAAGAAAGAATTTCATTGTTCTAATCACTGTTCTTCATGTTATAAAGGAAAACAACACAGAGTGTCTCATAAATCCAAAACAATCAACACAAACACTACACCACTCAAATTACTTCACATGGATCTCTTTGGTCCAACCAATGTGCTGAGCATTGGAAAAGACAATATTGTTTGGTGATAGTTGATGATTTCACTAGATTTACATGGGTCTTTTTCTTAAAACATAAAAGTGAAACATCTGAAACATTAATGAACTTTGTAATCAAGATTGAGAATCAACTTGATTTAAAAGTTAAAATTTTTAGGAGTGACAATGGAACTGAATTTGTTAATGCTGATTTGGATTCTTTTTGCAGGACTAAAGGAATAGCTAGACAATTCAGTGCCCCAAGAACTCCACAACAAAATGGAGTGGCTGAAAGGCGAAATAGAACACTGATAGAAGCAGCCAGAACAATGCTAGCTGATTCTCAACTGCCCATTACATTCTGGGCAGAAGCTGTGAATACAGCTTGCAACGTTCAAAACAGAACTTTGATAGTCAAAGAACATAATAAAACACCTTACGAACTCTTATTTAAAAGAAAACCTTTTATAGGATATCTTAGAGCTTTTGGGTGTCATGTGTCTGTTTTAAATACTAAAGAACAATTGGGAAAATTTTCTGAAAAAGCCTATGATGGTTTCTTTGTTGGATATTCATCCACTTCTAAATCATACAGGGTGTACATTCCAGAACATAACATAGTTGAAGAAACTCCCAATGTTTCTTTTGATGAATCCATGTTTACTACCAATGTAAAAGGATCATCTTGGTTATTTGATATAGATGCATTAACAGAATCATTTAACACTGGTTATTTGATCAATGCAGGTGCTGCGGATACATGTTATCCTTTTGTGCCACCAAGTGTGAATGAAGTGCCTTTAACAGCTGATCCACCAAGAGCACGTGTGCCACCTGAACCACAGCAAAGATCAAGTCAGCAGCATGAACCTATTTCTGGAGAAGCTAACTCTTCATCCCCAGCACATGTAAATTCATCAGCAGATGTTCCCTCATCCGTAGATGTTACTACTGATGCTAGAAATGAAGAGGAGGCAGTCATCCAACCATTACCAGCTGACCAACATTGTTCATCCGTGGATGATATAACTCCTACGGAAGTACAAAATACTGCTTCCGTAGAACTTCCTGCGGAAGTACAAAATACTGCTTCCGTAGAACTTCCTGCGGAAGAACAAAATACTGCTTCCGTAGAACTTCCTGCGGAAGAACAAAATACTGCTTCCGTAGAACTTCCTGCGGAAGAAGACAAAGCAGCAAATCAAACATCAGCTGATCCTAATGACCAAGAGTCTTTTGATTATTTCATCGACTCAACTTCTCAGCTAACACCATCTGCTTCAATGGGATTCTCAAACTTAGACTCCACAGTTCAAGTTGATGCTGTTTCAACAAGCAGAGTACACAAATCTCATCCAACAGACAACATCATTGGGGACCTGCATGCCAGAACCACAAGGAGCAAAGGAGGTGTGGCAAACATTTGTTTGTTCACCTGCTTTTTATCTCAAACAGTCCCTGCAAACATCACAGCTGCACTGAAAGACAACAGCTGGATTGAGGCCATGCAAGAAGAGTTGCAACAATTTAGAAAACAGAAAGTGTGGACTCTTGTCGATTTGCCTTCAGGTCAACATCCAATTGGCACAAGATGGCTTTTCAAGAACAAGCTGGATGACAGAGGTATCATAGTACGAAACAAGGCCAGACTCATTGCACAGGGATACACTCAGGAAGAAGGAATAGACTATGATGAAGTCTTTGCCCCA
Organism: Flaveria linearis; assembly: GCA_024085815.1. Taxonomy (NCBI): domain Eukaryota; kingdom Viridiplantae; phylum Streptophyta; class Magnoliopsida; order Asterales; family Asteraceae; genus Flaveria; species Flaveria linearis. The sequence continues at coordinate 57,728,215 of CM044017.1, read as the reverse complement.
GTTGCAAGGATTGAAGCTATACGAGTCTTCCTAGCCTATGCAGCATTCAAGAAGTTCACAGTCTATCAGATGGATGTCAAGTGTGCTTTCCTTTATGGGAAAATTGATGAAGAAGTCTATGTGGCACAACCCCCTGGTTTTGAAGACCCTGATTATCCACATAGAGTATACAAGCTTGACAAAGCCTTGTATGGTCTTCATCAAGCACCCAGAAAGTGGTATGATACACTATCATCCTTCTTGCTGAAGAATGGATACAAGAGAGGAACTATTGATCAGACACTCTTCCTCAAACAAGAACATCAAGATCTTTTGGTTGTTCAAATATATGTTGATGACATCATTTTTGGATCAACCAATAAGAAGCTGTGTCAAAACTTTGAAGACTTAATGAAATCTGAATTTCAGATGAGCTCCATGGGAGAATTGACTTTCTTCCTTGGCTTACAAGTTCATCAGAAATCAGATGGCATTTTCATCAATCAAGAGAAGTACATTCATCAAATTTTGAAGAAGTACAATCTTGCTGATTCCACTTCATGCAAGACACCAGCATCAACAATAGACAAGATTGTGCCTGACCCTGCTGGCAAATCCGTAGATCAACGATTGTACAGATCAATGATCGGTTCTTTAATGTATTTAACTGCCAGTAGACCTGACATAATGTTTGCTGTTTGTGTTTGTGCCAGGTACCAATCTGACCCAAAGGAGTCCCATCTGAATGCTGTGAAGAGGATTTTCAGATATCTGAAAGGCAAGCCTGCATTGGGACTTTGGTATCCCAAAGATGGAGACTTTAACCTCTACTCATACTCAGATAGTGACTATGGAGGGTGCAACAACAACAGAAAATCCACAACTGGTGGATGTCAATTTTAGGACCAAGACTTGTTTCATGGCAGTGCAAGAAGCAAACAAATGTCTCTGTATCCACGGCTGAAGCAGAGTACATAGCTGCTTCAGCAGGTTGCTCTCAAGTACTTTGGTTGCAAAACCAATTACTTGATTATGGTTACAATTTCCTTCACAAACCAATTCATATTGATAATTCAGCTGCTATGTTTATAACTGCTAACCCAGTTCAACATAGTAAAACTAAACACATTGAAATTAGATACCATTTTCTAAGAGATTGTTCAGAAAAGGGTCTAATTAAGTTAGTCAAAGTAGACACAACCAATCAGCTTGCTGATTTGTTTACTAAAGCATTTGATTCTGTTAGATTCAATTTTCTGATAGAATCTTTAGGGATGATTAACTTAGAATAAATCAACAAAAGCTTATGACTGACTTTGTGAAGAGTAATCGTTGAGGATAACTTAAGTGTCTATTAGAACATCTATACATGCATTATATATGGGAAATGATAGTAGACTATACTTGGCTATTAAACAAACACTCACTCTGACTTATATCATACTGATATGTGAGTAGGTTCAACTTGAGTGGAAACAAAGCTAAAAACATGAGGTAACTGTCTGTGAGGATTCCATTTGAGAATCATGAAGGTATGTTTCTCCTGCTGTGATCAAATCAATTACACAAGCACACTATGTAAAATACTTTATAATATTCTATCTTTGCAAAGTCATATTCCCTCTGTTTTGTGTCAACAAAGACCTGGGAATGTGATTAACAGTGTGATCTTCATTCTCCCTCTGTTTTGTGTCAACAAAGACCTGGGTTAAAGTTCACCTCTGTTTTACGAAAGTAAAGACCTGGTGACTATGAAGATCATATTTCAGCTCTAAAAAGGAATCACTTGTGATCCATTGAACCTCAAGCTCAAGAGCTATCACATCAAAGCATTCATGAGACTGAACATTGTCTCAAGATAGAACTTATAACTTAATGTACATAGTCTTTAAGTGTGGAATGTAGTGATTTGCCTCATCTCGGAAGACATACTCTAACGACAATTGAATGTGGGACTCATGACTGCTACTGATTAACAAACTTCACAACATGATAACTTGCATGCCTAGTTGATACAACACTCTTGTTTGAATTTAAGTGGATTTATATACTTGCAATCAGATATGTGTTGCATCAACTAACAACATCAGCAGAAGCCAATTTATAGTATGATCCCTCTATATATATATGCATGCATGTACCTGTTTCACCGATGCTTAATTGTTATTTCAACAGAATTTCTCTCATTTAGAATGTCATAAGTCTGCCATGCCTGTTCACAACTTAAATTTATGATGAATGCAACAGTTTCACATTAATCACAAATTTAGGGGGAGTAGTTCATGCATGAAAAACAAGCATAACAAAAGCTGATAATTGATCTGAATTATCTTGAAGGAATTGGATCTTGAGCACTAACTTGAATGCAGGATACAGGACATTTGCTTTCTTGTACTACATTGCCATGCAAATGAAGTCAACAATCTCCAACATCAACAATTGAGTCTACTAAGTAGATATCATACATTTAAAGTTCTCAAAACTTTAAGTTCCGCAGAAGTTTCAGTAATACTTCTCATCCGTAGAAGTAACAGTGAAATTTCTGCATCCGCAGAAGTCACAGTAATACCGCTCATCCGTAGAAGTATTATGTGATCTCTGATTCAGCAGCAAAACAAGCATAACAAAACAAATGCATTATTTGAACTTACATCCAATGTAAAATTCCGCAGATGTTGACATCCGCAGAAGTTAAGGTTCCGCAGATGTTCTGCGGAAGAGAATGCATTCTAAACACTTGGGATATGAAAAGGAATAAATGAAAGTGGGTCCAACATAGAATAAATGAAAGTGGGCCCAACATAATGTGAGCCCAACACAATTAATAAAAGAAGTTAATTTGTTGGACTACAAATAAGGTGTCTGACTCTTAAAATTCATTTCACTTTTACAGAGCACTTTTTCAGATTAACCTAGAAAATCGCACTTTTTCCCCCTTTTCAAAATTTCAAAATATCAACATTATCCAGTAACCGATTACAGTTACTGCAAAGGTAAATCATGTCGTAAACATCAATAAGGAACTGGTTAATCGATTATTGTCATTCAAACGATTCATCTGTGTGGTTTCTAACTTGATTTCCTTTGCAGATGGCGAATAGATTTGCTAAGGAGCATAATGTGTGCGCATACTTGAACGCTGATGATCCAGCGGCGGAAGGATGTCGAGATATCATCAGATATCTCCGACGATCCAGGCTCTTCTACGCATTGACGGCTGAGCCTGTGATTCATCAGTCGCACATAATCGGATTTTGGAATTCAGCTCGAGTGGAAGAACAAAACAATGAGGAGGTCATAGTGGCTGAAGTTCTGGGTCAGCGTCTTCGAGTGAATGAAAGCACCTTACGAAGATGCTTGGAACTCGGAGATAGAGAGATAGGTCACCCGGACGTTTTCGAGAATGAATACATAGAAAAGGTATTCAATCTCATGGGGTACGATGGTGATTATGAGAAAGGAGAAATAAAGAAGGGTAGGCTGTGCAAACCATACAGGTTCTTATGTCACACCTACCTGAAGTGTATGTCGAACCGAAAGTCAGGATTAGACAGATTTTCTCGACACATCTCATCAGGAATTATTGGGGTGTTCGAGGGAAGAATCTACAATTATGCAAGATACATCTTCAACTGTCTGTGCGAGCAAGTCAAATTGCAAAAGACTGAGAAGATGTACATGTTCCCCAGATTCCTGCAATTGGTGATTAATTCAGAGCTCCCAAGCTTGAACAGGGTTGGAGAAGTGTTTGTTCAAGCTCACCTGAACAAATCGGTGCTGAATAAACTGAGTGGAAAATATGAGGGTCCTGACATGCCTATGTTTGCTCATGTTATTGATCCACATGCTGATCTGCCACAAGAGTTGGCGTGGGAAGATGAAGCTGAAACATCTGCTGATTCTGCTCAATCTTCTCACTCACCACACCAAACACCACAACACCAACAACAATCACCAATCCAAACACCACCACTACAACATGCATCATCAAGCCAATCACCTCAACAACCACAATCCCCTTCAAGCCTCAACACCCAACCAATCTCTCCAATTCAACCACACCAATCACCTGTTCTGATATCATCATCTTCATCTCATCACACACAACCATACTCTCCACTCCAAATCCAATCACCCATACAACCACCACCAGAATCCCCAAAACCCCAATCACCGGAAAGTGCTGAGACTGAACCACTTGAGGTGACTGAGTCTGTACACTCTGTACACTCAGGAGACACCGAATTACTATCTGAAGCCAGCACTGTTCCCTTCTCTCCAACTCTCACAGATGAACCCCTTCATCAGCTCATACCGAGCCAATACCTGCTGATGAACCCGGGGAGACTCAAACTTCTGCTCAGGATGTCACTGCTTACAATGAAGATGACTTAAGTGACAGTGACATCCCTGTGAGCAAGAGCTTTCTGGTTGCAAAATACAACAAGTTGGTGCTTAAATCCAACAAAAGAAAACAAAGAATTGTGGAGCTATACGGAGTCATCCAAGAAAAGGATGAAGAGCTAACAAAGAAGGATGCCAGTTTGAAAAGGCTGAGAGAAGATGCACAATGCAATAATGAAATTATTGATGCATTGTTCAAAACAAAACGGGAACTAGAGGCAACCTTGAAACAAGAACAAAATGAAAAGGCCGAGCTAATTAAGCAAAAGGATCTGGAAATAGAGAGCCTGAAGAGAAAGCTGTCTGATTTGAAAACAAAAGTGGATACAAGTGCTGAAACAGAAAAACAATCGGGTCGAGCTACTAAGCCGCTGATATCCTACACCCGAAAAAGAAAATACTTCGGAGCCACACAAAAGAAACAAGAAGAAGAAACCTCTCCGAAGAAATCAAAAATTCCATCTCCTGACCACACACCTTCAGTAGAAGTTTCTGCTGTGAAGGTTTCTTCCGGAGAAGAAGAAGAAAGTGACAAAGAGTGGGAGGAATTAACACGGATGGATTCCCCCACTGCTGATAAGGGTGGAAAGGCCGATGACCTTCTAACAACTGCTGATATCTTAGAAGAGAGGCCTGAGTCCAGCATGTTTATGACCCTCATCAACCATGGGTTTCCGTATGACATGGTTGAGAGGATGAACACTTCAGAGATGACAAAAGCGCTGAAAGAATTTGAGATTGCAAGATTCATAATCCCAGACTGTGACTATGAAGCATTTACAACATTCCAGTCTGTGGAGAAACTAAAGAAAGATTTGGGTCACTGTGACACAGCAAAACTCTCAAAGTACAATATGACCTGCTGGTTACAGGGGCACAATTACAAACCGCATGAGCTCAAAGGAAGAACAACTGGAGAACTGCGGAGGATGATGGAGCATGTGATGAAGGTGGAGCTGGAAACTGGTGTAAAATTCAGAACCACTGCTCCACATCCAAAAGAACAATCAAGTAAACTTGTTGCTGATCCAATAACAGTTGACCCAAAGGATCAGCACAAGGAAAAGGAAACACTTATCAGAGAGCCACGGGCAGTAATTCCCGGAAAGGTATGGCCTCTGGGTACAACTGTACGAGAAATTACAGAGAAGAAATCAACTCTTGTACAGTTGTATGATCATATCACAACTCCCAGTTCTGTGGAAGAAAACAGGATTATGGCCTGGAAATATGATCCAGACTGGGATTGTGCAATAATTAAGAGGACATCTGGAAGGATTGAATACTTCCATGATGTAGAAGCCCTGCTCAGCCTCCCAGAGCAAGACATCAGGGATCTTCAGAGCATCCCAATGTTCAACTTTCCAATCCATCTCAGGGGGAGAGATTTCTCTGCAGCTGTGAATGGCATGAAGACAAGCTTTTCTGATGATGTGCTCATGCAAGCAAAGAGAAATGATAAGGAGCACAACAGAATGAAGCAAAGTCAGAAAAGAAAGACAGCTGAAGTCTCATCCCTTGTAGATGATGATCTGCTAAGAAGAGTGGGATGTACCAGAAGCTCTCACACCATCAAAAGCATCTCAGGAAACCAATTCACTTGCCCTATCACGGAATGGGGATACATTGAAAAGAACAAAGAGATGGTGCTGCTGAGAAATGTAGATGGGAAGAAGGGTGACAGGATAAGAATTTTTGATCCAATGGAACTAAAAATGCTGCATCCAAGCTACACATCATACCTACATGATAAATTCTTCCCAAAGCTAACAGATGAAAAAGCCCAGAATGACCTCTGCTTGTATGTGCATATAATTCAAGTGATAGATAAATTGCATGCAAAGGCACACAAGAGAAGAAAACATGAGGCTGGGTTACTGAAAGGAACAAACATAGATGATGTGTCTGAGCTCAGGATATCTGAAGAAGATGAGTTAGAGATTGTTCATAATGATAGTGTAGTGGAAACACTCACTACGGAAGAAGATGTCTTAGGACTGAGTTATGACACACTGAAGAAGATCAGCAGGATGCAGATAAAGTACAAATATGATGATCAGAAAACTGCTGTATCTTACTTCTACAATAAGATGATAGCTAGAGTCAAGGAGCTAGCAGTTTTGATGGACTGATTACAAGGAGCTAAGCCTAAGGGGGAGTATTGTTAGGTCTAGATTGTATAGGACTAGATCAATTTTGTATAGGCTTAGTACTTGAAAATCAAGTCTTGTAATTAACATTTGTAACAGTCAAAATATATATATATGTGATTTGAATCTATAGGTTAACCCCATATATGTATGTGTGTTGATTTGTGCTTTGACAGGAGAAACAATATTCTTGGGATGGATTTGATAAAACTGACCAAGTGTAGGAAACATCTACGGATGAACAATTTTGTTAATCCGTAGATATGTTTCATACAAGACCAAATGACCAAGTGTAAGTTCCTACGGATGATCAAGTTCCATGAAGTGAAGACTCCTACGGAAGAAGGATTATCTACGGAAGAACAACATTCATACGGAAAAGCAAATCTCCTACGGAATAACAGAAGATCTGCGGAAGGCAAGACCCCTGCGGAAGACCATTATACTTGTGTGATTATCAATTCCAAGAAGTCAAACAAGTCAACAAGATCAACAACAAATCCCGAGAGATCCGGTGTTTCCTAAACCGACTCAAATCATCTATAAATATGAGTCCTAGGTTTCACATCTCGGTGAACACAATCAATCAATATTACGGCTGTCAAGTTACACCATTGTGCAACCCTAATCGCCGTCGCATCAACATCAACATTATTTGATACACTGTATTCGATTGTTTATAGTATTCATTATTATTCTTTTGTAATCATTACGTTATAGTTAATGAAATACTTTTGAATAATTATTGATTTTGCATTTATTGTGTTTCTGTGGTTGTGTTCATAATTAATCATTCAAACAATTAAACGTCAATTAATGATAATTCCGCGATCATTAAATTGATTTATTTTAATACTGATAATTCCTGAATTGCGATCCTTGGATTCACAGGATTGTTACATAAGAATTTTAATTGAAGTAAAACAACCTTATTCTAATTCAAAATTAAATAAAAGAAGAGGTAATTAATAAAAATATCTTCTATTTATAAAGTATATTACTAATATGTTTACAGAATCATATTGTTTTTCAATATATAGTTTGTTTGATTTTCTATTTAATAAAATATATTAGGTTTATATGGAACATTATGTATGTGTACTTATTTGTATATTATCTCTAATGTGTGGGGTGCACGAAAACTTATGGATTTAATGTATATTACGTGTTTATATGCATGAAGGTAATATATATATATCTAAGATTTTTTTTGTTGTAATGTCGTTGAAGATAATAAAAATAAAATATTAAATTTCTTTAATGTCCGTTGTCATTCTAAGTCATGTTTCATATATTTAGATCGGCTATTTTTTATTTTCTAACTTTGTTTTCTGGTCTTCTTGTATGTTGTTTAGGCTTCACGTGTTATACTTACCTCATTTTCCTGTATCTCCAACGTGTCAATTTTGCAAAGGTGCGTATCTATATTTCACTCATTATACTTACTACACATGTTTTATTTAATGCTTACATGACTATTCATTTTATTTACGTTAATTGCCACATAACTTAAATTGTGTCCTGCTAAATTCTTTTGAAAACATATTTTATATGCCCTTCGTTGTTAGTATCATATACATTACTGTGTACGGTATCTGTTACTTGCTTATTGTTTCTAATTATTATATTATTAGTATTACTTGGTGTATATTTTCATGTCAGGGGTTTTGTTTTTAAAAATTATTTTTTCTTCTTATGTTATTTTTTAATTGCATTTATTATTATATTTCAGCTCATGTCTTTTATTTAATGTTTGTGTTTACGTTCGTCCCTTAATTATTATTATGTTTTTTGCATGAATTTAAATATGTTGTCTTTTTTCAACTCACACAATGTAGCTAGAACGATCATGGCGGAACTTAATTTTCTTGTAATATTGTTCGAAATTAACTGCAAACACGAACAATAATGAACTCATGCCAATCGCTGCAGTCACGTTAAAGTGGTTTTTAAAATAATGAAAGACCTATATAATATTGATAAACATATATTAAAAACAAAAAATAAAAAAGTATTTGGAAGATAAGTTGCATATATGATCAAGTATGTTATCATATGCAGAACATATATGATCCACAGAACTTATAATTGGTCATATATTACATTGCATCACAATATAATAAAGTTTCATGCATTACATGGTTATCAAGTATGTTTGTGGAAGTACCCATTAACATTTTAACATTAATATTAACTGACCTATACATAATATATAATTCATGTTCCATCCTAATTGCGGTTATTCCACCAGCCTTTTATTTAGGGATTCTTGAGTTAGTGGTATAGTGGAGTTGGTTAACACAAAACCATATTTGTTGCTCTATTTATAGGATGCTAACTAAAAGCCAGATTCATTTCAAAATGTTTCTATCCATCTAAGAGTTGCATTATAAGGTATGTATCTTGTAGCATCTCCTCATGATCATCTAACAATATTTGCTCCTGTCAATGTATGTTTTTCTGTCATAAATTCGACTTACTAGGGTCACCTACAATCCTTCTTATGATTTGTATTTTTGTTGTTTAAATGATCGATATTATAATGAATTATTGTATATTATTGTATACTTACACATTTATGTAGATCAATCATAGTCAACAATAAGCCCTTAGCTAGCAAAATTAATGGTGGATTTTGTAAATCCATTGTTCTATAAGTGCTGGCATATCGACAAAACATGGACAAACACCAGCATAAAATGCAAGTTTTCCCTTTTTGCCTAATTTTGAAAAGTTCGTTCATTGCCTGTTGTTTAAGGACTCCAAGTATGATTTTTCTCACCAGAACACAATGTAAGAAGTAAAACCTTACATCTCCAACACATTTGAATGTGCAATGAATCATTGATCTATCGATTACCCAGTACTAAGATAAGCTAGGTTACTAATTTAGAAGAAAATCACTTACAGAATAGGATTTTGCTTCTCTCCATCTTTAGGAACCAAATTCAATAACATGAATCTGCAGAGACATCGTGTTGTATGATGTAGAGACCCATTACATACGTCGGTTGGCTGGAGGTAGACCATCGATTAAGATCGAAACACAATTTCGAGCGACAGGGATTGCGCCTTTGCGGCCGCAAAACCCTAGGTCTCATTTGTAAAATGATGAATTGGGGTTTTTCTGTTGAGTTTAATGTTTATTGGAAGCAAGACATTGATAGTTAGATTGTGTTAACAATTGGAAATGAACAACAATCCGTCCTTTTTAATTTGGTGGGGTTATTGGACATTGTAATTGGATTGTTACATAATAATTTTAATTGAAGTAAAACAACTTTATTCTAATTCAAAATTAAATAAAATAAGAGGTAATTAATAAAAATATATTCTATTTATAAAGCATATTACTAATATGTTTACAGAATCATATTTTTTTCAATATATAGTTTGTTTGATTTTATATTTAATAAAATATATTAGGTTTATATGGAACATTATTTATGTGTACTTATTTGTATACTATCTCTAATGTGTGGGGTGCACGAAAACTTATGGGTTTAATGTATATTACGTGTTTATATGCATGAAGGTAATATATATATCTAAGATTTTTTTAGTTGTAATGTCGTTGAATATAATAAAAATAAAATATTAAATTTCTTTAATGTCCTTTGTCATTCTAAGTCATGTTTCATATATTTAGATCGGCTATTTTATATTTTCTAACTTTGTTTTCTTGTCTTCTTGTATGTTGTTTAGGCTTCACGTGTTATACTTACATCATTTTCCTGTATCTCCATCGTGTCAAATTTGCAAAGGTGCGTATCTATATTTCATTCATTATACTTACTATACCTGTCTTCTTTAATGCTTACATGACTATTCATTTCGTTTACGTTAATTGCCACATAACTTAAATTGTGACCTGCTAAATTCTTTGGAAACATATTTTATATGCCCTTCGTTGTTAGTATCATATACATTACTGTGTACGGTATCTGTTACTTGCCTATTGTTTCTAATTATAGAAATATTAGTATTACTTGGTGTATATTTTCCTGTTAGGGGTTTTCTTTTAAAAATTATTTTATCTTCTTATGTTATTTTTTATTTTCATTTTATTATTATATTTCACCTCCTGTCTTTTATTTAATGTTTGTGTTTACGTTCGTCCCTTAATTAGTATTATGTTTTTTGCACAAATTTAAATATGTTGTCTTTCTTCAACTCACACAATGTAGCTAGAACGATCATGGCGGAACTTAATTTTCTTGTAATATTGTTCGAGATACTTCCGAGACTTCCTGCAAAGGTTGTTACGAAATGCAAAGTCGTATGCAAAGAGTGGTATTCGTTCCTGTCAACAGATTTATTTACAAAGCTTCATTGTCAGTATATGCGGGCTTCACCTGATCAGAAAATTCTTTTTCTTGGTTGTACATGTTGTTCGATTCATTCGTCTACTTCTGAATCCCCTTGGTATTCCACTCTTGACTATTTTAAAAACCCGTTCACGACTCATCCCTACCGTATGATGGTTTTAGCAAGTTTGGATGGTATGTTATGTGTTGTTCGAAAAGACACAACTGAGCTGATTGTATGGAATCCACTGACCGAAGTGTACAAGAATTTATCAACCTCAAAATCTCAAGGTTTTTATAAAATTGATTCTGATGCTGTTGGTTTTTGTGTTGATTCTTCGAATGATTACAACATCCTTCATATCAAGCGTAGGCGTGGTTCAATGACTATTTATATATACTCAATGAAATCTGGCTCGTGGCGAACAATACGTTTCTTAAAAAACGACCATACCATGGAGCGACTTATGATTGGTCTGGGGGTACATTTTGTGGTACTGGATTGTATTTCACGATGACGCAGCTTTTCATCAGGGGTGAGAAAGTAATAATTCACTTTGATGTTGATTCGAAAGGATTTTCTGAAATACGCTTTCCAATTGTTGCTAAGGAAGGGAGTTATGCTGATTTGATTAGTGTGCGTAATCAACTACATGCTTTTGTCCAGTTTCCTTTCGGTGACCGCTCTGTTGCGATGTGGAAGCTAGAAGGTAAGACGTGGATGAAAGTATTTAGTCTGTCTAATGTCATGCGACTCCCGTTAGCACCGTCAGCCCTTGTCACACATGTCAATGAAGATGATTCATGTCTTTTGATAACACTATTGGGTGAAATGTATCGAATTGATGTTCATGCGAATAGCCTTGATGGATTCTGTCGTCTCACATATTTTCAAGACATCCCATGTGCGGTCTATACCGAGACTATAGTTTCACCCAAGTGATTAGTTATTGCTTACTGTTTTTCATATTATCGCATTACATTAGTCATGTGTCTTTCTTATGTTCGATATACATTTAGTTTTGATGGTTGTTTCGTTTTGTGTTGCAATGAATGTTGGGTTTATGTTTTTACTATATTTGCTATTTTCTTCCACTGTTATTTTGGTTATAAAATATCTTTACAAATACAAAACTTAAAATTCCATGATGATTTTGATCAGTTGTTATTATTAATTCTACGATGATATTGATCATATTAATATTCTACCCTGAAAGCTCGTATGATGTTCAACTATGCTATAATGTCGAATTACGCACACTTTACGGATACGCATTGACATTTACCTCAATGTAAACGTGATTATCATCATTTTCAATAATTTTAATATTTTTGGCCTTTTACTATTATCATGATATTAGATTTCTATTTTTTTCCAGTTCTCATTAAACGTTTACGGGTATGCTTTAACATGGAGCTCCATCATAGCGTTGATGTTTTTTCGTCACTAACACATTGTGGCATTTGGTACACTGTTCCGTTTGCGTGGGTGGAGTTTGTAACGGCTGATGTTAGTCAAACTGATCTTTTGATCATTTTTATTGATCAAAATGTAAGATAATATATTTCTTCCATTTACCTAAAATCAATGTTTTTGAATAATTCGTTATACTAATTTTTTGAATTTTTAGAGACAAAAAATCGCTGCATTTGTCCCAAGACATTTAATGCATGTTTACAATGACTTGAATTTGGTGGCCCGTGTTTTTATATTGCATCGGTTCAAGATTGAAAGTTTCAAACATCGCGACTTTCCAAAACATCATAACTACAAGTTGGTGTGCGGTGATTTCAAGATTGTTATTGATGAAGGCACACGACTTATTCCGTTAATCAATGAAATTCCAAAAGGCTTATATTTATATCCATTAGTTCCTTCAATTAAAACTCTTATCAACGATCGACGGTCCCAAAAACTATTTGTTGGTACGTTCATAATGTTTAAATAACGTCCAAATATATTCATACATACATACATACATATATACATACATACATATATATACATATATTCATAAATAATAAATAGTTCATGCTTTCAACACACAATATGTATATTGTGTCTGTTTGGTGTAGATGTTGTTGGAAGAATTGTCACGGGCGACAGGATATTGGGTCGGTATCATTTTGTTATTAATCTGCAAGATGTCACGTGAGTCAGCCGTCATCCCACTCTTATTTGCTCTTTACGTTTCTCTAAATTAAGATTTTCCAATTGGGTTTTGCGTTTTCTAACACTAATCGTTTGTGCCAGCGGTGACATTATAAAGGTGTTTTTGTACGATACGAGACATACCGATATGTTCAAGACTTATCTAGCGATATCAAAAAAGTCTATTGTATACATATCTCGAGTCAAGTTGGTTCATCTAGCGGAAAGTATGATATTTTTTGCCTACATACACACATATATATATACGTTATATATACATATATATGTATACGCTTCACATTTATGCAATTGGTTTTTTAATTTGGTTTGACTTATACTTGACAATATGTTACAGCTAATATATTGAGGTCTACTGATTTTTCCGCCATTACGTACGAACCGGACATGCCTGAGGCGCGCGCTATTAGGGCTATGGGTTGTTATTAAAGTTCATGTCATTTTGCAAATTGGGATATTTGTTTTCATATCAGTTTTTATGTTTTATTAAAAAAAATGTATTATGGGTCTGTTATACATTTAACCTTTCTTGGTGTGCTAATCTTAACTAATGATATATTTTTTTGTCATTGAATTGTTTTTACGTGACCTCATGATGTTATGAACGTTCTTTTGGTACGTAATGTTAGGTTATTTTATAGAAACGTATAAGCATCGTATTGTGACAATACAATTTCAACCGTACAATGCAGATTTAGCGTTTCACTTTCTTGTCTTTCTTAGTGGTAATCGATGGATTTATTAATAATAAATAGATGTTTTATTAATAAATGTACATCATTATATATACGATACAAATAAAAACAAAATTGCATTTATATATATAGCATATAAGAAGGTTAAGGATAAGTGTGGAATAGATATCTTATGACCACCAACTACGTTTGTAATGTGTTTATTTAATTAGATTTTTAGTAAAAATTTTAAGTATAATTATTGTATTAGTAGCATGTTTTTATTTCTATATTAGACGTGTTTCATGCGTTATAAGCTACGACCATTTGTCTTTTTTATATTGTCAAGGCATCATACATTGTGTTTAAAAGCATACGTAACGTATGTGTGATGTTTTTTCGCACAACAGAAGCAGATTATGGAGGTTCCCGTAACAGTCAGTCTGAATCATGTCACTCTGATGTACTCTCTCCAACGCCTTCTCAGGGAACAAATGTTTCTTCGCATGGTGAACTCCATGAACGTAGGAGGTGTCTTGGTCGTCCTCGCCTACGTGGAAGACCTGTCGCTTCTACCCCTATTCTTGGTAGCAGACAACGTCGATGTTATGGTTAGCTTTAGTTCGTTCATACAAATTTTATGATATGACCTCTGTCTATTGGTAATCCGTGATGCTTTCATTATTCATAACAAACGTATTCGGCTTGCAATCCAGATATACCGTTACATTGATGTAGCCTCTTATGCAGATGGGGGACGAGACAATAACGGAGTTCATTACGATAGTACAACAAACATTGTTATACCATCTCCGTTAAATTCCTCGCTTTCACATGCATGTGTACGAGGATCTTCTTCTCAACAACACATTCCGTCTCATGGCCATGTGTATGCAGATGAAAACAGACAACGTACATCTCATACGTTAATCTGTATAATTATTGAAGAATTAACATGACAGTCATGTTGTTTGCTCATAATTGGCATTTTTGTAGGTCATACATCATCGTATTGGGATTGCGGTGATGCAGATCGTGTTTGTGTGCATTGTGAGGCGTTTGTTTGGTACGCCGAACGGTCTGTTAAAGCGTTCTCGCCAAGGCATCCAAAGTTTTCCTTGTGTTGTGGCCAAGGAAAGGTTATTCTACCATTCCTCCAACATCCTCCCCAACTGTTGTTTCAGCTTCTTGGCAACCACGGCGACAACCGGTCGAAGGTCTTTCGTGAAAATATTAAACTTTTAAATGCGATGTTTGCATTCACTTCTACCGGTGGGAGAATAAGTAGTTTCGTTTAAATGGACATAACCATCATAGAATTGGGTCTTTGTTACCTACGCATCCTGATGGTCGCCCGAGGTTTGCCCAATTATATATCTTCGACACTCAAAATGAGATTGACAATCGTTTTTCGGCTTTACGAAGCTGCATTTCTCCATCATCTGATGAACGCGTGCTTCGATCTTTAGTGGCTGACTTAACGGTCATGCTTGATCATTATAACGTGTTAGTGCAAGCCTTTAGAATGGCTAGGGAACGGTTTGACAACACGTCAATGCATCCTGTTAGAATTCGCTTGATTGGAACACGGAATGCAGAACATAGACAGTACTCTTTACCTACCGCCTCTGAAGTGGCGGCTTTGATCCCGGGTGATGGAAATCCTACTGATTCACGGGATGTCCTTATTGAAGAGCGTGGCACTGGCATTGTAAAGCGTATATCTGAGATTCACCCCAGTTTTATGGCATTACAATATCCTCTATTGTTTCCGTACGGTGAAGATGTTTTCATGTGAACATTCCTCTACATGTTACTACAGAAACAAGTAATCGAAAAAATGTATCTATGAGAGAATATTATTCTTATCGTTTACATGTAAGGAGAGATGAAGGAAGGACATTACATAGGTCGGGTCGTCTGTTTCAGACTTATGTGGTCGATGCTTATTCAGCTGTTCTTGAGCATGAACTGGATTGGTATAAGAGAAATCAAAATACAATTCGTTCAGATCTCTATAATGGTCTGCATGATCGTATTGCAGAGGGAGAAACATTTGGTGGATCAATTGGTCGGCGTGTCATCTTACCTGCTTCTTTTACCGGGGGACCTAGATACATGCTTCAACAATATCAGGATGCAATGGCAATTTGTCGTTGGGCTGGTAGTCCAGATTTGTTCATCACCATGACTTGCAACCCTAAATGGCCCGAAATTGAGCGCCATATAAATGCGACAACACCTGGCCTAACTGCATCTGACCGACCTGATATTATTGCTCGTGTGTTTAAGATAAAACTCAACGAGCTTATGAATGATGTACGGAAAAAGAACCTGTTTGGTCGACCAAAAGCAGGTTTGTTGTTTTTTTTGTTTTGTATTCAAAGCATTTTTTTCCAAATGTTTGTACATTAGCTAAAGTATTGTCTTATGTTTAGTTATCTATACGATCGAGTTTCAAAAACGAGGTCTCCCACATTGTCATGCTTTGGTTTTTCTACAGCCAGATGATAAGATTGGGACCACCGAATGTATTGATAGATATGTATCTGCTGAGCTGCCATCAGAAATAGATGACCCTGAAGGTTTTGCTGTTGTTCGTATGCACATGATGCACGGACCATGTGGCATTTTAAATCCTTCAAGTCCTTGTATGCATAACGGTCGTTGTCTTAAAGGATACCCAAAGAATTACTGTGAAGAAACGTTTGTCAGGCATGATGGTTGGCCGTGTTATAAAAGACCAAACAATTCAAGAGTTGTTAAAGTTGGTTCTCAGCATATTAAGCTTGATAACAGATTTGTTGTTCCTTATAATCGTGATTTGCTTGTAAAATACGCCTGCCATATTAATGTAGAGTGGTGTAACCAAGGTATGCTGGTGAAGTATCTGTTTAGTTACCTAAACAAAGGTCCAGATCGTGCTACTGCCGTATTAGAGAATGGTCAAAATCGAACTGCTTTTGCATCCTTATTGCATAATGAAAACGAAATCGAAGAATATATAAACTGCAGATATATTTCTTCGTCAGAAGCATGTTGGAAGTTATTTGGATTTGACATGCAGTATCGTTCAGTTGCTGTTGAAAGACTACCATTTCACGAAGAAGGGTGTAACAGGGTCTATTTTCATGATAACGACCAGCTTGCTAATGTTGCCGCCCGGACTACGGCTGCCATGTCAAAGTTTACTGAATGGATGCATGCTAACGAATTGTATCAAGAAGGTCGTCTTTTAACGTATGCCGAGTTTCCAACAAAATTTACATGGCATGAAAATGATAGAGCATGGCGGCCACGAAAAAATGGCTTCGCTATCGGACGAATTTATTATGTGAGTCCTTCTATGGGTGAGACATACTACCTCCGTATGTTATTGAATGTTGTGCGTGGCCCCTTATGCTTTAATGATATTCGTACCGTTGATGGTGTTGAGCATCAATCATATATGTCGGCATGCAAGGCGTTGGGATTACTAGGAGATGATGTTGAGTGGGTTGAGTGTATACGTGAAGCTTCTCATTGGCGGTTAGGGAACCAACTCCGTGAACTTTTTGTGTCGATTCTGTTGTTTTGTACTGTTAGTGATCAAGCTCAATTGTTTTCTGATTGCCTACCTTTCTTATCAGAAGATGTTGCTTACAATCAACGTCGAGTTTTACATAATGAAGACATAATTTTCACAGATGTTGAACTTCTTAACTATACGTTGATCGAGATAGAAAAGATTTTAGTAGGTAACAATAGGTCTTTAGTGGACTTTCCTAATCTCCCTCAAATTGATACTTGCTTGGTGAATGTTACACGTAATCGATTGATAGCAGCTGAGCGTACTTACAACATTCAAGAGGAAAGGATAGTTTTTGACAGCCTACATAGTGGGTTAAATATCCAGCAGAAGGAAGTTTATGATTACATTGTTGGTTGTGTTGATAATCGGAAGGGTGGTGTTGTGTTCGTGTTTGGTAGTGGGGGGACGGGGAAAACATACTTGTGGAAGACGCTTATTGCTTGTATTCGTGCGCGTGGGCAAATTGTCTTGTCCGTTGCGTCATCTGGGATTGCTTCTTTATTACTCCCCGGTGGACGAACCGCTCATTCTCGGTTTAGGATACCATTTGATCTTGATAAGGATTCGTGTTGTTCAATCGACGTTGGGTCTGATCTAGCAGAGTTAGTTGTTGCTTCTACCCTTATCATATGGGATGAGGCGCCTTTGCAACATCGACATGCTTTTGAAGCTGTTGATCGGACGTTCAGAGATATATGCAAGCATAATATTCATGGGGCAGAAAATCGCGTTTTTGGAGGAAAAGTGGTTGTTCTTGGAGGAGATTTTCGTCAAATTCTTCCGGTGATTCCCCATGCCCCTCGTAGTGAGATTGTTGCCTCAGCTGTCAACAGATCATCCATAATTTGGGGTGCATGCAAGGTGTTTTGTCTAACTTGTAATATGCGCTTGCATTGCCCGGGTATTAGTGGCACTGATCTTATTGAACAACAAGAGTTTAATAAGTGGATTTTAGACATGGGGGACGGGCGATTGCCCACGATCTCATTAGCAGGCGAAGACGAGGCCACATGGATTAGCATACCGCGTGATCTTTTGATCCCTATTGCAGATGATCCTATTGAGGCCGTCGTGTCTAATACTTTTCCCGACATTGAAGAGAGATTGAACGATATTTCTTTTCTAAAGGAGCGTTGTATCTTGTCATCAACTAATGATGAGGTTGATAAGATCAATTTGCACGTTCTTAATAAGTTACCGGGCGAAATTAACGAGCTGTTAAGTGCTGATTCCATATGTCCAAGTACAAACAACTTTGAGGAAATGCAAACTATGTACCCTACTGAGTTCCTCAATACTTTACATTTTTCTGGGGTTCCCAATCATGTGTTACAATTAAAGGTTGGTGCACCAATTATTTTGCTACGTAATTTGAATTTAAGAAAAGGATTATGCAATGGGACTCGACTAGTGGTCACTCAAATAAGTCGGCGTGTCATTGAGGCAATTATTATTACCGGTACTCATGTTGGAGAAAAAGCTTTTATTGGAAGAATTGATATGACTCCAACCACCACATGTTGGCCATTTCATTTCAAAAGGAGACAGTTTCCTATTAAAGTTTGTTTTGCTATGACAATCAATAAAAGTCAAGGGCAGACGTTTAATCATGTTTGCGCTTACTTGGTGAAACCTGTTTTTACTCATGGCCAGCTCTATGTTGTTGCGTCTCGTGTTACATCTCGTGCTGGCCTACGGTTTTACATTGATAATAATGGCAAGTGTGATGACCATCTAACAAGGAACGTTGTTTACAAAGAAGTGTTTTACAACTTACCTCACATGTCAACAAATGTGTTCGTGGGGTCGGGTGTTTAACACGTTCATATATTCTGATTTGTTCTAATATTATGCTTTTCAAGGTAGCATTTTATATATGATTTTTTTAAAACACTTAGGCATCATCTTTTTCTTGTGTCCTATTTTAATGCTTTTATATATGTTAGTGTGGCATGTAATATCATCTTTATAATTTATCGTGCACGTTACTATGTATATATATTCATTATTTGTCCCACATTTGCAGGTTTCATTATTGTGCAATGGCTTACCGTTACATCTCTGATCTGAGGCCTAATGTTACCGACAAGTGGCAAGTCACCGTAAGGGTCTCCCGTTCTTGGACGACATACAATCCAACTACGAACCGCAAGTTGTCGTTTGACTTGATTTTTTCGGATGAACGTGTAAGTGATCGTCGGCTTTTATTTTTTAATAGTTGGACATAATATATATTTTTAATATTTCTATTATGTGTTTTAGGACTGTTCGATTCATGCAAGAATTCCTTACCAACTAATGCATCTTTTCGCTAAGCGTTTGGAGGATGGATGCGTATATAGGATACATCGATTTGTTGTTCTTTCGTACGAGTCATTGTATCGACCCATACGACGGGAGAGCTTTATTCAATTTACCCGTGTTACATCAATCATGCCCTCAACAGTGCACCCATCTTTGTTTCGACGCTACGTTTTCGACTTTGCCCCGTTTAGCATCCTTCGAACCCGTGCTAACGATTTTACATACCTAACAGGTTTAGTATTATTATTGTTTCTTTTAGTTTATGTGTTCGACTCTAATTGTTCTTTAAATGTAGATGTTATCGGTGTTCTTCGACATTGGGGCTCAGTGGATAAAGAATTTAGGTCTTTCCAGTCATGTAACCGGGAGCTGCGTCAAATTGTCTTGGCTAATGATTCGTGAGCTTTTTGATATACTCTATTTTTTAACTTACTAATGATTTATCTTTATCCAGTTCTTATTTTACGATCTTAATTAACTATGTCTAGCGATGATGAACTGAAAGTTTCCTTATTGGGAGAAGTTGCGCTTAAGTATACTGATGATGACATTCGTCGATATGACAATAATTCAATTGTTGTCATTTTGACCTCTTGCAAGGTTGGATTGTTTGGAGGTATCTTATTCAAATTATAAAAATATCGTTTCTACTCATGTTTCTTAGTAACTCTTTTCATAAATTTATTTGATTATCTTATTAGGTGCTCCATGTTTGTCGTCGACGGTGGCAACCCATTTTTATATTAACCTGCCGCTCGATGTTTGTGACGCCTACAAGAACATGTAAAGTTGTCTTTACATTCAAATTCATTTATGACACTTAACATTTATTATGCTTTTTACCCGTCTCATGTATTTATTTAGTATGTCATCCGCTGTTACAATCGGTGAAAATGCACCCAAGAAGATAGACTCCCATGTTAGCTGCGTTTCAGATGTCTATGGTTGTCTTCAAAAAGGCGTTGCGGAGGTATTTTGATTTTTAATTTTTGTTTTGTAGACAATTGTTGTTTAATCATTGTCTGTGACTCACTTGTAGCATTTTATTATTGTGAGTTATGGCAGGGAACAATGTATAATATTGCGGTGACAATAATCGACGTTGACTTCTTTAATGATTGGAAGTATGTTCAATGTTCTACTTGTCGTAAAAAGGCCGAGAAAGTTGATTCGGGGTATCACTGTTCGCCTTGCAATAAAAGAGTCGTTAACCCACGCCATGCGTAAGTTTTATATGATTGTTTTTTTCGACAAACCCTCCTTTGTGAGCCTAACATTGGCACAGGTACAAGGTGGCTGCACGTGTTGTTGACAAAGATGAGGAGATGACTTGTGTTCTTTTTGATGATGCCGCTATTGCTCTTCTTCATATAAGTGCAGATGATTTAGTTGTTAAGAGTTTATCCGAGGTATTTTTTATATATGTTAAATATGTTTAAATCAAATGTATATTGCCTAGGCAGATTTACAAATTAATGTTCCTATTGCATACTTTTTTTGTGTCTATTTTTTCAAGTGTTATTGTTTGTGTATGTGAATTTTAGTATTTTTTTTCCTTTGATGCAGGGTGCTGAAGATCCGTTTTGGATACAAAATTATTTCTTTGACGCTTTATGTGCTAGAAGTGTCATTCTTAGGATCAAAATTGATAAATACAATTTGGAACCTCATTTTATTCGTCGTTTCACGGTGTCAAAATACATCGGTGAAAAATTAGAATCGCTTGCTAGAGAGAAAACTACATCTACCGGTGGTCCAGGTATCAATATCAAAGAAGATGATTCTGAAAGTGACGAGGTTGACGAGGGCATTGAGTTTTTTAGTCGGATCACATCTGATGAATGGGAAATGGCAGATGAGGCTTTATGGGGCCCACGCATTTCACAGTTGTCATCGACTATAACCAAGACATCCTTGGTAATTTTTTAAAAATACATCTTTGATATAATAATTTGTTGTATAATTATGTTCTGAAGTGTTTGTCAAATCTTCAGCCAAGTGTTGATCACGAGGAAGACGTGGTTTCGGCTAGACCTACACTACACATTACTTGTGATGACGCAATAGTTACCGGCTCGACTTGCGTCGAAGACTCCTCAACGCCACAACATGGTTATACAAGGCCTAAGCGGAACATTAAGAAGCCAAAACGATTTATTGCATAGCTAAGACTATTGTTTTTATGAAACATCTTAGACATATTGCTATGTAATCATCTTAACTTTGTTATTCGTCTTTTATGGCGAAATCTCCAAAACTACGTTGGTATGTTTTATTTGTTTAACCGTGAGATATTTCCGTTCTGTTTTATTGTTGTTCTGTTTTTCTTGTCTTACTAGCATTTCATGATAGTCTTTGTCAAAAACAAGATTGTATATTATGTCATATTGCGTTGCAGGACCCGTCGACCGAAGTGGTATAAAACTTAGGGCAAATTCGTTAACAAGATTAGAAGCACCTAAACAAACATTTACGGTCATCATACAAAAGAAGTAGATAAAAAGTAAGAAAATAGATCCTCATAAAATGATAATATGATGCATTGAATCTCTTAAAAGAGTTACTCAGGTTGTTTGAAGATGGAGTGATTTAATCCCTTAATCATCTAGACTGGATCCAAAACTTATCTTATTTGATTTTGCTCCAAAATTAAGATCAAAATCAGACAAACATCCAACCTTTGATTGTTGGTCAAGTACATATTTTGTATCAAAATCAGACAAACATCCAACCTTTACATGTGTACTTGTACGTTTTTCATTATTACATATAATGAGTTTGGTTTTTTTCAATATAGCAGGTTTGACTACAACGACACGACATACACTCATATGAAACACGTTAGTAGTGATATTGTTTATAAATTAAGAAGACATAGTTATTACATTACGACATAAAAGGACCCGGCCACCGGACGGGTATAAAACTAGTTGTTATTATTACGTGAATACTATCATATCATATTCACATTACATGTTAGGTTATATATGTATGTATAGTATGAATATATAGTCTTATATTTCATGGACGATGGGACTTTTGAGTTGAGATATACAATGAGAAATCTGTTCCTCTTTGTATTGATATTTCTAGGGTTGAATTTTGTTGACGCTTGCTCCCCGTTTGTAGATGGGTATGCTGTACACATCAAGTCAGATCTGATCAACGACAATGACAATGTGACCCTTCATTGTCAATCGAGAGACGATGATTTGGGATATCACACGCTTCGCGCTCCAGATCTTGAATACGAGTGGTCATTTTGTCAAGGGTTTGGTGGATCCACTCTTATTTTTGCCATTTTTGGTGGAAGAATGTTGAACAAATGCTTGATGTTTTAACTCAAGGTTGTCTCAATGGTGTTATGAAAGTCGTGCCAAAGGAAATACATGTAACTGGGAGATCAAGAGTGATGGATTCTACTTATATGTCAATCACTCATCTTGGAGGAAGCAGTATCCTTGGAAACCCAAAGCATACTATACATAAGGGACTTTATTTCTTATGGTTGATTTTGTTCCTTAATTCCGAGCTTAATTAAATAAAAATTATGAAAAATAAAATCCATTTAATTTAACTTCTAACTTTTTCTTTCAAGTAATGTGCTTGCATTTCTCATATTAGCATACTAACTATAGTAACCCGTGTGTTACACGGGTTGAATAAATAAAAAATTAATATAACAAAATTTATTAATTATAAAATAATATTTTAAGATATAATATCATTAAAATTATGTATTAGAAATGACTGTAAGTTATAAAATAGTGATATCAACTTTTTAAAACTTTATTTTTTTTCAAAAAAAAATAAACGTTTTGTTCTAAAACAAAAATATAAAAATGACATTTTTAAAAATTTTCTTATTATAACCCTTAAATTTAATTATTTTGGTTTTAAAAAAATAACTTTTTAAAAATACCAATTTTAAATATTTTGTATTTTTTAAAAAAGTCTTATGCTTTAAATAAATTTATTATTTTATAAAAAAATTGTTTATTTAGAAATAATATTAATAAATAGATCTCTTTATTAATTTATTAAATCTAAAAAAGTGTTAAATAGTATTATTAGTAATTAAGGTAATTATTTAATAAGAGAGAGAGGCGGAAAAATTTTGGTGAGAATGATTGTGATGTTGACACGTGTCATCCTAGATACCTTTTTATTAGAGTAAGAAGATGAAGATGAAGATTTCTTTCTTTTTCTTTTTTTTTTCGAAAAATCATATTAGTGTATCTTATTTAATGCAAGTCTTTGTACATAACATATAGTGAGAGAAATAGATTGAGAGTGGTGAATATACAGTTAGTGTGTAAGATGGTAAAAAAACTTATTGATATTAATGATAGATTATAATATACAGAATAAGAATGCAAAACCTAAATACATAATGGGTCCGTGGACTCTTACTAATAAACCTAATCTATAATCTGTAACATATAATAAAAGAAGGTTTTTGTTAAATACGTGTCAACATTCTAGCATATCAAAAAATTATTTCCCGTTTCTATCTCATAATAAATACGAAAATTATAACAATAATCAATTTAACTTTTCTTCTTTAGTAAAATACGCTAAAACAAACATATCTATATATGTGTTTCTTGTCTCTCTCATATTAAATGATAATTATTTCAAATAAGTAATTTTCAAACATCTAAAATATAAATATTTTTATTTTAATAATTTCTTAATACATACTAAATTATATGACTTTAGACATATTTTATCTTTAAATATAGAGTAATAAATTTTAATTTTATTATTTCTTATAATTTTAGATATTAGTTGTATTTTTATTTCACCAATAACTTATAACATCTAGAAAATAAAATATTAATAAGACTAATGATTTTAACATGTTTACTATCCTTGGGCAAATCTATTTATGGTCTAATGTGCTAAACAACTTTAGGTGGTTGGCTCAAGTAGACAAGTATCACCTACTACGATACACATTCAATACTTACGTAACTTTTAATCCAAATCATATTGTCTCATACTTGAATACCCGTTTCAAATTAACATTTTGGGTTTGAGGTTTTCCCATCAGGTTCTGGATTTTTCTACCATCACTAAGTTTAACTATCTTGGACCAAAAATGTAAAAATGTCATATGTACGACACATGACACATCATCAACCGTTCGTGTCATCGAGTAATTGAAGATAAACTCTAAGTTCATGCATCGCTAAAAAAATTAAAATAGATACATTTGTATCTTATCAAACATTTATTTATATTAATTGTTAAATCATGGTGATAGGCGATAGCATTAAATGTTACATGAAGAGCTATGTTTACATGAATGCTATTGTCGTATTATATCATAATGTTCACATTACATGATAAATAATATATATGCTATATGGCCCTATTTTTTCATAAGTCTTTTGGATTGAGAAAGCAATGAAAAATCTGGTTATCTTTGTATTGCTATTTCTAGGATTGAATGTTGTTAATCCTTGCCCCATATTTTTATATCGGTTTGCTGTGCACATCAAGTCGGATATCATCAACGACAACGTGACCCTTTGTTGTCAATCAAAAGACGATGATCTGGGATATCATGTTCTTCGTTCTCCAAACCTTGAATACGATTGGTCGGTTTGTCAGGCTTTTGGTGAATCCACTCTTTTTTTCTGTCACTTTTGGTGGAAAAACAGTGAACAAACATTCGACAGTGTTCAACTCAAGTTTGTCTAAATGGTGTTAGGAAGGTCGTTCAAAAGAAAATGATTGTAGATGGGAGATCAAGGATGATGGATTCTACTTTGAATTAAATAACAAAGATTGGAGTAAGCAATATCCTTGGAAACCAACATCTGGAAATCTCATTTCTCATGGTTGATTTTGTTCCTATCATACAAGTGAATTTAATTATAAATATTTCATGTCCCATGTTTGCATTTTCTCACATTAGCAAGTTTTGGATCAATCGTATTGAAACAATGTTAATTAAGATATAAGCATGTGAAGTATAAAAGTCAAAACAAGTAAATCTTCTCTAGTTAAGTTTCTTCCGAAGCTTAACATAATTCTTTCGAAGCTTGGCTGAAATCTTCTGAAGGTTATGTTTGCTCCGGAATAGTTAATTGTGTTGTAGTGTACTTTGGAAATCTTTCGAATGGTACTTCCTACTTCGGAAGAAATAGTTTAGGGTGTTTAGTGTAAATTCTCAATTAGTTGTTAAGTGTGTAAAGTAACCGTTAGAGTTAGTTGGTCATTTAGCGCTATAAATAGAGATCACGTGTAATCGGTGAGATTAACTCTTTAATCAAAAATCACTTATAATCATTTTGAAGTAATAAGATTCTTTCTTGTATTCTTGAAGTTCATCTTTGTTATTCTTGTGAATTTCATGTTCTTGGACAATTGGTATGACAATTGGTATCAGAGCCTGGTTATAGGCTCAATTGAGGATTAAGATTCAATCAAAGGTCGTTCGGCGGTAATGATGGTGTCAAAAGTTTGAAGTTGAGAAATTCGACGGGATGAATGACTTTGGGTTATGGCGACTGAAGATGAAGGCATTGCTCGTTCATCAGCAAGTGGTGGATGTCTTGGCCGGAGAATCCAAGTTGCCGAACACTATGTCAGACAAAGAGAAGAAGGAGATGCTTGAACAAGCGCACAGTTCGATCATCTTAAATTTGGGGGATCGAGTACTCAGAGAAGTATCGAAGGAGATGTCGGCTGCAGGGGTCTGGACAAAATTGCAAAGTTTATACATGACGAAGTCTCTTGCGAACAGATTGTATCTCAAGAAACGTCTATACACGTTCCAAATGGCGGCTGGGAAATCAATTGAAAAATACTGACGAATTCA
Organism: Flaveria linearis; assembly: GCA_024085815.1. Taxonomy (NCBI): domain Eukaryota; kingdom Viridiplantae; phylum Streptophyta; class Magnoliopsida; order Asterales; family Asteraceae; genus Flaveria; species Flaveria linearis. Next base: position 57,701,824 of record CM044017.1, on the reverse strand, counting down.
ACAAGTTGGTGTTAGATCTTGCGAACATCGAAGTTGAATTGAATGATGAAGACCAAGCAATCATATTCTAGACATCTCTCCCATCATCTTATGAACACTTTGTGGATACATTAATGTATGGTAGGGACACTCTTACCATGGAGGAGGTGTTGGCAGCTCTCAATTCAAAGGAATTGAAGAAGACAACTGATTATAAAAATGAAGGTGGAGAAGGCTTGATGGTCAAGGGGCGATCTAAACAAAGAATTTTCAAGCCTATAAGTGTCTCAAAGTCAAGATACAAGTTCAAGAGAAGGTGCTATGTGTGTGGGTCAGAAAAACACTTCAAGAAAGAATGTCCTGGCTGGAAAAGAAAGAATGGTGAATCAAGTGGTTCAAAGTCTCATTCTGGTCACAACGCACAGGATGATACCTCTGATGGGTATGAGAGTGCTGATGTGTAACGCCCGGAAAATTTTCTGATCGAGTCAGATGATAGTGATGGGCTCGGATGAAAACCATTTAATGAATATAGAGTGGTTGCGGGTATTACACCGAGTTAACCCTCCGGGTCACGAGTTTAACGAGTTTGGGGTCCCGGGGACGCCTGGCATATAAATAGATGGATCAGCTGAGCAACTCTCATTTTCACTCAAACGCCATTCTAGAGAGAGAAAGTGTAGAGAGAGAAAGTGCCGGATCGAAGCTCGGGTGGTCAAGAATCGAAGGCTAGTGTTTGTGGACTCCAAAACTACAAGAATCAAGGTAAGAAACGCATCTAAATTACCACATTTGGTGAAAAAACCGAGTTGGGGGTTTTTGGGGTTTCTAGTGGCAAAAAATCGCCCAAAACACACGTTTTAGGGTAATAAAACGTGTAAGAAGCTTAGATATAGCTTCCTGGATGATAATGCAAGGGTTTGGGTGGAAAGGATTGGATTTTTGGGCTAAAACGAGCTGATTCGTAAATTTCAGCTCGTTCTGCGAAATTAAGGTCTCGTCCAGCGAAACTGTAAGTTCGTCCAGCGAAACTGGAGGAACCTACAGCGAAGTTACAGTTTCGCTTCAGCGAAACTAAATATTCGCCTGAGCGAAACTATGGTTTCGCTGACGACTATGCCAATGTCCAAGTTGACCTTAGATATTGCGAAACTAGGGAATTCCAACGAAAGTTGGGCGCTTGAGGTAGCGAATCTGTCCAGCGAAACTGGCGGATTGCTGCCCAGCGAAATTAGCAGCGAAACTGCTAATACGCCGGCGAAATTACGGGCGAAACTACCTGCGAAATTAGTGGCGAAATTAGGCAGAAATTAACTCTTTTGAGTGTTAACTTATCTGCAGGCAGTGTAGTGTTACCCGCGTCTTAAAGGCTTGATTGAGAGGCTGCTTGTCAAGCACAGGTGAGTTTCTAGGACCCCTCATTTACTTGTTTTAAATGGTTTTGGGGCTGGAACACATATAAACTTGTTTAATGATGTATGTATGTACGGCCCATTTGGGTATGATGTCTGTGTTATTCGTCTAAGGTACGATTGAGGACTAGATATGTTATATAAGGTCCTAGTATGAGTCCCTGATGTCTTGGAGGGACAGTTAGTGCTTTTGCACACAAGATGACGCTTAGTAAGTCCCGGATTTGGGAAGGATACGGGGGTAAGTGACTAGTAATGATTGAGGATGTAGACGATGAATGTACGAGGTAACGTATGATGAGTTATGACAACGTATGAATGATGAATATGTATGATGATGAATGTATGTATGATGTTATGTATAATGATGTATGTATGGTATGCGTGTGTTCCTATAATGATGACGAATGAATATCTTTCCATGACTTTACGTATTAACGAACGAACGAAGTATTATGTAACGTAAAGTGAAAGATAATGAAAGAGGAACACGATGATGAATGCATGTATTAATGAATGAATGAATGAACGAAAGATGGTGAATACATGCATTAACGAACGAACGAATTATGTCTTGCAAGCATTGAATAACGCGATTGGTCCTTCTATGTGATTGACCATGGTCATGGTACCTCTACCGCTTACCTCTAGTACCGGGCATACGTTTTGTTGTTCATATGTTGACTTCGGCCCGGTAGCTAAGACTGTTCGAGGTGTAGCATATGGTATTGGTACAATTAACCTTTCAATGCGTGCAAGTAAGTATCCATATGTATGGAACCCCTACCGCTTACCTCTAGTACCGGGCATACGTTTTGCTGTTCATTAATGACTTCGGCCCGGTAGCTAATAACGTTCGGGGTATAGCAGATGGTAGTGGTACAAAAGATATCCAATGTGCAAGTAAAGATGTAATGGGATCCTTGTCATTCGACCACAGTAATCATCGCTACGTGCCATGAAGTGGGTAAAGCCTGACAGGATTCATATGAGAACGAATGATAAGAATGTAATGAATGAATGAAAGAGATAATAAAGATATTATCTATACGTATGTACGATGTATGATCACGTGTAAAGAACGAACGGTTTTTTTAATAAAACAAAGTATGTTTATTATAAAACTAGAACTCACTCAGCAACGCTGACTTTTTATGTGTTTCCAGTTGGCAGGTAGCATTGCTGGGGATGGCACGAGGCGGCTACTCAGCTCTTTTGGGACGGCATTCTCCTTTTGATAATGCTGCAACGTCATGCGTTGTGGGTCCATGACGCACGCAACTCATCACGTTGCATGCCATTATGAGATTTCTTGAGTATTCCCCCGGAAGGGATTATTTAAGAAATCTTCTTTAGATTTTGATAAGTTCGCCACGCATTGGATGCGTGCGCGTAGCACATGCAACGAAATATGTTGCATGCGTGTGTCAAGAGTATTCCGTCAGAGTTCCGATGTACGGAATTACCTAAGGAATATTCTTTAGTTTAAAAATATAATTTTTATATGTTTGAACTTAATATCTCCTCTAGAGGTCGCTGTATGATCCTAAGAGGAGAAACAGAGTAGAGAAAGCTTCATTTTGTAATCGAGTCAATGATGTAATGACTTTTATGAATGAATGAGAATGTATATATTTTATCATTTCCGCTGCGTTGATTTATGATTATATACATTATGTATGATTTATGTGCGATAAACCACCAACAGTAGGGCGCCCGGCGAGCGGGGCCTTACAAGTTGGTATCAGAGCAAAAGTTTAAGTAAAATGGGTAAAATTTTCATAATAAACCTAAACTTAAACTGAGAATGGGACAGGGAGAATGAGAATGCCATCTGAGTAGCTGCGTGCCATCAGGTATTTTCTTAAAGTTAATTAAAGTATGTGCGTGTGAAATGTGGTTATGTGTGCTGTTAGATTTAGATACCGGTGTAGTCAGGAAGGGTAATGCTTGGGGTACGAAAAGTGGAGTAAGTGACTAATCACAACTGGCCACTGTAATTAGTAACTTACTGTACTTAACATAAACTGAGCTATTTCCTTGAATGACCGTGTTGGTATTTGAACCTTTCAGTGTGTGATAGAAGATGGTCGGTGGTAGATCATCTAAAGCCCCACTTGGTGGAGGCGGTGGCGGAAGTGGTGTGGAACCACGAGCCACAAGAGGAAGACCTAGACGAGAGCAGAAGGTTCCTGAAGGACCTAATACCACTCCCTCGGGGGGAATGGATGAGAGTGATGATTTTAGGGCCTCGGTGAAAGAGGCAGTTGTCGAGGAGGTGCACCAGGTTATGCAGACGATCTTACCGTCTGTAATGACAGAAGTGTTAAGGCAGTACGTGAGGATGAGAGACGGGGGAGAAATCAGTCCTCCGGTGGACAACAACAGGCAGGGGCAGAAACGGTATTGTCCGATGATGAGGAGGAAGAACAGGTACGGGAGACAGCCGGGGCTGTGATTACGGGAAATTCATGAGGTGCAAGCCCCCAACTTTCGATGGGTCTGGTACTGCTACTGATGCTCACCAATGGGTGATGGAAATGGAAGCTGTCCTCGATATTAGTGATTGCCAGGAGGACAAGAAGGTGAAGTTTGCCACCCACTCTTTTACGGGGTCGGCTTTATGCTGGTGGAAAAATATAGTCCAAGCCGAGGGTAGCAGGGCTATAGGGAAGATGAAGTGGGCTGAGTTGAAAAGGTTGGTGATCGAGGAATTCAGTCCTCGTCGGGAAATGGATAGAATAGAGAGAGAGTTCCTGCAGTTGGAGGCGGGGACGATGACCCACCAACAATATACCACCAAGTTTAACGAGTTGGCGCTGTTGGTGCCAGAGCAGGTGACGCCGGTGTCCCGAAAGATCAACCGGTATATTCAAGGGTTGCCAGCCGAAATTCGGTGGCATCTGATTTCCGCTCGACCGAGTACTTTCAGGTCGGCGGTGGACTTGGCGGGGAGGTTGTACGATGAGCGAGCGGCATTGGTGAAGACTGAGGGTGGAAAGAAGGCAGGTGGAGAGAAGGGCTGGCAGGAAAGAGGTTTGGCCGAGGTGATACCTCGACAAGTAATAAGAAGGCGAGGGTAGATGACCGCCGAGTGGTTGTGTCTGGAGGGGTGAGGAAGTGTGGTAAGTGTGGAAAGGAGCACTCAGGGGAGTGCAAGTGGGGATACAACATCTGCTTTAAGTGTGGGAGGACTGGACATATGGCCAAGGATTGCCGGATGGGCAAGTGTTTAACTGTGGGGAAAGTGGTCATATGAGCCGAGACTCCAAGAAGCCGAAGGCTGAGGGCTCGGGAGAGAAGAAGACGGGAGGAGAAGCCCCGAGGGCAAAGGCTAGGGCGTTCACGATGACGCAGGAGGAGGCTAGAACGGACCCCGACGTTGTGTCCGGTACGTTCCTAATAAACCAATTTTAGCCTCTATATTATTTGATTCGGGTGCCAGTAGGAGCTTTATTTCTACTACCTTCTGTGCTAAACTGCCTGTTAGGAGTAAATGCCTGATAAGTCCTTTGACGTAGAAACCGCTATTGGTAAATCCACTAGGGTTACGGATGTGATAGAGGACTGTACCATAGAATTAGAGGGTCATAGGTTTGCAGCCATGTTACATGTGATGCCTCTAGGAGGATTCGATGTAGTGTTAGGAATGGACTGGTTAGCAACCTACGAAGCGAATATCGTGTGCCGAAAGAAGATGATTAGACTGACGGCGACCGACGGAAGTCCGGTGACGATTTATGGCGATCGAGTTACGACAATTCCGAAGGTGATCTCAATGGCGGTGGCGGGAAAGTGTATGAGGCGCGGATGTAGCGCCTACTTATGTTATGTAAAGAATGTAGAGACGCCAACACCACAGCTATGCGATGTGCCAGTGGTGTGTGACTTTCCGGACGTGTTTCCCGAAGACTTATCGGGATTGCCACCTGACCGAGAGATCGAATTCCAGATCGACCTGATACCGGGTGCCCACCTGTCGCAAAAGCACCGTATCGCTTGGCTCCGACGGAAATGAAAGAGTTGATGGAGCAGTTGCAGGAGCTGCTAAATAAGGGGTTTATCCGACCGAGTATCTCGCCTTGGGGTGCTCCGGTACTGTTCGTGAAAAAGAAGGATGGTAGTATGAGAATGTGCATTGACTACCGCGAGCTGAATAAGCTGACGGTGAAGAACAGATACCCCTTACCAAGGATCGATGACTTGTTTGATCAACTTCAGGGTGCCAGTTGGTTTTCAAGGATAGATCTTCGATCGGGTTACCATCAACTAAAGGTGAAGGAACAAGATATCCCTAAAACAGCCTTTCGTACGCGCTATGGCCACTACGAGTTTCTGGTCATGTCTTTTGGGTTGACCAATGCGCCGGCTGCTTTTATGGATTTGATGAACCGAGTGTGCCGGCCAATGTTAGATAAAACAGTGATTGTGTTCATCGATGATATCCTGATTTATTCGAAAAGCGAGACAGAGCATGCCGACCACATTCGGGAAGTATTGGAAACATTAAGAAGGGAGAAATTGTATGCCAAGTTCTCCAAGTGCGCCTTTTGGCTACGCGAGGTGCAATTTCTGGATCACGTAGTGAATGCAGAAGGAATAATGGTGGACCCAGCAAAGGTTGAGGCCGTGATGCAATGGAAGTCACCAAAGACGCCAACCGAGATTCGCAGCTTCTTGGGGCGGCGGGCTACTATAGGAGATTTATTCAAGACTTCTCCAAGATAGCCTCACCTTTGACAAAATTGACTCGCAAGGACGTAAAGTTCGTGTGGGCCGGGAACAGGAGAATGCGTTTGAGGAATTGAAGATGAGACTGACCCAAGCTCCTGTCTTGACATTGCCCGAAGGAAATGAAGACTTAGTGGTCTATTCGGATGCATCCTATTCGGGCTAGGTTGCGTATTGATGCAACGCGAAAGGTCATAGCCTATGCGTCTCGACAACTGAAGACCCACGAAGTCAATTATCCTACACACGATCTAGAACTAGCTGCGGTGGTTTTCGCGTTGAAGATTTGGCGACACTATTATACGGGACAAAGTGCACCATCTTCACGGACCATAAGAGCTTGAAGTACTTCTTCGAGCAGAAAGATCTAAACATGAGGCAGAGGCGGTGGTGGGAGCTGATAAAAGATTATGATTGTGAAATCCATTACACACCGGGCAAGGCCAACGTGGTGGCTGATGCCCTTAGCCGGAAGGAAAGGCCCGAACCGATTCGGGGTGAAGGCTTGCCAGCTGATTATGACCTCAGACGTGATGACGCAAGTTAAGGAGTTCCAAGACGAGGCTTTGAAGGAAGATCGTCTAAACTCCGAAAGGATGAGAGGTCTAGTTACAGAACTGGGTGAGAACACTCTAGGTGTTAAGACCGATTTGGGCGAGTGTGGATTCCTCGGTACGGGGATCTACGTGGAAAGATTATGGAGGATGAGGCTCATAAGACTCGATTCCATTCACCCCGGTGCTACCAAGATGTACCAAGACATGAAGAAAGACTATGGTGGCCAGGCATGAAGCGTGATGTGGGGAATATGTGAGTAAGTGCCTGACTTGTTCACAGGTAAAGGCCGAGCACCAGAAACCGTACGGGAAGATCCAACCATTGGATACCGAGTGGAAGTGGGAGCACATCACCATGGACTTTATTACGAAGCTACCACGTACCCCAAAAGGGTATGATGCTATATGGGTGATAGTTGACCGATTGACGAAGAGTGCCCACTTTCTACCGATCCACGAGACGTATTCATCTGAAAGATTGGCGGATCTATTCATCAAAGAGATTGTAGCTCGTCATGGCGTACCGGTGTCTATTGTGTCTGACCGTGACACCCGGTTACCTCCAAGTTTGGAAGAGATTCCATGATGCGATGGGAACGAGGCTACATATTAGCACGGCATATCATCCTCAGACAGACGGTCAGTCTGAGAGGACGATCCAAACACTCGAAGACATGCTTCGGGCGTGCGTGATCGATTTTGGAGGAAGTTGGGACGATCACCTGCCGTTAGCAGAATTCTCGTACAATAACAGTTACCATGCCAGTTGGCATGCCACCCTACGAGATGTATACGGTAGGAAATGTAGGACGCCCGTATTGGGGAGACATTGGACAGAAGGAACTGGGAGGCGTCGAGGTAGTGGAAGCAACGACTGAAAAGTTAGAAAAGATCAAAGCCTTCATGAAGGCGGCGAAAGACCGAAAAAAGTCGTATGCTGACAAGAGGCGAAGACCGATAGAATTCAAGGTCGGTGATAGTGATGGGGCTCGGATGATAGTGATGGGCTCGGATGAAAAACCATTAATGAATATAGAGTTGTTGCGGTATACACCGAGTAACCATCGGGTCACGAGTTTAACGAGTTTGGGGTCCCGGGGACGCCTGGCATATAAATAGATGGATCAGCTGAGCAACTCTCATTTCACTCAAACGCCATTCTAGAGAGAGAAAGTGTGTAGAGAGAGAAAGTGCCGGATCGAAGCTCGGGTGGTCAAGAATCGAAGGGTAGTGTTTGTGGGACTCCAAAACTACAAGAATCAAGGTAAGAAACGCATCTAAATTACCACAATTTGGTGAAAAAACCCGAGTTTGGGGTTTTTTTGGGGTTCTAGTGGCAAAAATCGCCAAAAAACACAGTTTTAGGGTAATAAAACGTGTAAGAAGCTTAGATATAGCTTCTGGATGATAATGCAAGGGTTTGGGTGGAAAGGATTGGATTTTTGGGCTAAAACGAGCTGATTCGTAAAATTTCAGCTCGTTCTGCGAAATTAAGGTCTCGTCCAGGCGAACTGTAAGGTCGTCCAGCCAAACTGGAGGAACCTACAGCGAAGTTACGTTTCGCTTCAGCGAAACTAAATATTCGCCTGAGCGAAACTATGGTTTCGCTGACGACTATGCCAATGTCCAAGTTGACCTTAGATATTGCGAAACTAGGGAATTCCAACGGAAAGTTGGGCGCTTGAGGTAGCGAATATGTCCAGCGAAACTGGCGGATTGCTGCCAAGCGAAATTAGCAGCGAAATGCTAATACGCCCGGCGAAATTACGGGCGTCCCCGAATAAAACCTGCGAAATTAGTGGCGAAATTAGGCAGAATTAACTCTTTTGAGTGTTAACTTATCTGCAGGCAGTGTAGTGTTTACCCGCGTCTTAAAGGCTTGATTGAGAGGCTGCTTGTCAAGCACAGGTGAGTTTCTAGGACCCTCATTTACTTGTTTTAAATGGTTTTGGGGCTGGAAACATATAAACTTGTTTAATGATGTATGTATGTACGGCCCATTTAGGTATGATGTCTGTGTTATTCGTCTAAGGTACGATTGAGGACTAGATATGTATATAAGGTCCTAGTATGAGTCCCTGATGTCTTGGAGGGACAGTTAGTGCTTTTGCACACAAGATGACGCTTAGTAAGTCCCGGATTTGGGAAGGATACGGGGGTAAGTGACTAGTAATGATTGAGGATGTAGACGATGAATGTACGAGTAATGTATGAGAGTTATGACAACGTATGAATGATGAATGTATGTATGATGATGAATGTTGTATGATGTATGTATAATGATGTATGTATGGTATGGTGGTTCCTATAATGATGACGAATGAATATCTTTCCATGACTTTACGTATTAACGAACGAACGAAGTATTATGTAAGTAAAGTGAAAGATAATGAAAGAGGAACACGATGATGAATGCATGTATTAATGAATGATGAATGAACGAAAGATGGTGAATACATGCATTAACGAACGAACGAATTATGTCTTGCAAGCATTGAATAACGCGATGGTCCTTCTATGTGATTGACCATGGTCATGGTACCTCTACCGCTTACCTCTAGTACCGAGCATACGTTTTGTTGTTCATATGTTGTTCGGCCCGGTAGCTAAGATGTTCGAGGTGTAGCATATGGTATTGGTACAATTACCTTTCAATGCGTTGCAAGTAAGTATCCATATGTATGGAACCCCTACCGCTTACCTCTAGTACCGGGCATACGTTTTGCTGTTCATTTAATGACTTCGGCCCGGTAGCTAATAACGTTCGGGGTATAGCAGATGGTAGTGGTACAAAAGATATCCAATGTGCAAGTAAAGATGTAACGGGATCCTTGTCATTCGACCACCGTAATCATCGCTACGTGCCATGAAGTGGTAAAGCCTGACAGGATCATATGAGAACGAATGATAAGAATGTAATGAATGAATGAAAGAGATAATAAAGATATTATCTATACGTATGTACGATGTATGATCACGTGTAAAGAACGAACGGTTTTTTTAATATAAACAAAGTATGTTTATTATAAAACTAGAACTCACTCAGCAACGCTGACTTTTTATGTGTTTCCAGTTGGCAGGTAGCATTGCTGGGGATGGCACGAGGCGGCTACTCAGCTCTTTTGGGACGGCATTCTCCTTTGATAATGCTGCAACGTCAGCGTTGTGGGTCCATGACGCACGCAACTCATCACGTTGCATGCCATTATGAGTTTCTTGAGTATTCCCCCGGAAGGGATTATTTAAGAAATCTTCTTTAGATTTTGATAAGTTCGCCACGCATTGGATGCGTGCGCGTAGCACATGCAACGAAATATGTTGCATGCGTGTGTCAAGAGTATTCCGTCAGAGTTCCGATGTACGGAATACCTAAGGAATATTCTTTAGTTTAAAAAATATAATTTTATATGTTTTGAACTTAATATCTCCTCTAGAGGTCGCTGTTGATCCTAAGAGGAGAAACAGAGTAGAGAAAGCTTCATTTTGTAATCGAGTCAATGATGTAATGACTTTTATGAATGAATGAGAATGTATATATTTTATCATTTCGCTGCGTTGATTTATGATTATATACATTATGTATGATTTATGTGCGATGAACACCAACAGTAGGGCGCCGGCGAGCGGGGCCTTACATGATGTGTTGCTGTCATAAGCAGCGGTAATGAGAAGGAGTGGGTGATGGATTCAGTTGTTCAAACCATATGACACCTGTGAAAGAGTCCTTCAAAGATTTGAAGTTTGAACATCTCAGATCTGTGAAGCTAGGGGATGATAGACCTTGCAAGATTGGGGTCATGGTACAACGACTCTGAAGATGAAGAGTGGTGTGGAAGTGGATCTCAGAATGTAAGGTATATCCCTAGTCTTAAAAGGAGTTTGTTATCTTAGGGTTGTTGGAGAAGAAATCGGTTACCATGTTAGTCTTAGGATGGTAAGACTAAGGTGATTAAGGGATCAATAGTAGTATTGTTTGGTAGTAGAAATGATAATAATATCTATGTACTAGACAGTGCTGGTGTAGTAAGAGTCTCATGTAGCAACCGCTTCAAGTGAGAGTAGTTCTAAGGCCATGTTGTGGCACGAGAGCTTAGTCACATCAGTCATCAATGACTGGTGGAGTTGCAGAAGCAATAGGTGATGGCTGAGTTGAAGAATTGTGATTTTGGTTTCTGTGAAACTTGTATTATTAGGAAACACAAGAGGTAAAGTTTGCTAGGGCTAAACATATCACAAGGGGGTATTAGGCTACATTCACTCTAATTTATAGGGTCCTGCTAAGGTTGATTCTTTGGGTGGTGCTAGGTACTTTATGACATTGATAGCTGATTTTTCTAGAAGGGTTTAGGTGATCATCTTAAAGAATAAGATTGATGCCTTTAGTAAGTTCAAGGAGTGGAAAGTCCTTGTGGAAACTCAAACTGAAAGAAAGGTCAAGAAGCTAAGAACTGATAATAGGTTGGAGTTCTGCAATCATGAGTTTAATCAGTATTGTAAAACAAATGGTGTTGCAAGACACAGAACTGTGCCTGGTCATCCGCAATAGAATGGTCTGGCTGAAGGATGAATAGGACTTTACTTGAAAGGTTAAGGTGTATGTTGGCTAGTTTTGGTTACCAAGATGTTCTGGGCTGAAGCTGTGACAACTGCAGCTTATCTAGTCAATAGGTCTCCATCAGCTGCATTAGGCATGAAGACACCTATGAAACATGGTCAGGAAGAAATACTGACTATGGAGATCTTAAGGTGTTTAGGTTATTGGCTTATGCTCATGTTAGCCAAGGGAAACTAGAACCCATGGCCTGCAAATGTGTATTTCTAGGATACCCAGATAGAGTAAAGGGGTATAGGTGGTGGAGACTAGATGGAGCAGACCTAGGGTGATAGTGAGCAGAGATGTAGTTTTCTAAGAGGATGTTCTGTACAAAAACATGAGGGAAAACAAGGATTCAGAAGTTGTAGAGCAGAATGGGGTTCAGATTGAGGTGGAGCAGCAGGGTATGAATGATAAAAGTATTGATCATAATACCTATGATGGCCAAAGGGAAGGTGTGGTTGATTACCAGTTGGCTAGGGATAGACAGAGGAGACAGGTGATACCTCCACTCAGGTATAGAGAGGGGATTGATTTACCCCTGTTAGTTTTTGTAACTGCGGAAGAAGAAAGCATCTATGAACCATTGTCATATTCTGAGGCAATTTCTGTACAAGAAAGTTCAAAATGGTGTAAGGCCATGGAGGAAGAGATGGAGTCTCTTTATAAGAAGACACATGGGAGCTAGTTGATAAACCTAAGGGTCACAAGCCGTGTCATGTAAGTGGCTATTCAAACTAAAAGATGGGATTTCTGGAGGTGAACGTCCTAGATACAAGGCAAGATTAGTAGCTAAGGGGTTTACACAAGCCAGGTGTTTATAATGAAATATTCTCACCTGTTGTGAAACATTCATCTTCAGGGTTATGCTGTCATTGACTGCTTCTATGGATATGGAGTTGCATCAGGTGGATATGAAGACTGTGTTTTACATGGGAAGCCAGATGAAACCATTTATATGAAGCAGCCGGAGGGGTTTGAGGTTAAGGGATAGGAAGATAAGGTGTGTCTCCTTAAGAAGTCCTTGTATGGATTGAATCAATCTCCTAGACAGTGGTATAAAAGGTTTGATGAACATATGATGACTAATGGGTTTAACCGAAGCAGCTATGATATTTGTGTCTAGTTTAAGGAATACAGTGTAAACAAATTTGTGTATTTGTTACTGTATGTTGATGACATGTTAGTGGCTTGTCAAGACTTGAAAGAAGTTGAAGCTACTAAAAAGATGTTAATGTCAGAATTTGAGATGAAAGATCTAGGTGAAGCAAAGAAAATATTGGGCATGGAGATCAAGAGAGACAGGGAACACATGATGTTGAAACTTTCTCAAAGCTATTATTTGGAAAAGGTACTAAGTAACTATAGGATAGATGATGTTAAGCCTATAACTGTTCCTATAGTTGCTCATATTAAATTGTCCAGCTCTGATAATCCTAAGTCAATGTTGAGGTTGATTATATGGAGAAAGTGCCTTATGCCAATGTGGTTGGGAGCTTGATGTACTTGATGGTGTGTACAAGGCCGGATACTGGTATGCTGTGAGTTTAGTCAGCAAGTACTTATCAAATCGGGTAAAGCTCATTAGGTTATTATGAAATGGATTTGAGGTATCTCAGGGGTACAAAACACTATGGCTTAGTGTTTGGATGTCATGAACATAGGGATAGTAAGCAGATTGTTGGTTATGTTGATTCAGATTTTGCCAAGGACCTGGATAGAGGGAGGTCTATTACAGGTTATGTTTTTCAAGTGCTAGGTAACTTGGTTAGTTGGAAAGCCCAGTTGCAACATGTAGTGGCATTGTCTACAACATAAGCTGAGTATATAGCATTGACTGAGGGAGTCAAGAAAGCTATATGGCTGCATGGTTTTGTGTTTGAGTTGGGGATAGAAGTTGCAGACTCAGTGGTGTATTGTGATAACCAGGGTGCTGTCCAGTTATCTAAGAATAACATGTTTCATGAGAGAACAAAGGATATCAATGTGAAGTTGTATTTCATAAGGGATGTGGTGAATGCTGGTAAGGTAAAGTGGAGAGTGTGTCTACTTTGGAGAATCCAGCAGATATGTTTACAAAGTCTCTACCTGGTGTAAAGTTCAACTTTGCTTGGATGCATTGGGAGTTGGTTAAAATCTTATTTTGATTTTAAGGTGGAGATTGTGAAGTATAAAAATCAAAACAAGTGATATCTTCCGTAGTTAAGTTTCTTCCGAAGCTTAACATAATTCTTCCGAAGTTTGGCTGAAATCTTTGAAGGTTATGTTTGCTCTGGAAGAGTTAATTGTGTTATAGTGTACTTGGAAATCTTCCTAAGGGTACTTCCGGCTTCGAAAGAAATAGTCTAGGGTCTTTAGTGTAAATTCTCAATTAGTTGTTGAGTGTGTAAAGTGATCGTTAGAGTTAGTTGGTCATTTAACGCTACAAATAGAGATCATGTGTAATCGGTGAGATTAACTCTTTAATCAAAAATCATTTGTAATCATTTTGAAGTAATAAGATTCTTTCTTGTGTTCTTGAAGTTCATCTTTGTTATTCTTGTTGAATTTTATGTTCTTGGACTCAATTGGTATAACAATGCATGACAATAACAAACTGTTATGATTATGTGGCTTTCTGTAACCATATGCATCAAATAGAACTAACAAATTCAAGTAACATCACAGCATGTTTAGAAAAAGAAGCTGCCCACAGATGTTAAAAACAGGTAACAAAGATCTTTTCAACTGCAATTTTATTAGAAGATTGCAGTCACATGATCCGACTTTGAAGGTCGGATGTTGACAAAAGTTACCATACTTCAGGACGTATTTAACTGGCTGCAGGTGGCATCCATTTACCAGAATTTATCTTCCATTCTTTCACTAATCTACACATCAAGACAACAACTTACTTTCTCAACAAACTTTAGCTTCATCAAACCAGGTCCCCTTATAAACAACAGTTCTTGTGTACACAAAGTTTAAGTGTTAGCTAGAAAATAAAGGACTCATACTTTTCATGATGTCCAGGAGACTAAGTAATTATCGAATGCAAAACTGAAATGGCAACAGCTTCTCTCATGAATAACTTGCAGCTTGTAGTGCATTTCTTGTAGTTTACAATCATGAAAACATCAGTCTATATCACATCCACCTCCATCACTGTTTAATAGTTATGAATAAATCTTTCTTTAGGGATAATTCTAACTTCACTTTGTATGCAATTATATTTGTATCGTACACATTTTCATATTTTCACTTTACATATTTTTTGGTAAAGTGGATTTAATAGTCAAAACTAAAATCAATTTAGCTGAAAATAACTCACATTGACAATTTGTTAATTGAATACCAACTTTCGCTTCAATGAACTAATTAAATAATCCCAATACCACAATCATCATAAAATTATACTTAATTTATACTTATTTTTCACTCGACTTCACGTGTAAGTTTTTCTTTTCAATCATAAATATTTTATAATTAGGCTTTCTAGATTGTTCTTATTAGCAAAAATAAAAATTAAAAGTAATATTGGTTAAGCTGTTAATAGGGATTAATATAAAATGACCGGTAACCATTCTATATATCTCACTTGCAAGTGTCGATGAGGGTGCTCCACCAACACACGCCACATATTTGTTTTCTATTGGTCCATGTCATTTGTTTTTTTTTTCTTTTCTCTTTGTAAGCATTTCCCGACGTGTTACATAAATTTTGTTTTAGATGTGATCTCAAAAGTCTATTAGCCTAGTGGTTAGAGCCAAGGGTGAAGGTTATAAGGGGTTGGGGGGCCGCCCTCTTTTTTTTTGTCAGTAATGTTAATTTTCGATCAGATAATATAAATTTTTAGGTAGATAGTGTATTTTTTTTATATATAGCGAGTTCACCCCCTAAAAAAGTTTAATTTCGTCCTACGCTCCCATTATATGAGTGCCCAAGCTCCATCACTCGTTAGAACATTAGAATTAGTTGAAACTTCTAGGTTGATCTTGAATTTCAACCACACGGTCGACATCTTATATTTTAAGTTCTTTTGTTTATTTTTTTTATGTTTTCATTCAAATTACGCTCTCTTTCTTTTTTACTTTTCTAAAAGAATTTTTCAAAAGCCCCGTTTTTATTCTTTCAATTTTCTTATGTTTTTAAAATTTAATTACATTTTCTCTTTTACTTTTTTATATATATATTTTTCAAAAAGCAAGTTTATAAAAATATCAGTCTTTAAATGCAAAATGCATCGATTTCATACCTTTATCTGTTAGTGTTGCCAAGGTAATGTGCATAATAAAATTGATAGACTCTTCGCAACACAGCTACATATGTAAATATATGTTAATGTCGCCAGAGCAACTAACAAAGTCCACAAGCACGCCATAACACTTCATTAACCACATTAATGTTATCATACAAATTCGTTGTAACGTGGACGTCTAAATTTCTTGTTTAAATTATTAGTAAAGTTGTGATGTGTTTATTACATGAAAAAAAAATTAAAAAGAATTCTCAGCACATCTCGATTAAATTTTAAAAAAATAATAAGAAGAAAAAAAAAAGTTAAAACCTATTGTTGAAGAAAAGTATTTCTAATTCTAGATAGGGAAACACTTGAAAGCCTTAAACCCTCCTCCCCCATCTCAATATCTCATCTCCACACACCTTTTAATTCTTAAATAAATAAACAAACAAAAGCCTAAAGGCTAAAACCTATTCGCCCTTCTTCTGGAGTCTTCTCTTTTCCTCCTTATTTTCGTCTGTAACACACAGGCCCTCTTCCACCATCTCCCCTCGAACATCTTCTACCATCTTCCCTAAACATGTATCGTTTTGCAGCAAATCTTGCTTCTAAATCTAGGTGCTTTTTCATCTCATAATTTCAAGATTTGTTAATTAACACCCTCTTCATTATAAAATCTATTCAAGATTTTAGCCACGCATGTTTTATTTCGTCTAATCAGTTTGCTATCTTTTCTTTTGATTTTCAGGCTTGTAAACCCAGAACTCAACAGGTAGTATATTGATCTTGTTATATCTCTCTTTGATTTTTACACATCTATCTATGCATGCTCATCTGTATCTGCATACCGAAACCAGATCGGAACTAGGTTGAATTGGAGTAGAAACTACGCGGCTAAAGACATCAGATTTGGAGTTGATGCCAGGGCTTTAATGCTTAAAGGTGTTGAAGAGCTTGCTGATGCTGTTAGAGTAACTATGGGGCCAAAGGTACTTTATAACATATGAATTTTTATTTGATTGTAAATTCTAGTGGCAAAAAGATGGGGATTTTGAATACAGTTTACTATTTTCTTAAAGATGTAGGGATATGCTAATTAGACACTGATTATGATAAAGTTTCTATCTTGCAATGACTCTGCAGGGGCGTAATGTGGTGATTGAACTAAGTTATGGAGCACCAAAAGTAACAAAAGACGGTGTAACAGTTGCGAAAAGCATTGAATTTAGTGATAAAGTCAAGAATGTTGGTGCAAGTCTTGTGAAACAAGTTGCTAATGCTACAAACGATGTTGCTGGTGATGGTAATATTCATTCCATGGTGAATTCATGCTTTATTTATCCGTTCGATAAATTTTGACAATCTCTTGTCTCAAATTTTGTTTGTTTTTGTTTCAGGTACTACTTGTGCAACAGTTCTTACACGTGCAATATTTTCAGAAGGGTGCAAATCAGTTGCAGCTGGTATGAATGCAATGGACCTCCGGCGAGGTATTTCCATGGCGGTTGATGCGGTTGTTACAAACTTGAAGAGTAGGCTCGCATGATTAGCACATCTGAGGAAATCACGCAGGTTGGTCATTTGGAATATATGTCCTTTTAAGTTTGAAGTTTAATAGTATCATATTTATTCTTTTAAGACACAAGAGAAATTGTATTGCTCATTCCATAGCAAATGAAATAAATCTGTTACTTATGACAACGTGTTTTATTTAAACAAAGAGCACGTAATGCACTTTTATGATTAACAGTAATAATGTTTCTCTTTTGCTGTTAGTTTTTTGAATGAAACAAACTATTTACTGTGGGATGGGTAAATATGAATTTTAGTCTTATGTAAGAGTATAATAAGATTGCTAAACATGAAGGGGATAAAGAGAAACCTCCTTTGTTATTTGTTTATTCTAGGAGGGGGCGAAATGAAACTACTAAAAGTGGCTAAGAAAGTTTGTTAGGATTTTGTTAGCATATATAGGAGAGTAAATGCATGGTGTGAGGTATGTGAGAATATTGTTACAATCGGTTTGGGCTCCCTTGGTGGAGATAGGGTTTTCCCTGGTTCATCTTTTGAGAATAAACTCTCCTTTTGATTTTGAATTCATTGTTTGTTCTTAAGTTGTTCTTCCTGAGTGTGTCCATCCCTATCATTGGTCCGACCTGCTTGTTACCGGCGACCATGGTATCCAATTCAGATCGTTTGGATGCGCATGATCATCAATTAACCCAGCTTCAAACCAATGTTACTGCAATGCAAACATCAATCGATAATGTTCATTCTGAGGTTGCGAATCTGCAGAAATTGATGGTTTCGTGGATGAATAAGCAAGAGAAACGACCGACGATGTCGGATTCGTCCCCACCACCGTCGGGGGGGCGGTGTTGTTTTTGACACTCCCGAGACAGGGGGTCTTTCGTCCCCTAAATTCACGTCTTCTGGACCGGATCTTTCCAAACCAGAGATGCCTTGGGCAGTCAAGAAGATTAAGCTACCAGAGTTTCAGGGTTTTGACCCTCAAGGGTGGATTAAGAAAGCTAACCTTTATTTTGATATCAATTCTACACCAGAGGACATGCGCATTCGGCTAGCACAAATTAGTATGGTCGGAGTCGCTCTTCACTGGTTCACCATCGTCACCGAAGTCACACCGTCGTTGTCATGGGCTGAGTTCCAATCGGAGCTTCTCAAGCGGTTTAGTGGTCTGGAGATTCATAATCCTTATGAGCAATTGGCTGCGATTCATCAAGGTGAGTCGATTTTAGATTATATTGATGATTTTGAATACTTGTTGTCTCTTGTTCCTCGGCTTCCAGAAGCTCAAGCATTAGGGTATTTTATTGCGGGCCTCAAAGATGATGTCAAGCAGCGTGTGCGGTTGCAGCGCCCTCAGTCCCGATTGGACGCCATGTACTTGGCTAAGGATGTAGAAGCCATGTTGCGTCCGTCATCGGCGTTAGGTTCTCTCTCCCGATTCCGATATGCAGATAAAGTTGGACTGCATCACGGGATGGACTCCTCCTATCATATGGGCCGAGGGGATGTAACGGGCCCAATTAAAGTAAAACCATTGGACCGACCCAGTCCGAATCGTTGGGAGGGCCCTAGGGTTTTTAATCCATCTCGATCGGGAGCAAATGTAGTTTCTCCTCCTTCTCCGACAGTTCAGAGAGATAGAGGAATGAGGTCTCTCTCACGACCGGAGTATGAAGAACGTCGACGTAAAGGCTTATGTTTTCGCTGTGGGCAGTTGTATGGGCCGGCTCATAAGTGTCCGGAAGGACGACTTCGTGTTCTTCTGTTAGGGGAAGACGAAGATGATAACTCAGAGGACTCCAACCTTGGTCTTGAGGCACCGAATAGTCCTAAGAGTTCCACAGATTTGGAGTCTCCGACGGGTGAATGCACTTCCTTGGAATTGGATGGGGTTTCGACTGCAAATGGTGGGTCGAAGACTTTAAAATTGGAAGGGGTGTTAATGGGACTTCCGGTAAGTATGTTAGTAGATAGTGGGGCTTCTCACAATTTTATCTCAAGCCGTCTCGTTCATGCTCTGGGACTTCCGGTGGTTACTTTTGGGGGTATTCGTATCAAATTAGGTGATGGACACTTTGTGCTGGTCTCTCAGCGGTGTATCGAGGTGGAGATTTCTATTGAGTCTTGCACTTTTAAAGTGGACGCGTTGGTTTTTGACACGGGGAATTTGGATATGATATTGGGTATGGATTGGCTTAAGTCCTTGGGAGAAGTAACCCATGATTGGAAGAATGCATGGATGAAATTCACTTATCGTGGCCAACGGGTATCGTTACATGGGGCGTCTTCCGATCAACAAGGCACAGCAGCTCTGCACCAGTGGTTAGCTGTGGAAGATAATGTTTTAAAAGGGGATGTACAAGCCTCGATCCACTCTATCGCGACTACTCACTCCCCTATGTTGACTGACAAACAACAGTCAATCTTGCACCACTTACTTGAGGAGTATTCGGTATTGTTCACTGAGCCTACTGGTTTGCCCCTGAAGCGTATACATGATCATGGAATCAATCTTATCACTTCGGCTCCCATCGCGGTTAGACCCTATCGTTATCCTCATGCGCACAAAACAGAGATTGAAAGGCAAGTGCAGGAACTGTTAAAATTGGGTATGATCCGACCCAGCCGGAGTGCTTACTCGAGTCCAGTTATTTTAGTGAAGAAAAAAGATGAATCTTGGCGGATGTGTGTGGACTATCGAGCTCTTAATAAAGCCACGGTTCCTGACAAGTTTCCTATTCCAGTAGTCGATGAATTACTCGACGAATTATTCGGAGCGAAGTTCTTTACAAAATTGGACCTAAAGTCGGGGTACAATCAAATTCGAATGCGTGAGGATAGTATTGATAAAACAGCTTTTCGAACACACGATGGCCATTACGAATACCTCGTTATGCCATTTGGCTTAATGAATGCTCCGGCGACTTTTCAGGCTACCATGAATGATGTTTTTCGTCCCTTATTACGTCATAAGGTAGTCATATTCTTTGACGATATATTGGTTTACAGCCCATCATGGGAGTCTCATGTGGACGATTTACACTTGGTATTCCAACTTCTTAAGCAACACCACTTTCGAGTCAATAAAAAGAAGTGTTCGTTTGCTCAAACCACTGTGGATTACTTGGGGCATGTGATCACGGGCGAAGGTGTAGCGATGGATTCAAGCAAAATTGCAGCTATTCGTGATTGGCCAATTCCTAAGAATATTAAGGGTTTAAGAGGATTTTTGGGATTAACCGGTTACTACCGGAAATTTATCAAGCATTATGGGAGTATTGCCCGACCATTGACCGATCTTACCAAGAAAGATGCATTTTCTTGGAATGAAGCTGCTCAACAAGCTTTTGTCCAGCTCAAGAATGCTCTGAGTTCGGCACCAGTTCTTGCCTTACCTGATTTCAACTCACCCTTTGTAGTAGAGTGTGATGCCTCCGGACGAGGGATCGGGGCAGTGTTGATGCAGTCTAACCGTCCCATTGCGTATTTTAGCAAATCTCTGAGTGATAAAAATCTCGCAAAGTCGGCTTACGAACGCGAAATGATGGCATTAGTCCTAGCCATACAACATTGGCGCCCTTACCTCTTGGGTTCTCGTTTCTCCATTTATACCGACCAAAAAAGTTTGAAATTCCTGTTACAACAACGTGTATCCACACCGGACCAACAAAATTGGGTCGCTAAACTATTGGGGTATAACTTCGATGTTTTTTACAAACCTGGTCGGGAGAATCGAGCAGCAGATGCTTTGTGTCGACGGATGGAAGATGGAGAATTCATTCAATGCCTATCTGCTCCAATTTGGGTACAAAGAGCTTTATTAATCGATGAAGCTAAGGCTGATCCTGGTATCCAGCAGTTAATTGCCGCATGCAGTTCCGATCTATGCAATCAAGAATGGATTACTTTATTTTCACAACCGTTTGGTTATTCCAAAAGGCTCTAAGTATATTCCCGCCCTTCTTCATGAGTTTCATTCGGCGGCTTCGGGAGAACACTCCGGTTTCTATCGTACCTATCGTCGACTGGCCGCCAACCTTTATTGGCCAGGAATGACGACAACGGTAAAAGAGTTTGTTCGCAATTGTGATATTTGTCAGAAATGTAAAGCAAGCACCACAGTTCCGGGAGGTTTACTTCAACCACTCTCCATTCCGGCGGCCATTTGGGAAGATATTTCAATGGATTTCATATCCGGGCTACCGTTATCGAAAGGATACAATGTTATCATGGTGGTGGTGGATCGTTTATCTAAATACGCGCATTTTGTTCTTTTAAAACACCCTTTCACTGCTCGATCTGTTGCAGAGGTTTTTGTCAAAGAGATTGTTCGCCTTCATGGAATTCCGAGTACAATTGTAAGTGATCGTGATCCATTGTTCATTAGTAAATTCTGGCAAGAGATTTTTCGAGCACAGGGAACGAAATTGCATATGAGCTCAGCTTATCATCCCGAGTCGGATGGCCAAACCGAAGTAATCAATCGATGTCTTGAATCCTATCTGCGGTGCTTTGCAATCGATCAACCAAAAACGTGGGCGTTATGGCTGCCATGGGCGGAATTTTGGTACAATTCGACGTTTCACGTGTCTACCGGGGTCACTCCTTTTGAAACAGTGTACGGACGAACTCCTCCATCGGTTTTCTCATATGCCATGGGTGAGATTCGAGTGGAAGCTGTGGCACGCGAATTACAGGATCGGGATGAGGCTCTTCGCCAATTAAAGGATCATTTGGCCAATGCCCAAAACTCAATGAAAGTGCAAGCAAACAAAAAGCGAAGAGATGTGAGCTTTGCGATAGGGGAATGGGTTTATGTAAAATTAAAACCATATCGTCAATCTTCGGTTCACACTCGTATTAATCAGAAGTTGGCTCCAAAATACTTTGGCCCTTTTCAAGTCTGTGCCACAGTTGGTCCGGTCGCATACAATTGGAGTTACCGGACTCGTCCAAAATTCATCCAGTTTTTCACGTTTCTCTCTTGAAAAGAGCTGTGGCGGATTCGGCAGGGGTCACACTGCCACCAGAATTGGCAGCAGATTCGGAGGATGTTTTAATCCCTAAAGAGGTATTGGCGGCTAGAATGATTCAAAAAGGGGATGAGGCAATCGAACAGTGGTTAATTCATTGGCAAGGGCAGTTGATTGAAGAAGCCACGTGGGAAGACAAAGATTGGATATCGGGTCAATTTCCTAATATCCGTCTTGGGGGCAAGACTAATTTTGAAGGCGAGAGTAGTAATAAGATTGCTAAACATGAAGGGGATAAAGAGAAACCTCCTTTGTTATTTGTTTATTCTAGGAGGGGCGAAATGAAACTACTAAAAGTGGCTAAGAAAGTTTGTTAGGATTTTGTTAGCACATATAGGAGAGTAAATGCATGGTGTGAGGTATGTGAGAATATTGTTACAATCGGTTTGGGCTCCCTTGGTGGAGATAGGGTTTTCCCTGGTTCATCTTTTGAGAATAAACTCTCCTTTTGATTTTGAATTCATTGTTTGTTCTTAAGTTGTTCTTCCTGAGTGTGTCCATCCCTATCAGAGTAAGTAGGATGTTATAAATTTTATAAGTATACTCATATTGAGGTGTGTTGAATACCTCTACCTTAACTACAATACATAAGGGGTTATGTAACTACACCACTTCCTTAAATGGACTCTCTCTTATATATAAACACATATGTATTTATATATGCGTGTATGTATTATGTTTTTATGCACATGATAAAGTTCATTTGAAAACAACAAAAAATCTGAAACAACTCCTAGATCAAAAGTTGAAGGATGAAGAATCAAGTAATCAAATGTGAATACCAATGCACATGTGCATGCCTCTGTTCACATTTGCCTTACAATTTGTTCACATGTGATTGATCCTCCATAATCTTGATCTAACGGTCGGTGTTCTCAAACGAACTTAATCCTATGTTCGTATATGTATATCTATATGTTTGGGTCCAAATTAAGTAAAAGAATCTTTACGGATAAATTTTGTGCATAGAAGTAACAATAACTTAGTGAATCAAAGCTTTCTAATGCTTCTCATGAATTTTTAGCTTCTCATATATGTCTATATATATGCATACATGAAATATTTATGGGGAATTAAATGTAATATAACAGGTGGGTACAATTTCTGCAAATGGAGAACGTGAAATAGGTGAACTGATAGCCAAAGCTATGGAAAAAGTTGGGAAAGAGGGTGTCATCACCATTCAAGTAAGCTGCATTTGGATTCCCTTAATCTTCACCATATGGAATTTGATTTGTTTTAATTAACATCAGATGGTTTGTTTAATTGTTTCCATATATGTTTTATGAACTAATGTAGGATGGGAAGACACTGTACAATGAGCTAGAAGTTGTTGAGGGAATGAAGTTGGACAGGGGATACATATCTCCACATTTCATTACAAACCAAAAAAATCAAAAATGTGTAAGTTCATCTGTTCATATGATTATTACTCTATTAGAATATTAGTCTATAGATTTTATTAAACATATCTATTAAATGCATGCATTCTTTAAAGTTGTAAATTCATTGATGATTTACAGGAACTAGATGATCCTATTGTTCTAATACACGAGAAGAAGATTTCCAACATTAATTCGGTTATCAAAGTGTTAGAGTTGGCACTGAAGGTATTCACTAATTGTTCCATCTTCAGTTTAGATATAAAGTCACATGTTTGTTAATCTATTATTGTATTATGTTTCTTGTTCAGAAACAAAGGCCCCTGTTAATTGTTGCTGAAGATGTGGAAAGTGATGCGTTGGCTACCTTAATTCTTAACAAGCTTCGTGCTGGAATTAAGGTTTTATTGTTTCATAATTTTCAAAATTTTATCACTAGAATAAGTATTGTTGGTAATTTATGCAACTTTCTCATAGGTTTGTGCTATTAAAGCACCTGGTTTTGGTGAGAACAGAAAGGCAAGCTTGCAAGATCTTGCCACTCTTACTGGTGGTCAGGTGAGTTTTCATGTTGTATGAAAGAAAGCTGATATTATGTGTACAGGTGGTACAATGGGCCGGTTGCGTAGTGCATCACTTTTTTATATGGGTATGATCATTGTTTTAAAAAGCGTTTGAGGCGTGCCTCGAGGCGAGGCGCACAGAAACCGAGTTTGAGGCGGCGCCTCAGGGGTTTATATGGTGCGTGCACCTCACAGGGCTGAGGCGCTAAGAAAGGCTGCGCCTCAGGTGCGCCTCAGTGGCTCCTCAGGGGGTTTTTCTGCTTGTTTTCGATATTTTAGATTTTTTGTGTCAGTTTCCAACATTCCATGTCTTTTTAATGTGTGTTTATGATGTTTTTGATGAATCAGATGATGAAATTAGTCTGTATTTCATTTTTTATTAGATATATAATTTTTATATTTATTTTTCTTCTTCTGACTCGGGCTTACGCCTCGGTTCGCCTCGAGGCTTACGCCTCATGAGGCGAAAGGAAAACGCCTCGAGGCTTAATTCCGTACTTTTAAACCTTGGGTATGATTGGGTAGACCATCAGTATGATTGGGCAGACCCATCAGGTCCTTCCTTTTCATATGATGAAGTCTCTAAACTTTGTAAAAGGACCTTTCCATGAAGTTCTAGTAGTCCTTGTATTTTGTATTTAATCATCTAAAAATAAAGTTCAAGGGCAGAAGGGCTTATGCGCGAACTTAGCAAAAATTTACATGGTTTTTCAACACAGCCCTCAAAACTCTGCTATCAAAATAGAAGTATAATTTTCTTAAATGATTTGATATAGTTTGTTGTGAGCTTTTCAATACTGTTTCCACAACTTCATCAAGTTTCATGTTTATGTGATGCTTGTAAACTTTAGCCATTTGACCCTGAGATAAAATAAACCCCAAATTGACTGACTTTTAGGTAAATGGGTCAAAAATTGTATGGGTAAAAAATTGTCATCTCTAATTAGTGACAAATCCTGTATGTGTGTTGCATTTAACCTGCAGCTTATAACCGAAGAACTGGGTATGAATCTTGACAATGTGGAGCCAGAAATGCTTGGCTCTTGTAAAAAGGTTTGTTACATCAATTCAAGCATTAACAATAGTCAGGTGATTCATTTTAAGGCTGGTATATAATTGGTGTCATTAATGTTGTAGGTCACTGTATCTAAAGATGACACAGTTGTGCTTGATGGTGCTGGTGATAAGAAGTTTATAGAAGAACGGTGTGAACAGGTGCATTTCCACTACAATGGATTTGTAAAATACATTTTCAAGAAAAAATTCTAAAAAAATTAATTGTTACCGTTTGACAGATAAGATCAGCAATCGAGGCTAGCACGTCTGATTATGATAAAGAGAAATTGCAAGAAAGGTTAGCTAAGCTTTCTGGTGGTGTTGCTGTACTCAAGGTCTGTCATTTTATGCATTAATCTTTACTATATGATTAGAGAGGGCCTACGTTTGAATGATGATTTTTGGAAAAAAATATTCAGATTGGAGGAGCTAGTGACAGTGAAGTAGGTGAAAAGAAAGATAGAGTTACGGATGCTTTAAATGCCACAAAGGCAGCTGTTGAGGAGGGAATTGTGCCAGGTAACTTGGTTTAACTTTTTTTTTTGTTCTGAAGTAATCATTGGAACATTTATACAAATAACATACTTCAATTCTTTGTGCAGGTGGTGGCGTTGCTCTTCTGTATGCATCTAAAGAATTGGATAAGTTGCAAACAGCCAATTTTGATCAGAAAATAGGCGTTCAAATTATTCAAAATGCACTAAAGGTCAGACCACTCACAATTAGCATGTGTCAAAACGTGATAGGCTGGATCTAGTTTACCCATATTGCTAATTTTTACAAAAAATAAGGGGGGAAATTTCATGTGTGTTTTTTTAAGACTTCTTAATTTCATATGCATTTTGCTAATTTCATATATTTATCCCTTCAATACACATAAGAGTATCATATTAACCTTTTTTATAGTGAATAAACAATCAATCAGTTACTTATACGTTATAATAGCTTGTTTCATTGGATATATGAAAAATACTTTATGCATTGAGATGATTTACAGTAATAACTTTGTTTTCCTGTTCATTTATTCAATGAGATAGATTGCTATAAGTCACTGACTTTACTATGGAATGGATAAATATGATTCCTTTTGTGTTTTGAAAGGGTGGATATGATATTATACAAGGCAGTATCATTTATTTAGTGAGATAGATTGCTATAAGTCACTGACTTTACTATGGAATGGATAAATATGATTCCTTTTGTGTTTTGAAAGGGTGGATATGATATTATACAAGGCGTCATGCATTAAAATGGTCTTTAGTGATTTTCAACATGGTTACATTGACAAATTACCCATTCAGTAATTTTTTTATATGACCAGGTTGATATAAAACACAACCTAAATTAACCCATTAATAAGTAAATGGGTCGTAAATGTCACCTTGCTCATGTCGTATATCGGTTATATGGTAAATAAGATAAAGAGATTTTGTCTATTTACTTGACTATATGCAGATGCCAGTTCATACCATTGCTTCTAATGCTGGAGTGGAGGGTTCGGTTGTGGTTGGGAAGCTTTTAGAGCAGGATGATCCGGACCTTGGTTATGATGCAGCTAGAGGTTAGAGCATGTGCTTTTATCTCTCTTTTTTTTCTTTTTTTTTAATTTTAATTTTGAGTTATCATTAGTAATTAATTATTTGGGAATGGAGAAAACTTTATCAACTCTCTTGATATGCAGGTGAATATGTGGATATGGTGAAAAACGGAATCATTGACCCACTGAAAGTGATTAGAACAGCCTTAGTTGATGCAGCAAGGTTAGTTAAACTATTCTAGTTGGGATGGGTGGGTTAGATTATATTATATCGATCGCTTACTGACCTGTTTTCTTATTTGTGTGTAGCGTGTCTTCTTTGATGACCACCACTGAAGCTATTGTGGTTGAACTCCCCAAGCCGGCTAGTGAACCGGCTCCAGGAATGGGTGGCATGGGCGGAATGGGTGGCATGGACTACTGACCCGTGACGTGATTCTGCAACTTATTGACTTACATTTTACTGACAAAATAAACACACAAAAGGTTGGCTTTTAATGTGAGAGTTAGAGTTTCCCCCTTTTCTATGGCATTTGGCTTGTGAGCAAACTTGATTAACATGCGGATATTTATTTAAGCGCAAGTTTTGTGAACAATTTTTGATCAATAATTCATATCTGATATCATTCCAAATTTTCTAATATGTTTGAGATGAGAAAAAGACTTGGTGTTGGTTAAAACAAATCAACTCTAAGCATTCTATTAGCTTTCCTTTTCAATCCCTTCATGTTATTTACTAGCGTGAATGCTATAGGTAAGGCGTACCTGGTGCTGCAAAGAGCTCCCGCGTTTTCGCAGCTTTTACAGCTTTTACCTATAGCGTGAATGCTATAGGTATATAAAACAATATAATAACTATGCTAGATCTCCTTAAACTAAGAGCTTGTATTACATTATGTCCTTCCTTTTAATTGATGAAAGTTGGTAAGTTGTTTAATAAAGGACTAATTTATCTAAAATAAAATAAAAAATAAAATACTTATCAGAAAGAATGTTAAACTAAGTAATCAACACGAACTTATATATAGACTTGTTCAAAAGATTAAACGATTAGACCGTTAAAATCTATAAAAAAAAAAGGAAGAAATATTCCTGCCTACTACCACCAGCCTCATTCCACACCGAAAAGTCAACATATTTTATTTTGTTTCATTTCTTGGTTAAATAAAATTAAAATAAAATGCTGGAACGTGTGGTTTTGTTTAACGACTAATTCTAGATGTCACCGACTCATTTTCAAAATCCCCAATTGATACTTCAAGTAGGTGGAAACGAAATTGAGAAGTTAGAGTAACTCGGTTGAAATTACTGGTAGGATGCTGCTTTTTACCTTAAGCCCGCTTATGGTAATGAATTCAAGCCGTGAGAAGTCTCCTGCGTTAAATCTTTTATTTATGATATAAAGATAATTATATCAGTGATTTTATCTGTTCTTTATGTATTTTGGGAAGATTTTGTAAGCAAGTACTTTGCTGAGGATGATAGATAAATACAGGACAAATTGGTTAATAGAATAGGGGTCTCAAGGTCTCATGGTTAAGTAATGCACTTATTTAAAAGGACAAAACCTAAACCCAATCATGCAGAACCTAACAATATTAGCATGATTCATACCATTTATCAACAAACAAAACAACAGCACAAAAGGTGGTAAGTAACAATCACGGTCAGTTCCACCAAAAAGCTTTAAGCAATGAAATTCGGAGGTTAATTAACTCAGCATGTGTGTCCATGTTTTGCCCTGCATTTGGTTGTTATTGATATAAGATTAGTGAGTATTTTATTTTATTTAATTTCTTGAGCACCGTTCCGCTCCTAACAACCGCGTAATTAGCATTGGGGTTGGAGCCATAATACACTTTAAAAACGGGTCAGCCTGTTAGGACCTACCACCTTTTGTCATCTTCTATTTGGTTGTTCACTTATGGCTTCATCTGCACTCAAAGCAACATTCTTCATCTTCACATGTATACTTTTCTCACTTCCCTAATTTTATAATATCTTGTGGCTGGCATTTAATTTTCACACCATCATATAAATCAACTAGATGTATATACCTCTGACAGCTGTTACATGTATATGAGTACAATTGAAGGAACTCAATAATTATTTCACACCAGTGTTTATTGAATAATGAATATGCTAATGCTCATTTACTGTTGATCTATGACCAATACACTTATTGAATATTTAGCAGGCTATCTTGCATTTTCTTTGGTTAAATTTCCAAATTGTTAACCGGTACTTATAGTTAAAAAGATGACAAGAAGAAAAAAAATGTTAATCTAAAAATTCTAACCTGTTCTAATTCACAAGCACCGTTTCACTTTACAGATTACTTCATCCATTCTATTAGAAACTGGTGATTTTACCGTCACCGCTCCAGTAACAAAGTCATCAAAATATAGTTTTTCTGATAATATGAAGATAGTTGTTACTGAATTTTATTTGTTCATAGATTCTGAGATTGAAAAGTAATCTGTCTTGCCACTTGGTTTTTAGAATATAAAAATTAAGTAACTTACAAGAACACCACTTTCCTCTTTTATTTTCTGTTGCATTGATAGGTTTTGTTTATTTTGATTTTCACAGGATTTTATTTTCTTTTACAAGTATAAGAATAAAAAAGCAAAAGTTAACTAAAGCAAAGAAAATAGATTGCTTCTAAACAGTAATAGTGTGTTCAAGAAATGGAGTGTCTGTTGACAGTGTCTACTTACTAGGATTAAGTTGTTGAGCTGACTTTTTAACCCAATTATTACTCAAACCTGACAAATTGGATTCTTGCTACCTTCTTCTTGTTTATTTAATTATTCATTAAGGGAAAAGTAATGAGATCCAAGGAGCCTCACTGATGATCACATCCCTTAAGAGGGACTACTAAGTTTCAGAGGCATCATCACTGCCACCATATCAAGACACTTTAAAGGTTTGTTAACCTTCTAATCACTCCTTAATTTTATTTTATTACAACTTCATGCACTGGCATTCCAAATATTAAACCCTTAAGTTTGATTTACTTGAACCTTGGATTAATTTTCAACCATAAAACTAATGATAGGATGGTTGAGCATGGAGAAATAATTGAAGATGATGTGTTAGTAGACATCAAACTAACAGATGAGGAGATTGTTCAGTGGCAAATTATGCAACATAGGAGCATAGAGTGCTTAGTAAAGAAGAAGAAATCATTGAGAGCCCGTTATACATATGGCATTATCTTCTCATTGGTAAATCTTGTAGCTTGGTTTCTGCGTGACTATGGCCAAAGGGTCTCCCTTCACTTCAACAGTAAGTTGCTTAAGTTAAGTTCATCACCACATTCAATGGTTTGATTCAGGCGGGTCACATCACATTGATTTAACTTTCTTTTATTTTTGTAATTTTGCAGTTCTTAAAGCTTGTGGATACGGGCGCCATGAATGTTTCCAAACTGTCGGAGTTCTTCGTGTGAGTTTGGGATGCTTCGTATCTTTCTTTAGCAGAACTAGTTTCAAATATGATAGATATATAACACTACTGACAAAAAATAAGAAAATGCAATAGACTCGCCTTTTTCTGATATAAGCAGCATACTTTTGTAACCATGTAATGCGACATACTTGCCATTTATACCAAAGTATTATAATTTGTTGCATTAGATGGATATACACATTTGCATATTTTTGCAAGAACTGGTGATATGTCACATGTAATGGTTTAAGACAAAGTACGCGCTTGCATTTTCTAGTTAGCCTCTGTTTTTCCAGAGTTGGGTTCGGAATTTTGATTTATCCATTGTGGCAGCCTTAAGTTACATTTGTAGATATTCTTCTTTGTGTTATTTTTAACCACGTGCGGAACAAAAAAGTTATTTAGCATTCGTAGCACATGGCATTCTGGATGGTGGACCTCAAAGTTTGCTATATTGGTGATCACCCTAGTGTTTTCATTCTTCATCCCCTCAGATTTTATTCAGATATATGGTATGTTAGTCACATCACAAGAAACTATAAAAGCTAACTTGGTCTAACAATTTCAAGTTTTTTGTAGGTGAACTCGCTCGAGTTGGTGCAGGGTAATCTTCTAAGTTCAATTCTTTCTAAGCAAACTGTAACCTTTTCATCGCAATCAGTTCTTACATAAATCTATGAACCAGGATTTTTCTCATTCTTCAACTTATAAGTGTAATCGAGTTCATAGCATGGTGGAATGCTTATTGGATGCCCGATGACAGAAAGAAGCAAAGGTTCAGTTTTTTAGTTGTTTCTATTATCTTTCCCAATTTTCATCATCAAAGTTCAAAAATGTTCAACATATGTTTTATGTCACTGCAGCTCATGTTGTGGATTATTCATGTCCACACTTTTTTATATGGTCTCTTTGTTTGGGATCATTGTGATGTATGCATTATATGCTTCCAAACCTTCATGCACTCTTAACTTATTTTTCATCACATGGACTGCAATTTTGCTTCTTGTCATGATGGCTATATCCTTGCATTCAAAGGTATGGATGTCCTGCAAAAAATATTCTTAATACTTTCGCTTCAAAGTATAGTTCAGAACTGCAAACAGACTACATTTAAAAGAAACCAACAACCTCTAACTGCCATGAGACTTGAAACAGGTGAATAAAGGACTTCTATCATCAGGGATCATGGCATCTTATGTTGTTTTCCTATGTTGGTCTGCTTTAAGAAGGTTTGTTGTTGTTTGCATAAACTGTAGTTGGGTATGAATAAGACAAAAATATGAAGTAGTTAGGCTTAAGATCGAATAATATGAACAAGAACACAGAAACAAATAAAACAGATAACTTAACTACTCTTAGTATGTAATTCTTCTTGTTTTGCAGTGAGCCCGCCAACGAAAAATGCAGCCCTCAAAAGCACGAGAAAAAGCATGTCGATTGGATAACTGTGCTAGTAAACAAGCTCCACCGTTGATTTTAGACTTCACACAATTAGATGATGAATTTATGATATTGACTATGTACATTATTGTTAAATTCTTGCAGGGCTTCTTGATTGGGGTTTCAGCAATCGTTATCGCAACATTTTCCACTGGGATTGATTCACAAACATTTCAGGTTTTGACGATTTACCCAAAATTTCTTATTTTCTTCTTAATTTGTGATTAGATTGCTTATGCATAAAGATTTCTTTTAAGTTCAGCTCAAGAAACAAGATTATCAAATGGAGGATGATATCCCTTATGGTTATGGATTTTTTCACCTGATATTCGCATTGGGTGCTATGTATTTTGCTATGCTTTTCATCAGCTGGGATCTTGACAATTCAACCAGAAAGTAAGATATGATGCCATTTACATTCTTCAACAAAAACCATTGCTAAATCAAGATTCAATAACAACTTGTTTTGTGTATATTTTTGATACAATAGATGGAGCATTGATGTCGGGTGGGCTAGTACATGGGTGAAAATTGTTAATGAATGGTTTGCAGCCACAATATACTGTAAGTACACACCTATTGCCAAATGTGCATTACCATAATTTATTGAGTTTGACCTTCATAAATGGCTGACTGTCAAATGCAGTATGGAATTGATTTCTCCAATTGTGAGAGAGCCCAAGATCATGAATCATGAAGAACCTACGCAGCAAGAACAGCAGCAGGATTCGGATTAATGATGCCTTATCTTTATCATAAGTTAATACTTGTTCCACGTTAGATTCTAGTTAGTTCGTAGCTATAGGTTATAATATTGTTGTTGAATAAGAATGATTCACCAAAGGCTGTATCCAGTTGTGTAAAATGATGCCCCTCCTCATGAAGTGAGGGATTCGAGTCCTGCAATGGATGTAGTATTAGGAGTAGAATAGTTTGCTATTAAAAATAATAAAACGATTATATAGGAGGGTCAAGATCGAATAAGTTGCTCTTCATTACATCCTTATTTACTAGAATAAAACCAAAATCTTTCATGTCTGGTTACAAATTAACAAACTTCTGTTATCTATATGGTTTTGTTAGAACCACTACAACATAAAGACTCTATGTGGTTTAGATGGACTTGCAGGCTAAACATAAGTCAAAGATTACACCTTAATTAAACCATTAAACCAACTCCATCTTCTTCAATCTTCACACACTTGTTCAATGCAGTACACACAGTGTGTATTTAAGCACCATCTCCATAGCTCCACAACCACCCACATCAACAAGCTCCAACCTTTCACAACTTTCACAGTCTTCAAAATGCAAAAGCAATCTTTACCGTTCATCCTCACGATTCTCATCATGCACATCGGAATCTTGAACATAGCAGCAGTAGACCCACAACCAACAACGGGTGAAGACCACGTATTCGAGCTTTACATGCACGACATCCTCGGTGGCAGCAACCCAACAGCAAGACCAGTAACAGGTCTATTAGGCAACATATACAGCGGTCAGGTCCCCTTCGCAAGACGCATAGGTTTCCGAGCACCAGACGACGGTGTCGCCATCCCAAACGCCAACGGCGCAATTCCGACAGTAAACGCCAACGGAATCCCCCTCGGAACCGGATTAGTGGGCACCCAATACGCCGGAAACCTAAACCAAAACAACAATCAGAACCAAATAGCAGCCCAATTGGGGCCAGACGGGCTAGGGTTAGGGTTCGGGACCATAACCGTGATCGACGACCTCCTGACCATCGACCCCAAATTGGGTTCACGGGTGTTGGGGAAAGCACAAGGGGTGTATGTTTCAAGCTCTGCAGATGGAGGTAGACAGATGATGACATTTACAGCGATGATGGAAGGGGGTGAGTATGGGGATAGTATCAATTTCTTTGGGGTTTATCATATCGGAAGCGCGATGTCTCGGTTGTCGGTGACTGGTGGCACCGGGAAGTATTTGCATGCTTGTGGGTTCGCTGAGGTTCGATCGCTGATACCGGCTGGTCAGATTGTTGCCGATGGTGTGGAGTCGTTGATGAGGCTCACTGTTCATCTTACGTATTGAGTGGTTCATGTGTGTGGGTTTATGAACAAAATGTGATGTTTGTTTTGTGTTGTCCATTTGTATATTGATGTTTCCAATTTCCTGATTGAATGGTTTATGATTGTAAGATTTGTGATTCTTCCCGGAGGGTTTTTTATTGATTAAAACTTGCAACTTCATCAACATTAGAGTTAATTTCTTAGTTAAAAACGAGACCATGTGACGAGCTAAATGCTCGAAAATCGTATTTTTTATAGTTTGACTTGAACGTTTGGGTTTGCTTGCTAATCATATTGTTCTCATTGGAGGGAGTCACATTATCAAAAGAAAGTTTTATGATGGGTGCTTGCACTACGGCATAACATGGATTGCGACCACAGTTACAAGGCAATATAAAACTAGTAAACGTTATCATGAGCAGCACGGTTAGGCTGGCCAAGGCACCACACGAGGTCTCAAGAGATGGACATCGTGACATTTAGCATTCTTCTCTAGAGGAAAAGTTTATTGATCGATCACATAAATATAAATTTTACAATAAACTATACTAGTGGTTTTTGTGATGCATCTTTAATAACTTTTTAAAAAGCTTGCTTGCAATGTCTAATCCATTGGCACATTTGTTAACTTACACTATTTTTTTTTTTATCTTTTTGGTTAGATTTATGTGTAAACCATTTAACAAAAGTACAAAAATACTACTACTTCTCATTAAACCCTCTACTCGTTTCTCGTTGAGCTCACGATGGATATTATAATCGTAGTCAATGGTAAGATTTATTATTGTTTTAGCACCATATGCCGCCCATTATCCCTTATTCTTTTTCACTACGGTTTAAGATCCTACAAAGCTTTGTTAAAACAATAGTGGTTTATTAAATTTTGATCACTTTAAAAGTTAACAAATTATTTTAGAACTTTTCATATATACACACATTTTTGACAGTTTTTATTAGGATTTTGGTATAAAAAAAGTCAATTTAGCAACTTTTACGTGTATTATTTTAGACAATTCAGTTTATGCTGTGGGAAACTATTCAAAGGTGTTATTCATATTTACAACAGAATATATCATTACATTTAACAAATTAAAATTCTTTAAAACATAACACAATAACGCTTCTTTTCTTAATCTGTCGATGAAGAATAAGGTAAAGTGTTTGATTCAGATTACCTTTCCAATCACCAACAATTTTAAAACTTGAATGATGGCATCAAAGTTGATTGTTGAAGCAAACACCAACACTAGAGAATGTTGACGGACAATTCACAGCATCAACATTGTCTCTATATCCCCTCTCGACCACCACCGTCCTCCACCACCACAACCACCATCACCACCACCAGCACCGCATCTAATCCACCTTCTGCAACCCTCTGAAACCCATCAAAGATTCAATCTTTACCATCAATTTATTCATTCACACACCCACGATATGCAAAACCCAACACCATCATCATCATCATCATCATCCACCACTGTGTACACCATCTTAACCATCACCACTCTCCTCTTCCTCCTCTTCTTCTCCTCATTCCCCTCATCCCCACCGCCACCGTCTTTCTCCGATCCCTACCTCTTCCCCCACCGCCCCTCCACCGCCCAATACCACAACCACCAACTCCTCTTCGTCAACAACAACAAAACCACCCACCAATCCCCACCCCCCTCTCCCACCATCGCCTATTTCATTTCCGGATCCTCCAACGATTCGGGTCGGATCATCCGCCTCCTTTTGTCCGTCTACCATCCAAGAAACCACTATCTTCTTCATCTTGATCGCTCTGCCCCTCAGAAAGAACGTGACTTTCTGGCCCTAACTGTTCAATCTATTGCGGTTATATGGGCTGCACAGAATGTTAATGTGATTGGGAAATCTGATCTTGTTTCACCTAAAGGGTCTTCTTCTATTTCCTCCACTTTACATGGTGCTTCTATTTTGTTGAAGCTTTGCCCTGATTGGGATTGGTTTATTAATCTCTCTGCTGCTGATTATCCCCTTGTTACTCAAGATGGTAATGTTCTACTTTGAGTACTTTTGGTGTTGATTTGTATAACTGTGCCCTTTTCCTGTACTATTGATTGCTCGGTTTCATTGTTCTAGGGTTCGTTGTTTCAAATAAACATCTTCAAGAGTTAATGTGCCAATTATGATTTAAAATTGCTTTAGTTCTGTGCTTTTAGAACCCAGAATATGATCCATTTTAGCAGTTACTTTGGATTGAAGGCTTCTTGTTGTGGTGGTTGATGTCCTATCAACAGTGTATACTTTTGTTATAAAGTGTTATTCTTGCATTGATTTTGATTTTTGAACTTTTGGGTGTTTAGTCACATTATTGTTGTAGCAATCTGTGGAATTTGTTGGTTTTAGTGTTCCTTCACAGAGGCATTTATCTAGATCTTTAGAATTTCTTTTGTTAAATGGGTTTTTGTTATTTTTTATTTGCGTCGTAAAGTACTGAACTTTCTTTCACCTTGGCTTTTTTGTATGTTTCAAGATCTTCTTCACATTCTATCATACCTGCCTAAAGATCTCAACTTTGTGAATCACACAAGCTACATTGGATGGAAAGAGTATGTCAATGTTACTTTTACTTACTTTTATGAGTAATTGGGTGGCTATTATTGAGTTACATTATGATATGTGTTTTCAATTTTCACAGGTCACGTATTTTAAAACCTGTGGTTGTTGACCCGGGGCTTTATCTTGCTGAACAGAGTGAGATCTTTTATGGCACCCAAAGACGGCCATTACCAGATGCCTACCGGCTGTTTATAGGCAAGTTTTCAGTTTGACCAAATCACTATTTTACTATATATACTAATATATCCTTTGCTATGTGTGCAATGCACCTGAAATCTTTGTGATATCAAATGTGGTGTTTTAGTGTGATATGATTCTTTTTATGAGCAATGCACTTTGGTAAACCAAATTTATCCATGAGCTATTTTTGCCATCTTGATTTAGCGAAAACCTAATATGTGGTGAACACATTTTATGATGTGAGCTTTATAGTCTTTGTGATAACATTGTTTACTAACAACCTACAGTGTAGTAAACTAGATTTCCTTGTGAACTGTTAGATAAAAAAAATCAAACTTGTTTTAAATTGATTAATGTGCCTTAAACTTGCAATAATAAGTTTGGAGTGTGGCATAAACTGTTTAATATTGCAAATTTATAATTATTTAGGTTTGAGATGATCATATTTGGAGAAGCAGGTAAAGAGTTTCTTGAGAAAACTGATCATTCAGTTAAATATAGTTACATAAATATTCCTAGCTCTTAGAGTTGCTATATGAAGCACAATGACCTCGCTACCCCTGATTGCCTAGACATGCTCCTTGGCGCCTTTAACTAACAATGATCTGATTATTTAATTATGGCTCTCCTTAATGCCAGAGTAATGTTAAAATCACACGTCTAAACACCCTTAAGATATGAGATCCAAAAATCTAGCATCATTTGTACTCTGAAAGGCATTGTGATTGGTTGTGTGAACTGCCTTAAATAGATGATGGTTTTTTATGCTGATTCATTCCTTCCTGCTGAGAAGTATATCAAAACAAAGATCCATATATATCCCAGATATTGACAAAAGCCCAAGCTTTGCATCAGGAGAACTCCCAAATAGGTGAGGTTTGCCCAAGCTTTGCATTAGGATAGCACCTCACACCTTTTAAAACCGAGATATACACTTAGGAGTCAGGTATAAGGTCAGTGGTGAATCTAAAAAAATTCTCTGTGCAGCCCAAAATAATTTGCAGCTCTCTTCGCAGTTCGCTGTAAAGTATGATATAGAGTTACATTGATGTAGTAAAGTATCTAAAAGGATAGAGCTTGTTAACAATCGTTGAAATTATAGTTATACATATGAAATTTATAAAATGTAAATAGAAAAATTACATTGACAGTCTAATAAGAAGAATCAAATTGTTATTCAATTTCTTTCAAATTTATATAAAGGTAGATGAAATTTATTTTTCAAACATGTACAACTATATCTTTTGCCTTAGATTAAAAAAAAAAACTAAAATAGTTATATTTTTGTACAACTAAAATATACTATAAAAGAGGTAAAAATGGAGGTTTTATATAAGTTCAGGTAAAGTAAATAATTGTGGTACAGTAAATAACTTGAAGAAAATTGTTTGTATTCTGTAAAGTAAATAATTGTGGTACAGTAAATAACTTGAAGAAAAGTTTCATCATTTAGCCTGTTTTTGGTCAAGTTTGGCATAAATGAAACACATAGATACTTGGATGACCTTAAGGGAAAAAAGACAGTTAGGTCGCCTTCTTATACATCATCACTTGTGGAAAATTTTAAGTTGGCTGGGATCTTTTTTAAGTTTTAACCCCACTACAAGCCTGAATTGCAACCTCGTAAATTTTAAACTATTTATCGAGTTACCTCTAGCTTTCTAAATAACATTTCAAAATGCTCAAATATTTCAAATTAAAGCTATATAGCTAAACACAAGATTTTTGTAGAACTTCGTGATAAAACACACGAATTTGGCAAGAATTTAATAGTTGGTCAAAATCTTGTGAAAAGAAGGCATGGTAAATGCACTATTTATTTCCATGCTTAGGTAAACAATTGACATAATGATTGATGATCAATTTTTTAATCTGGTTTTGTTAATTTGATTGATATTTGTTGAATTTAATACTGATATAAACAAACATATGCATAATTCCTAGCTTTTTCCTCAAATAAAAACAATAAATATTGACTTATTTTATGTAACTTTTAAAGAGCAATTTTGATAAAACACGATAGTTAGGGTTCGAATCTGTAACCACCAGAAATTTTGAGGGTTTAGCTATTATCCCAAAGGCGTGTCTTCTTTTCAAGTCTTGGAAGTTATTTGTAATTAATTTACTATTTTTCACTATGCACTTCAAAAACTGTTTACCTACTAATATAAAGGTGGATGTACTAAAATAAGAAGTAAATGCCATAAATTAGATTGCGTTTATGACTTTGTGTCAAAATCATGAAAAGTATATTAGACGTGACAAACGTTTTTATTTTTATGTCCCTGCAGGTTCACCAACATCTATATTAAGCCGCAAGTTTGTGGAATTTTGCATTTTAGGAACAGAAAACTTACCAAGAACCCTACTTATGTACCTATCGAACAGTCTTTCATCCCAATCTTTATACTTCCCAACCGTTTTATGTAACTCTCCTCAGTTAAACAAAACTGTTGTAAACCACAATTTACAATACTCTGCATACGACACCAAACACGAACCAAGGGCACTCAGTTCACATGACTTCGATGATCTAATCAGCAGTGGTTCGGCTTTTGGCTCTCTGTTTCTTCCTGATGATCCAGTTCTTGACCGCATTGACCAAGAAATATTAAACCGTGGTCAGGGTCAACCTGTTCCAGGTGGGTGGTGTTTAGGCGGGTCTGGTGATGAAGCTTGTACCATTTGGGGTGATGCTGATGTTTTGAAACCTGGACCAGGGGCTAAAAGGCTGGAGCAGCTCATGGTTGAGTTACTTTCGAATGAGACTTTTGTTTCCCGTCAATGCATTTTCGAATGATACGATTTAATAGTCTTGTAGCCCATATGAATCTGGGTTTTCATTTTTATAGCTTTCCGTTCTCTGTTGCTTTTTTTTTGGCTGAAATCTTAATGTGTGACATGATACAGATAGCATCTTCAAACTTCAAGAAGACAAAAGCAATTATATTGAAAAGACCGAAAATATTAAATGCCTAGCCATAATATTACGGAAAAAACGGTTCACTCATATATATATATTGGCAGCTATAGTCCATATGATATGATACCACCAATTAACCAAACATATAAGCAATTCAACAATGAAAGTAGAGGTTTTAGCCTTTTAGGTCTGTATTGTTTTTATTGGTTTTCTGTCATATCATTGAGGTCTTGCGGGCTCTTGTTTTCCCTGGTAATGGGTTTTTGTAGTTTAAAATTTTACAAAAATACTATCAATCTATCAACTATGCGCAAAACAAAACAAAAACGCCTGAAAATCCAAACGACCTTATAAAATTTTAAATACTGATCAAACACCTTTTCTATTCTTTGAAGTGATATACGTGGTGGTTAGCCTTTAAATTTAATGAATCATTGAACTCGTATCGTTTGGGCAAAAAAGCAATCTAAGCCAGCGTTGTTTATCGCTTGACCTCGTTTTGGCCAACTCCAAATTGGGGTTAAAGGATGGTTTGATTGACATTATCATTCCTTAAAAGACCTTGCATTAGGTAGTGTATTGTAATTTTAGAGAGTTTGTTCCAGTTGATTTTTTCTTAAAAAGAACTACCTTAGATTTGATTTTTTCTTGAAAAGAACTACCTTAGATTAAACCTAAGATCATGGGATGCTAACACTTTGGAATATGATATGACTATACTAACTTCATATTATACATGTATAGTATAGAGTATTCTGATAGCTAAGCTATTATCCATATTTGAGGAGCATTGACCAAGGAAACTATGCTGTCTATGCAAGTCGACAAAAATAAAATTGAACAAAATGCATTTAGCCATAAAGATGACAGAAAAATCTGAGCCTAAAAATGTTAGGGAAAAGTAACATAATAATAGGTAATCGGAAACGAGACTCATTATATGATTAATTATAAAATATTTTATGAGTCTAAGATGTCTATGGTATTAGATAATAGATTTTTTTAATAGCTAAAGTATTACTGACGAGGCGATGATCCGCCCGAACATCTCCATTACCTTAGATGACAATTCCTTGGCATAACCTAGAACCCCCTTTTTAGTTATAGGTGAGACTTGAACACAAGACTCCCCTTATTTTAATTAATATTATAGTCACGAGTATCTCACGTTAAACACTTAGGCTAAAGATCATTGGTATTAGATAATAGATTTTTTTTAACTGCAAATGTACGATCATGCTTTGGATGATAGTTTGTTATCTTAATCGGGTCCACCTATTTGTTTTCCAGCCATGACCGCATCCTTAACCTCCTCAAGAGGAAACTCATAACAGAGGAAACTCATAACAGAGAAAACCTCTTGCTCAACCCTGAGCATTTTTTGCTCGACTTGAACCCATGAACCATTCTTTATATTAACATGTTATGAGTATCTTATCTTAACCAGTTGAATTAAGAATCATTGGTGGTATTAGATAATAGATAATACATCTATGATTCTTAGACCAATGATGAGATGAGGAGGCCAAACTTTAATAAAATAAGGGAAATTTTGGGTCAAGTCCAAAAAAGACTCTAGGTTGAGTCAATATGTTTTCTCTCACACCTATCGGAAGTTTTTTTCTGATTGTGGTTTAAAGTCGCGTAATCGAATAATAAATTAATCGGATGAGGTAGGGGCCATCAGTGATTCAGTCGGCCATTAAAAAATAATAGACGATGCAATGCTATTGACTACCTTATCTTATTTTATTTTAATTACTTTAAGGATCATGTGTTTCCGTTTTGATATAAAAAAAGTCGGCTTAGGAAAGAAAATTAGCGTATGCAGCGGGCGTCAAAGATATTAATGAAATGAAAAACTGAAAAAAATAAATCCGACGTGTCAACATCCGGTTGGCTGACCGGCAGGCAAGCGAG
The DNA here is from genome assembly GCA_024085815.1 of Flaveria linearis. Lineage (NCBI taxonomy): Eukaryota > Viridiplantae > Streptophyta > Magnoliopsida > Asterales > Asteraceae > Flaveria > Flaveria linearis. The sequence goes on along the minus strand of CM044017.1, from coordinate 57,660,690 downwards.
TCGCATCATACTCCCAACACGCTTTGGAGTTTAGAGCGGAGTAGGCGGCCCAACACTTCACTCTTACACCGATTCCCTAACTTTACAATTACCACCCTCTTTTTAATACCATCTTAACATTTTTCACCCTCCTATTATTACTTCACAACCAATGTTTTCAAATAACCACCAATCACAAACTAGCAGCAAATATGTCAATGAAAATATTGTGTATCAAGTCTTTTCTAGTCAAACAACTCTAGACCCACAATTAAAAACATTCAAAGACAATATTATTCAAGTTTTATTCATATTTCATGTTTTGATTGTCTGTCTTTCTATACATCTCTAACTCGTATTTCAAATGAATTATGCATTTTTAAAAATTGTTTGTTTTTACTCTTGGTGTTCGTAATCATACTTCATGTTATAGCTAATATATGACATGTAAACATAAGTGCATCCAGAGAAACATGAAATCCCATGTGGATTATTATCTATTCATTTATATATCGATTTTTCTAATCTTTTTTCTACAATCTTGTTCCATATCTCATTCATTTTGTAATTGAATAATCAACATATAACAATCTAAAAACATAGAGACATGCTTTAAAAACCTTTTTCTACATAGCTAAATCGAAATTCACATAAGTAAATCATCACTCTTAAAATGCAATATCTGATTCAATTTATAATTTCAGTCATTATAAACGCTTCAATATTATCCTTTTGCTTCATAGATCAACTATTTCACGTTTCACAAAGTATTATATTCATACACCGATGTTAACTCGTTAAGTGACACTAAACATCCTTAGAACAAGTGGTAGATGAATGTAAACGAATCAACAATACCATAACCGACTTAACAAAACAAACATACGTGTGTTTGAAGTTTGGAGTAGGGTTTTAAGTTTTAAAGATTGGTGACAATACAAACAGTAGTTGTATATTGAAAGGGGTGTAAATGAAATGAAGAGTAATGTCCAGAAATCAATCATACATCCTTTCCTTACCATTCATCCGTATCTCTCTCTCTCTCTCTCTTTGTCGACAACAATCTTGATAATTTTACCCCCAAAAACAATAAAACAACCAAACAAACATATTCCTCTCCTCTGCAACAAAACCCTTGCCCTCAATCATATATATCATGGCCTCCGACCTAGATTCATGTCTTATTGTTGACCATGATGACCTCCTCAACTTCTCTTTAGACGACGATAACAATAACAATATCAACAACAAACCCCCTTCTTCTTTTTCAAACCCTAACTCTCACGATTACCCCCCTTCATTTCCGGTAAGTTCACCAACATTTATCTACTGTTTCTTCCCTTTATGTTGCTTGGAGCTTTTCCCGGCGAAAACTTCCGTTATTCGACCCAACTTAGTGTGTTCTTAAGAGGGTAATTTATGACTTTTGAAAAGAAGTACCTTTGGCCATTCTTGGTTGAAATTAGTGGTTGAATATCTGTTTTTTCTGCAGTTGGTGGATGTTAATGACTTTAGTTTGGGGGAATTTGGTTAAAGTTGGAAGCTTTTTGAGTTAAAGATTGAAATAGTTATAATAATAATAATGTGTGTGTGTTGGAATTCAGGAATTTGCAGAGGAAGAGCTGGAATGGTTATCGAACAAAGACGCGTTTCCAGCGCTCGACGACATCTTCTCAGGCCCGAACCAGACTGTTACAGTTTCGGTTCTTGACAACACAGTAGCAGCAGTGGCAACAGCCATAGTCATAGCCACAGCATCACAAGCTGTTGTGGCAACCTTCAGGTTCCTTTAAATTATCCAGTTCGTAAGCGGTCCAACCGCAGGCGCAGAGGGCAGCAATGCTGGTGGTGGAATCAAGTAATGGAGCCACAGGCATCAGTGCTAAAAGCACCAGCAACAGGTGGTTCTGCACTTGGGAGGAGGTGCCAGCATTGCCTAGCTGAGAAAACACCACAATGGCGGGCCGGTCCAATGGGCCCGAAGACTCTGTGCAACGCGTGTGGTGTTCGGTATAAGTCAGGGCGGCTGGTCGCTGAGTATAGACCGGCTAACAGTCCAACATTTTCGGTTGCCTTGCATTCGAATTCGCATAGGAAGATTATGGAAATGAGAAAGAAGATGCAGGCTGGATAGTTTTAGGCTCTTTAATTTTTCTGCTTATCAGAAATAGTTAGATTTCAGGGTCAGCATTTGTTTGAGTTATTACTACTTTGATTCTATTTACTTGTACTGATTGGTTTAAAGAAAATGGTGAAATCAAATCATTTGAATGATTTAACCATTTAGGGATGTCTAAGTCTGGTTTGTAGTCTTTTAAGCTGCTGCTTTCAAGACATTCGTTAAAGTCAAGTTGCGAGCTTGATGATAAAAAAAGTGATGAAACCTTCATCGCTGTAGGCTCGGTTGGGATCGACTGAAGGACCAGAACTGTGTAGGTCAGGTGGTTGGATATGAATGTTGGTGTCAAGTGTGAGATGGGTACGTTTGTACTTTGTAGCAAACATGTGAAGTGAAGGGTTGACCACATGATATGAAGAGGGGTTTGTCTTGTGATCAATTTTATTGCTGGTCACACATATTTTGCTTTGTGGGTGCTTTTGGTCCGTGACACATGGTAACTCGATCAATCTATAAGCTAGCCAGGGTGCCACCGAAGGTATAGTTGTTTGATTGTGAGCAGACACAAAACGTACTTATATAGAATTTTAGATTTGTTTCATATTTTGATTACCCTATTAAAATTTACTGTTTTACCATAAATTCATGAGTTTATTAATCTCTACTTTGTTTAATATACTTTACTAGTTTTAGTAAACACGTGTATTACACAGGATTAAATAAATAAAATATTAAATATAATAAAATTTTACTTAATTATATAACGACAATCTAAGATAAGATATGATTTAAATTACGTAGGAGTAAACTTAAAAAAAAAACATTTTGTTTAAAAAATAAAAAATTTTCATTTTTATAAATTTTCTTATTATAGCTCACATTTTAATTATTTTTAGTTTATAAAAAATTATTTATAAAAACACAAAATTAAAATATTTCATATTTTTAAATAAGTTTGATGTTTTAGAAAAAAAATTAATTTTATAAAAGTTTGTTTCTTTAGAAATAACATTAATAAAAATATATCTTTCTTAATTTATTATAAAACCATTTTTAATCTAAAAAAGACTTAAATAATATTATTTGTAATTAAGGTAATTATTTAATAATAAAGAGAAGCCGGAAATTTTTTGTGAGAATGAATGTGGTATTCCTTCATAGTTATCATTTTATTAGAGTAGAATGATTTTTTTTAAATTACTATAAAACTAGTTTTATTCTCTTTAATTTGAAACATTGGTTTTGCTACAATAATAAGGAAAAACTTTATAAAATAATAACCAAGTTTTACGATTGCTTCAATACGGCTACTTATATTTTTATTTGTTTTAACCAGATCACTAAAGTTTTTATTAGTAACTTAATTGAGACATAAAAAATATTAATGGCCTAATTGGAAAAAAAATTATAATTGATATAATTAAAATAGTCTTGAAACTTAATTACTATTTTACAAAATTATCCTTATTTAAAAGCTTAAAACTTTTAAAATGCAATAATGATTACAACGGTCTAGGGTTGTTCAAAAAGCTCGACGCTCGAAACTCGCTCGAACTCGTTCGAAAAATGCTCGGAATTTTGCTCGTTCGATTTTCCGCTCGGTTGTAAACGAACCGAGCGGCTCGGTTCGGTTTGAAAACGAACCGAGCACGAGCAAAGGTACTCTCGCTCGTCGCTCGCTCGGTTTCGCTCGAATTATTTTTTAGTTTAGTTTTTATATATTTTATATATGTTAATTTAGAAAGTTATTTATCAATTATATATATTTTATTTTTTAATCAAAAAGTCAAAGCAACCAACTACTAAAAACCTTAATTCTCTAGCTCACTCCATATATTCAAAAAATCAAAACAACCCTACCTCACGCCTCCATCGGTCCATCCACTAGCTGCCTCCAGGCTCCATCCACGATTCCATGTTCCACGCCACCATCCACCGCCTCCAGCTCCGGCCTCCATCCACGCCTCCATCCACGCCTCCATCCCTGCGGCCTCCAACCGATCGACCACAGCTCCACACTCCTTGCGGCCTCCATCGTTGCGGCCTCCAACCGATCGACCACAGCCCCTGTAGCCTCCAACCGGCGGCGACAGCAGCCCGGTCAGCCCCCTTGCGCTCGTCAGCCGTCGACCAGCGTTCCTTGAGTCCCGTCAGCCCCCTTGCGGTCAGCTTTTTGGTTTTCAGTAGGTATATCCTCTTGTTCAATAGCTTTTTGGTTTTCAGTAGGTTTTTCAGTAGCTTGATTATTATGACTAGGAAGATTTTGGTGGTTTGATTTCAGTAGGTAATTATAGAAGTTTGATTTTGGTGGCTTGATTTAAGATATTTTCTATAGCATATCCTTTGCATTTAGACATGATTTTGAAGATTCAGAAGTTTGTGGCCTGGTTACTTGGTGGCTTGATGCTCTATTTGTTGAAAATATTTCAGATTCATGACTACCTTTGTTCTCAAAATAAGTTTGTAAAACTCCATCTTGAAGAAGTTTGACCTCAAATTTGAATAAGCAATCTCTAAATCATGATCACAAGCTTTGTAAAACTCCATCTCAACTTGGATAGTAGGCTGTTGTGTGATTGATTTCAACATTTTTTTGGTGTCGGATTCTTTTGTATCTCCAAGTCTAACCTGCAAAAACTCAAAAGTGTTTCTATATTCTTGTAAAGACACATGAAGTGACTTGTTGATAGCCAGAGCTCGACAGTCATTATTAGTGTTGGAAGACAGGGGAAGTAATGTGATTTTGCTTCCATTGTGGATAAAAGAAGGGTTGTTTTAAATAGACACCCTATTATTTTAAATCAACACCCCAAAATTTCTATACGGGTCGTATAGCCCCATACGCGTCGTATAGGGGGGTCGTATAGCCCTATACGGGGCGTATAACCCCCTGACAGCCCCCTGGATTTTTCCTCGTAGTCAGTGTCGAAATTAGCTATACGCGTCGTATAGCCCTATATGTGTCGTATAGGGGGTCGTATAGGGCTATATGGGGCGTATAGCTCTCTGACACCCCCCCTGAATTTTCCTCGTTTTCAGTGCAATCGACCCTATACGCCGCGTATGGATCCATACGCGGCGTATAGGGGGTGTCGATTTAAAAAGGTGGGTGTCTATTTATTAGGACCCTAAAAGAATACACATTCTTGTACCCATCATGAATAACTCTCCTATCAAAGAGCCAGAGTCTACCAAATAGGACGTGACATGCATCCATTGGAATAATATCACACCAAACTTCGTCTTTGTATTCTTTCCCAATAGTGAATGCTAGTAAAACTCGGTTGTTGACTCTTGTTCCTTTTCCTTGATTTAACCACTGAATGTTATACGGTGAAGGATGATGTTCAACCTATAGGTTCAACTTGGAAACCAGGAGTTGAGAAACAATATTGGTACAACTCCCACTATCAACAACTAAGGAGCACACTTTGTCTCGTACGGTGCAACGGGTTCGAAATAAAGCCTCTCGTTGTGTGTCTTGTTCATGAATTGCATTCCCGTTTAGAGTTCGTCGCATTACCAAACAGTCATTATCATCAGGACCTATTATTACTTCTTCTTTGGTTGATTGTGGAAGTATTTCTTCATCAAACTTGGGTCCTGTCATGGTTTCGTATTCAGCTAGAGTAATAACCCTCTAATTAGGGCACTCAGATGCAATGTGACCCAGTCCTTGACAATGAAAACATCACCTTGTATTCTTAGAAGTTGCTCCAGAACTCTCAGGTCCCTCTATGGGTTTTGAAAGGGCTGGGAAAGGGGTTAGTGAAGGGGAATCAGTTGCGGGAGAAATCGATTTGCTCACGGCTTTGGTGACTTCTACCTTGCCACGTGTCTTTTGTTGTGATTCTACTTTGTAAGCCAGCAATCTCATTTCAGCGAGCGAAGAATATGGTTGTAGCTCCACAATATTAGCGATCTTAGGTTCCAAGCCACCGAGATAGCGGACCAACGTTTGTGGATCATCTTCATTTATATCACACTTCATGAGAAGGTGTTCAAACTCTTAAGAATAGTCTTCAACGGTTCTCGCCCCTTGCTTGATGAAATGCAGCTTAGAAAAACTCTCTTGAAGGTAGTATACGGGCATAAATTTCGACTTCAACGGCTTCTTCATTTTACTCCAAGATCGCACCTTATCTTTTCCTTGTTTTTCATGCTTCGAACATACGTTTGCCCACCAAGTTGAGGCATATTTTCTAAGCTTCAACGCCACAACCTTGACCTTCTTTTCATCCGGTGTTTGCTTATAGTCAAAAACCCTTTCTACGGTACGAAGCCAGTCTACAAACTCATCCGGGTCTAGCCTTCCATCGTACTTGGGGATGTCGGCTTTGATCTTGCTACCGTAGGTAGAACTACAATTTTTCTTCAGCCATAAGGGTTATAATCCGCAGCTTCTGAAAACACATCATCGTCATCTTCATGATCGGGTCGGTACCTACGTGGTGAACAGTCATGCTCTCGATGTTTATAGTCTTATAGAGTAATGGATAGTTCCTTGAATTGGGCCTGTTGATCTCTTAGTTGCTGCTCTAAATTTTGGTTGGTAGGTTCCATGGCGCCTTCCTTTTCTTTGGCAGATAATAAAATCGTCTTTGTGGTGAAAAAGGAAACGGAGATGGGTCGGAACACAAGAAGAACGAACCTAGTGCTCTGATACCAGATGATATACAGAGACTTCCAGATTCAAATGGAACGGTTGTTTTGGGGAACAACGATAATACAACAGGTAAGACGAGATACAGAAAATCACCACTCGTCTATTCGCCGAATCGCCGGGCGATTCAAAACTCGAATTAGGGTACAGAAACACCACCTAATATTTATTTTGATTCCAAAGAACACCTCTCGATTGTGCCAAGATCGAAATAGCAATGGAAAAGTTTACCCTCAAAGAAAGAAGAGATAAACAAAAACTGAAATATCATAAAACTCACCACCCTCCATTCATGAAGAAACAGTCGTACATATAGGTCCTAAGCATCTACCCACGTTCATGCATTTAGAAACAAAGAAACCAACTACTACTACTCTATTAGCTAAAAGTACAAATATGCAAAGCATAAGAACTGAAATAAATATAGAACACATAAAATTGACATAAACTAAATAAAATTAAAAATAGTAGATGGTGGAAAACGTGGGGTTGTACTCTTGCATGGGTTTTAACCTCCATCGTCATGGGTTCCTACTTGATTCATGCATGCACCCGGATAATTTGGTCCGACCCGCTCACCCGATCCATTGCTACGAAATAACCCGGATTCGATCTTTCTAGTCCTTGTAAGGATAACAGAATTGGGTTTTATATAAAGTGGATCTTCATGGCTATCATTCTTGATATGTTGCAGCTTCAAAGATGATTTGGCAGTGGTTTGTTTCTTCCCGGTTGAAGCTTCTCTAATTGTAACCGACATTTGAGGCCCAGAAGTTGTAGTGTCCCCCTTCTTGCTCAATCCTTTCTTCCCCGTGATTCTATTGTTTTCTTCAAAACGACAGCAAAGAAATGCAGAATTATTTTTCTAAGAAATGGTGGATCCTAATGTGCACAATAAATCAGTTGGACACTACATAACAATTCAGAGTTAAGACACATAGTAGCAACGTATACTATTGTTTATCCACAGGACAACATCAAATCACACAACCAATGTCTTTGTTTTGCTGATTGCTTTAATTTTAATGTAACAGCATAAAGTATGATAGGAAGTTCACACAAATGACAACGCCCAATTTCTAACTAGGGCTCCGAATCAACTAATCCGGGTACTTCAAATTTGGGGTTCAACATTCTCAGCACTAAAAGATTTAACATTTACAACTCTGATATTCAAACAATTCGAGCAGATAGACAAACATTGAAAAAAACAACAACAGGGCTTTGTGAATTGAAGTAATTACCTCCCGTTGGTGTGTAGAACATAAATCTCGATGGTAAGAATCAAGAACAACTGTGAAGCCTAACAAAATCCAACCCAAAAAGCACAATTGAACAAACCCACAAAAATCCAACATCATATTAACCACAGACACCTCTAAATGCTGTAAATTTTCACAAATTCCGACCTAAAAAACACAATTGAGCAAAACCCACAAACAATAATCAAACTTTATGAAGGGTTTTACAAGGGTTTTCAAGAAACAACGAGAGGGGTCGATTTTAGCACAGAAAAACACAGGAAACTAGAGTAAGATTGAACCTTTTGGTTTAAAGATTCAAGCTTTATGAGCTCTACACCATGAAATTACAGAAGCAAAATTGACGGTCTTAAAGAATGTAGAAAGAGGGAAGAAATTAGGGCAGACAAACCTGTGAAAAGGGGGTGTTTTGTGCAAGTGAAATTAAAAACCCTAGATTTAAAATTGTAGACAGAATGATAAAGGCGAAAAAGAGTTTTGGGAAAGAGAAATAGAGTGAAGACAAAAGTAAAGTGAAAGGGGTTTAAGGTCTTTTGAATTATATAATGCTACTGCTACAAACTACGACAAAAACCTTTTTCTTTCTAGGAATTAAAAAAAATATATAAATTAAAGCATTGTGCTGGAAAAGTCAACACATGTACCACCATAGTCAAACCTAGGAAATTTTCATTAAAAAATCCATATTGTACACAGTACACACACATGTTGTAGCCTATTGACAAGGGGTAAAGTTTGTTTGGAGAAGTGTAGGTTTAAAGGTAATAGGGAGTAGTTTTTAGTGAGATGGTTTAGAAGTAGTGTAGTTTTTTTAAAGAAATATACATACATATACTAAGTAATGTAATAATTGGTGTAGTAATATTAAGGTTTTAGTTTAAACTTTTTAAAAAGTTTCATTAGTAATATAATTGGTTCTTGAAGTGGACGTTCGTCTGGTTTTAAGCATTTAAGATTTAATCTGACAAATTATATTACTGTAATTATAAAGATTAAATCTAAAACTCACTTCCCCTGTTGATCTTTTTGATCCCCCTCTTGTCGCCTAAACACATTATAAAAGGAAATCAGAAACACAAGGAATGAGATGAACAGAAAATTCAACATTCGACCTCCGTATAGCACTATACCAGACTATTTTTGTTCATCGATATTAAAAACCAAATACCAATCAAATGGTGCTCGTGCTATAAAAGAGTAAAAAATATAATGAAAACTTAGTTATCAATAACAAAGCCACCTAAGTTACACTACAAGAGCTGGTGAATGTTATTGAACATTAATCATATCTAGCATCAATCTGTCTCTTATGCCTATTAGGTTAAATGCCCAAAACCAAAGCAGTAGACTGGCTTAAATGAGCTAAATTAATGGTAGGAGGTTATATACCTTGAGGTGACAATTATTAGAATATAATTATGAATGTATTGATTTGGTAATGTTTTATCACCAAAAAGTAGGGAGTGTATGACCAAAAAAAAGGCTGAAAAAGAAATATGCCAAATGGGTCAAACAAGTCAAAACTCACTCTAAGAGTTTTGCACAACAGTCTGAACTACATTATTAAAGATAGACTATTATTATAACAATATTGCTTAATGTAAGCATATTTAAAAAGCGTTTGTGGGTCAATCCGATCCACTTTGACCTGAACTGAAAATTATCATTTTTAAAGCGAACAAATCTTGACTGTTTCCCGCAAGACCCCCTATTTTGCCACTTCTACATAAGCCCAACAAAATCCTAAAACCATACTGCACAAAGAAAACACGAGTCAATCCATTATGCCTTCTAATCCTGAAAAATATTTAGCCTCCAAATTAATAATAATCACAGTAGGAGGTTAATGATATGCTACCATGCTACAATAAACCTTTCCATGTCAAATAAAATCATCCTAAGAGGGTAACCCGTTGTCCATTTTTACACCAATTCTAACATAGTAAACACAGCTTAACCTCTAGATCATCAAAAATCATGATGAGAAGTTAAAGATTACCTGCTACCAATTGCTCAAGGCCTCAATAGGACCAAGATTTATAACAACCAATGTATAACAAGGTAACCAAACAAATGCAAAAGGAAACTAAAAAGTAAAAAACATACCAACATTTGCAAGCTGTTGCTTCCTTCCGCTGCCACGAGGACGCCCCCTTTTCTTTCGTGGTGTCGGTGTGGTTGGATCAGGTGATGCTACCGCGGGTGCAGGTATTAGTCCCAAAGCCATGTGGGAAGAAGCATCAGGGGCATACTTCCTAGGCTTCCCTCTTTTTTTCTTTACAATGGACTCATTTCCACCTCTAGGTGCAGGAATAGAGGCTGCACCAACACCACCACCACCACCATCATCATCACTCACACCACCACTGCCATTGCCGCCACCGCCTCCACCTCCACCACTACTACCACCATCCAAGTTAAACCCATGAGGGAAACTGGGTGGTGGTTGTGGTGCTGGTGGGTTGTGTTCTAAATGGAATGAAGAAGCTATTGAGGGTGCTAACCTCATATTGCTATGCCCATGGGGAGATAAATTCGGGTTCGATTGAGTCTTGAAACCGGGTGGTGGGGCTTGGAACCCTCCACCCTGATTACCCGACCCGACATTAGAACCCGACCCACGAAACCCTCTGTTCAGATAAAAGGATGGAATTCCTTCCCTTCCATCCATGCATTTACTCACTAATCTTAAACCCACCCACAAAAGATAACAAAGAATCAACCACACACACCTCTAAACACCAAGAGTGTCAACAAAATCCAACCCAAAAAGCACAATTGAACAAACCCACAAAAATCCAACAGCAAATTAACCACAGACACCTCTAAATGCTGTAAATTTTCACAATTTCCGACCTAAAAAACACAATTGAGCAAAACCCACAAACAATAATCAAACTTTATGAAGGGTTTTACAAGGGTTTTCAAGAAACAGCGAGAGGGGTTGATTTTAGCACAGAAAGACACTGGAAACTAGAAGAAAGATTGAACCTTTTGGTTTAATGTAATTTCTTCTCATCTTTGTGTTTACTTTTATTTGCCTTGCGTTAATGGTTTCTATTTGCCAATCTTTGCTTTTTTATATGTTCGTTGATGACTTTTATCTAACAGTATGCCAATAGTTATCCGGTGGCCTTCTGCATACGTTTATATTCAGTTAGGGTTTCTGATTTCGACCTTCTTGCATAAGGGTTCACATTTCTTTAGATTGCCTGACTACTATAGAAAAGAATATACACTTTTATTAGGTAACTGATGACATTACATGATCAATAATTAGGAATTTAACAACATATATAAACACTTACTAATGTATTGTTGTAGGGATTTTGAATTGATTTTTAGCAGAGTCCTTAATTTGAAGTCGTTTAGAGCTTATAACACCACAATTTGTATAAACTATAAATGTTTATTAATAAACCATGGTCAATTGATATCCTTAATTTATTACTAAAAACATTTGTATAAAAGAGGCAATCAGGCATGTTTATTGTTTAGTGTATCATCTTGTTTGTTATTCATTATTTATGTCGTGAAAGTCAACTCTTATAATTCAATGACGAGTGTAGAACAGAGCTGATTGGTAGTTAGTATTAGTTGCACAAACGAAAAGGAAAAAAAGATAAAAGGAAGACAAAAGATATGTTATCATTTATGAAAAGCTTCAGTAGATCCAACAACTCTAATGAGCTCTTAGAATTGCTTCAAATGATGGTTTTAGTACCACAACAAAATCGTCTTACGGTTATTTTTTCTTTCAAAGAACGTTAGGTATGCACGAGTTCAACATTTGGTTAAAGAAAAAATTAATATCAGGTTTCTACGATTTGGGTTACTTTTAAAATTGTTTATGAATAGACTTTTTGGCATTAAACTTTACCCGTATGTTTAGTTTGAATAACTTTTTTTGTTTTAGGACTTATTTTACACATCTAGGAGATACAATTTTTGATCCGCTTACCTATAATTGCTTTTATTTGGCTTATGTTTTATGTCAAAAGGGCCAAATAGGTTTAAGTAACAGATTTAACGTAATGAAAACAACTCAAGAGGATTAAAAGTCATGTGAATGTATTTAACTGCATAAAGCTTTTAAATTACTTTATAAATGATTGCTTTTAGATTACTTTTGTAATAAAAATTTTTTTCTGGATGTTAATAATTTTAAATATTCGAAACCATGGATGCAAAGAGTTCATCGGAAAGTACTGTTTTGACCTGCACTCAAACGTAGCTGTTTTGACCTGCACTCAAACGTACCTGTTTTGACCCACTAACCCTTTTTATGGTACTATCATTTGACCACCTCTATTGACATTCACTTAGATTGCAGATAATTTTAATGATTACTAAAACTATATTCAGAGCAAGAGGAAAGACAAAGTAGTTTCATTTTTTGTTTTCTTGGCATTAAATTTAACATGTATGTTTAGTTTTTTATACATTTATGCTTACTATAGCTTTCAACCTTTCAACTAGATGGAATACTATGGATTATCTTCTGTTCTATTCAGGTGGTCTAGGCTTTGAGGCTGAAATAGTGCAAAAAAGTTTTGCTTAAAGGACTTTTAAAATTTTTGTTTTTTACATAAAGGTTTTGGCTACACTTGGATGATTTTGTGCAGATTCTTTTGCCAGTTTCAAAGGTTCATTTTAGGCAAAACTTTTAAGAGCTTCAAGGCCTTAATTTGACAAATTTCTATGTTATCAAGCTATCTAAACTCTAAAGTGCTTAATTTGATAAATGTACCATATGATACAAAAGAAAGAAAAACCATATATGTTTATCTTATGAATGAACACATCTTCCAATTGGGTCTATTACAATATTTTTATAATCTTTGCTACTATTTTTACCCGACGATTTAGCTACTGATTGTATGGTTGTGATACAAATGTATGAAGTCAGTTGTAATACTTAGGTGGTGTTTGTTTTTTAGAAAAAGAGCTTATAAAGCTCTTTTGTCTGCGGCAAAAAGAGGCGGGCAGATGTTTGAGGTCTGCATAGTGTTTGTTTTTTGGAAGACGTTTCATTAAAAAACGCCTGGAGGAGGTCTGCATGGAGAAGATGTGGACCTATGTCTTCTGAGATCTTCTAACCTCTTCTCACATCTCCCCACCCTTCCTACCCTCCCCACCTCCCCCATCGGCCACCCCACCTCCCCCACCGGCCGGACCACCGCCGCCCCACCACCAGCCCTTCCACCAGCCCCGTCATCCACCATCGTCGCCGGAACCATCCCCTGTCGATCCACCCCAGCCCCATCGACCTTCAACCGACTGCAACCACCATCGACCTTCAACCCCATCCCCAAATCCACCCATCGAACCCGTGAACCTGTGAACCCCAAATTCAACAGTCGACCACCATCCCTGAACTCCATCATCGACCGACCACCATCACCACCTTCAAACACCATCCCTGTCGACACCCTACTTCAACCACAACCATCGCATGAAGGCGGGTGGTCTACGTCGGTGAAGGCGGTGGTCTACGTCAGTGAAGGCGGGTGTCGGCGAAGGTGCTCCGGCGTAGGTGTAGAAGGTGGGGCAGGTGGGGTGGCGTGGGGCGGCTCCGACGCGTCGGCCGCTAGAGAGAGAAAGTTGTAGAGAGAGGGAGAAAGTTGCAGAGAGAGAGAGGGAGAAAGTGGATTGGGGATCCATTGTTCCATCATTTTAATAGTTTGCAGATTATAAAAAACAAACAGTCTTCTTATTACAGACTGCAGACGTTTGGTCCACCTCTTCTCCTGCAGATGTCTGCAGACGTGGTCCGCAGACTGCAGACGTTTTACCTCTTCAGAAACAAACAGCACCTTACTACTTTAAGGTGCTGTTTGTTTTTTCTGCAGGAAAACGTCTGCAGTCTGCGGACCACGTCGGCAGACATCTGCAGCAGAAGAGGTGGACCAAATGTCTGCAGTCTGCAAGAAAAAAACTGTTTGTTTTGTTTAACATCTGCAGAATGCTGAAATATTCTGTAATTAAACTAATCATACAAACAAACTAACCATATACAAACTAATCATATACAAACTAATTATATAAACAAACTAATCATACAAACCATATACAAACACAAACTAATCATACAAACAAACTAACCATATACAAACTAATCATATAAACAAACTAATCATATACAAACTAATCATACAAACAAACTAACCATATACAAATCATTGATGGGTTTCCCTCGTTACCAGTTCCATTTGTTTTACTCAATCAACAATTCCAGAAATGTTGAATATAACATCTTAAATTAATTTATGCTTGGTATCATTGGCCTCCTGTAACTGAAACTGAACCATTGTTAATAACCGTAAGCAACCCATCTATATTTCTTGCACAAACCAAACAAGTCAGCGTAATCCAAAAACACATTGTTTCATACCCAAAACTTAGTGCTAAACTTTGATTCTGCTGTTGATAATGCTCAAGCATATGCTTGTTGATGAATCGGCTACATAGAACATCTTTACAGCTCAAACACAACCAATTCGGGGAGAGGGGCTTCGGGGAGGGGGGCCGAAGGGGAGAGGGGCTTCGGGGAGGGGGCCGAAGGTGAGCGGGGCTTCGGAGAGGGGGTCGAAGGGGAGGGGGGCCGAAGAGGAGGGGGCCGAAGGGGATGGGGTCGAAGGGGGGGCGGTGGCGCGGTGGTGAGCAGGCGCGATGGTGAGCAGGCGCGGTGGTGAGCAGGCGACGGTCGGGGCGGGTGGCGACGGCGCGGCGGTGGCGACGGTGGGGGCGGCCGATGAAAATGATTGTGAAGAGGCCGATGAAGATGATTGTGAAGAGTGGGGGAGGTGGGTAGAAAATGGGTGGGGAATTTTATTTTAGAATAGAAGAGGTTAGAAGAGGTGTGAAGACATTGTTCCACTTCTTCTCCGTGCAGAGGTGTTGAAGACGTTTTTTTAATGAAACGTCTTCCAGAAAACAAACAGTCTGCGAAGTAAAAACCTCTTCCCGCGTCTGCGAGCGCGCAGATGAAGAGGTGGGGAAGAGGTTTTTTCAAAAAACAAACACCCCCTAAGTGTTAATGGCACAAAAATATGTTGCAACTTATTTCAAATAATTGAAACCGATGACGTATAGTCAAAGTAAAACTTTAAAGTTTGAAACCACTACTTAACCTGTTTTGAAGATAGGTTGATGAAGCAAATTAAAGATCAGAATAGTTCAATAGACTATTTTTAATAGTTACAACTGAAAAAAATAGTTGTTCAAATTTGACAAGCGAGGTTGGTGCCTTTTGTTTGATGCCTATGGCAGCATTTGAATTGTCTGAATATCAAAAAGGTAATAGTTAAGTTTTATATACTCATATTTTCAAAGGATTTGTTAATTATTATTGATAAATAATTATTTTTATTTTCAACCCCAAGTTTAAATGATTAGGAACACAAATATCTTACATTCAGGATTCCGCTACGAAGTGCGGGGCATTTTACTAGTATAATTCAAAAGACCTCAAACCCCTTTCACTCTACTTTTGTCTTCACTCTATTTCTCTTTCCCAAAACTCTTTTTCGCCTTTATCATTCTGTCTGCAATTTTAAATCTAGGGTTTTTAATTTCACTTGCACAAAACACCCCCTTTTCACAGGTTTGTCTGCCCTAATTCCTTCCCTCTTTCTACATTCTTTAAGACCCTCAATTTTGCTTCTGTAATTTCATGGTGTAGAGCTTATAAAGCTTGAATCTTTAAACCAAAAGGTTCAATCTTTCTCTAGTTTCATGTGTCTTTCTGTGCTAAAATCGACCCCTCTCGCTGTTTCTTGAAAATCCTTGTAAAACCCTTCATAAAGTTTGATTATTGTTTGTGGGTTTTGCTCAATTGTGTTTTTTAGGTCGGAATTTGTGAAAAGTTACAACATTTAGATGTGTCTGTGGTTAATTTGCTGTTGGATTTTTGTGGGTTTGTTCAATTGTGCTTTTTGGGTTGGATTTTGTTGACATTGTTGGTAGGCTTCATAGTTGTTCTTGATTCTTACCGTCGAGATTTATGTTCTACACACCAACGGGATGTAATTACTTCAAATCACAAAGCCCTGTTGTTGTTTTTTCAATGTTTGTCTATCTGCTCGAATTGTTTGAATATCAAGGTGTTAAATGTTAAATCTTTTAGTGCTGAGAATGTTGAACCCCAAATTTGAAGTACCCGGATTAGTTGATTCGGAGCCCTAATTAGAAATTGAGCGTTGTCATTTGTGTGAACTTTCTATCATACTTTATGTTGTTACATTAAAATTAAAGCAATAAGCAAAACGAAGACATTGGTTGTGTGATTTGATGTTGTCCTATGGATAAACAATAGTATACGTTGCTGCTATGTGTCTTAACTCTGAATTGTTATGTAGTGTCCAACTGATTTTTTGTGCACATTAGGATCCACCATTTCTTAGAAAAATAATTCTACAATTCTTTGCTGTCATTTTGAAGAAAACAATAGAATCATGGGGAAGAAAGGATTGAGCAAGAAGGGGGACACTACAACTTCTGGGCCTCAATTGTCGGTTACAATTAGAGAAGCTTCAACCGGGAAGAAACAAACCACTGCCAAATCATCTTTGAAGCTGCAACATATCAAGAACCTTGCAGAGTGGGCCAGTCGTGATGCCGGCATACCTTCATTAGGTGCCTTTTTTGGTCACCATTTGGCCGCTTCTTCCGAGGTGTTTGCAGTACCAGTTGACCCTTCCTTATTTACTTGTCAAAGGTGCGCACACTGACAAAGTCTTTATCTCTATCATATTACTATGTCATCATTAGGCTACTAAAGCATGGTCTATGCTGTTTTTGAAGTTAACCTGAGCATTAACTGTTTGAACAAGCCTATATGGTTGTGACCCGCAACTCTTATGTATAGTCAGAGTCAAGGTCGACTCTTGTAATTGTCATACTTGAAGGTGACTATATGGATCTAGTTATTTGTAGGTGTTATGCTATTGTTGTATTGCTTCTAGCCCATGGTTCACATATGCATATTCTTCCTTTGATTCTATAGCCTTTGTTTTCAAAGTTGCATACTCATAAATAGCTTTGGCTGAGAAAATGAACATCATATGAAAATTTATTAGCCTGCACTCAGTTTAGAAAATTATGTTTGGTAACTATTTAACTTGACAAATAATCTTTCAATCAGTCTCCAAAAAGTTCAACCACCAAAAACCAAAGCATCAACATTCTTTGGAAAAGAAGGCATAGGTGAAACAAGTATAGCAACCAACCTCCTTTTTGTTAACTCTTTATATTCATATGAACTCTTTATGGGTTAAAAAAAGCCAAATTATGTGAATCTGCTAATACTTCCTTAACCACAAGAGGTTCAGCAAAACTATTGATACGTTAACATATTTCTATGGAAGTGAACAGAAGAAGATTGAAAAGTAAAAAAAAATTACATCGGAGAAACAGACAGACTTAATTTGTAGGTTCTTTTGATGTAGTGACGCTAATCAGTTTTTAGAAGCATAGCAATTAAGCACTTTTTTTTTGACCTTGCACTAAAATAACCATAACTTTTCACACTCCAATACCACTCGATATCTACTATATCTTGATTTATGTGAAATATCACTTTTTAGTTATACACTATCAATATAATTTTACATGATATATAATCTATAGGCTAGGTTGAAGCTTCTGTGCTAGCAAGCTAAACTTATCCTTGAAAGTCAAGGCTCTTCAGTCATCCCACTCCATTGCCCTCCTATACATTCATGGAAAATTTTAAACATCAGTAAGCTTTATGAATAGGCAGTCCAATGAATATATAATGGCAAATCCGTAGTTTCTTTTCTCACCACTGTCATCTTTTGTATATAATTATTTAACACATCATGGTTATAAGAGGTGAAGGAGCTTAGGGCTTTGGAAGGCGAGGTGTGACTTGTGAGGCTACGCCTGTTATTAGTAAAATACTTTGAATCTAATTCTAGTGTTGTGAACTTATTATGAAAATAAAGCGAAGGCTCCTGATAAGTGATAACGATCTGATACTTGTGCAGATGTGAAACCATACTTCATCCTGGCTACAATTGTACCATCCGAATTGAGAAAAACAAGACAAATGCTCGACATAAAGACAAGAAAACTACTACTCAACCTCAAAACAACATTGTATACACCTGCCATTTTTGTTCACACGTAAATATGAAAAGAGGCACCCCAAGAAATACAAGTCAACCAAAGGCCAAAGCCGCCAAACTACATCTGAAGTCAACCACTCAAAAAAGTAGTAACAGGGTCTCCTTTTCTGATATGACTAAAAATAACATTGTTGCAAACACTATAGCAGCTTCACTAAGGCCCACAACAGACAACTCTCACAGGAGCCGAATAGGCATTGTGGTGACACACCAAACATTGAAGGTCAAAGATGACTCTGTTGATATGAATACACCTGATAAGAGCAAGATGGGTATTTTAGAGATTACTGGTGGTACATTGGAGGTAAAAAAGGGCTCTGATGCATTTGATCCTGCGACCCCGTTGATCAAGCCAACATTGACTTTGCTGGAGTCAAAGATGAAGAAGAGGAATCGGTCAGGGACTAAGAAAAAAGTGGCACCTGAAAGCAATCCAAAAGCAGAACCGTCGAATAGAAAGAGAAGAAAATCTTGGACTAGTCTAAAGGAGATTGCTGACCGTGATGAAAACGATAAGAGAAGGAAATTAGTGGACTTAACTGTCCCATGACCGTGAAGAATTTTGCTGTTTAGTAGATCATGTGGTAGACAAGTTGGTCAAATTCATGCCTACTGGTGGTTTAGGCTGGGTCAAGTTAAAACAGGTTTTGGCCAGGTTGGGTCGGCTTTGAGTTAAATATTAAAAAAAAAACTATATTATAACAATATTATTTACCATTTGAGAGTTTTGAAGGGATTAGGATTCTAACCCACATGACTAATGCACTCTTTTTTATTTTTATTTTTGCTAATTTGTTTTATTTCACTCTTTTTGTTTGAAGATGAATTGAAACTACATGCTTCACATTTTTGTGCACTCATTCACTACTATAATTGATAATACAATATATTTTGACTGTTAAAACTAGTATGACGTACTTTCTATTGTACACATTTGTTTTATAACGAGCCTTAGACTATTAGTGGTTTTGTTTGCATATAGGACATTGATCTTGAAAGATTTTGAATCATGTGATTGCGTATCGAACTTTATTTCCACTAACACCGGCTAAAATGTCACAACAGATTACCTCTAGTGTATTGCCTTTTGTTCACGTATCTCTTGTAAATTATACGTTTAGTTGACAAGATTTTTTAACAAATCAGGTAGTTTTTTTTTCATCTTGTACTTTCTAATGTATTAGGATCTTGAGTTTGTTATTTATACTGTTTTATAAAACATTTCTTGTGAGCATTTTTGTAATTTCTATCACCTTACAAAACATCTATAATTTTTAAAATTCTTTAATAACATCAAAAATGTCTTCTATTGCATTTTAAAACACTGTTTTACGTCTATCATCCCATATCGGTTGACGGAAGGTTTCTCATATTAATTTTCACTTTATAAAAAAGCTTTTGTTTTCATTAACACACTTAGTCTAGAGTGTAAACCGAACTATTAGTGTAATTATCCTATATTGGTTGAGAGAATGTTTCTCATATTTATTCTCTCTCTATAAAAGAGAACCATCAGTATAATCATTGTACATTGGTTGAAAGAATATTTCTTATCTTCATCCTCACTTTATAAAAAAGATGTTTTTGTTTTCATTACTTCACTTGGTCTAGGGTACGAACTGAATCATTGTACTTAGGCGCCTGAGACAATATGGTCGTGCACCTCCTATCAATTTGCTTGCAAGTCTTTTGTTTATTCATTATGTTCCACTTTTCGTTAATATTAATCTTTCACTTGATTAATAATAATAATTTACGAGTATAAACACACCACGTAAAATCACACAATAATATAATATGGAACACAAGAACAACCCCAAAGCATGAAAAGAATAAACAAATAAAAGCATCGGGTCAAACCTAGGTCAAACCTTGAGATTCTGTTTTCTCCAAAATTTCAGAAAATTTCTAAGTGTTTTGGGCGCATGGGCACTATTGGGGGCGCATGAACCCCCACTTAGGATTTTCTAAGGCAAATTTCCAGAGACATGGACCCTGTTTGGGCGTATGGCCTGTACTTAGTCAATTTCATGCTAAAATTCTAGGCGCATGGGCCTTGTTTGGGCACATGACTACCAGTTGTGCATTTTTCAGTTTCTGAATTATTCCAGACCTGTATTTTCACCTGTTCTAAGCTTAAACATAACATTCTAAGCATACCCAACACATAAACAAACATAGAACACAAGCATAAACACATATGAAGCCACGGTTACAAGAGTAAAGTTGAGAAAACCCTTTTTAATACATTTTCAGCCCTAAACACTTTTAAAACACATGAAATACGGGGTCTAGAACTCAAATCCATATAGGAATTGACTATATACTCAGATTTAAAACGTGAGAGTAATATAGTCAACTTTACATAGGTGTCTTAAAAATTAAATGCTTGTGTTTTAAAAATTCCTACATAGTCAATTCCTATAATATACTCAGATTTAGTACGGTATATTTTCATGTGTTTTAAAAATTAATAATAATAATAATAATAATAATAATGACTATATACTCAGATTTAAATCCATATAGGAATTGACTAGAACTCAACATATCTATATAGTCAACTTTACATGGACCCTTTTTATTAAGCGTAACAACCGTTTGTTTTTAACGGATTACCCCATCACGTGCAAAAAACGTGAGAGTAATATAGTCAATTCCAAAAAACAACTCAAATCTCAGATTTAAAACCCCTTCTTCTTCATGTTTGTGTTAAGCGACCAGAGCAAACGATAGGCCCTTTCTTCATCTCCAACAAAATCATCAATATGAGGAGATAATGAATTTGTGGTCAATAAGAGATGACAATGAAGCATTTGATTACGAAGTTGTATACAGTAAGTGACCCCACAAACCCTAACTTTGGCTTCAAGGTGGTTCATTGATTTCAACAACCCAGGAATGATTTCAGCTGAACGAGGACACATAGAAGGATCAAACCAAACAAAAATTTTGCACTTGATCACTGCAAAAAACAAGTAACAAGATGGAAGCAGATGAAGATCTAATTGGGGATTAGAAGATGCATATGGTTTAGAAAATTACCAGTTGGGGCAAGAGTAGAAGCATCGTCCAGGGTTGTTGTTAGTCCAAAACGTTTTATTATGGCTGCTCTTTCACATTTGCACAAAACCATTGTCAATTTAAGCTATTAGGGCTCAGAGATTGAAGTAGATGAAGATGATGATAACTGAAAAAACATGAAGAGAAAGGGGTTTTAAATCTGAGATTTGAGTTGTTTTTTGGAATTGACTATATTACCCTCACGTTCTTTGCACGTGATAGGGTAATCCGTTAAAAACAAACTGCAGTTACGCTTAATACCCAAATGTGTTACAAAAAAGTAATCACAATACTCAAATATGTTACTCATAAAAATTAGTACCCAAACCTGTTATTTTAAGTAAAGCACAAGGACTATTTGTGTAATTAACTCTTATCATTATTATTATTATTATTAAATTCAATGAATTCATATGGATTAAAAATTAAATTAAAATCCATTATAATATTACCGTACTAACTCTATAGGTGTCTTAAGATCAAAATAAAATTATTATTTTGACATTCTAAAATGCTTTATAGATAGGATAGATAATATACATAATATAGATATCCCTATAGGTGATACACGAGTGCTACTGAGTATATTTTCAGACCAGACTTAAATACTGATTATATAATAATAATAATAATAATAATAATAATAATAATAATAATAATAATAATAATAACAACAACAACAACAACTATGTAAAGTTGTTTTTCTTTAATAAAAGTTAAGATATTTAAATGATTGAATAAGAATTTTGGTGATTAAATCATTTCAATAATCGACCACGCGCAGACTTTAAGATCTGCAGACTGTTTGTTTTTCAGAAGACGTTTCATAAAAAATTCGATCCGCATGAGGGGACCATCCATATAATAACTCGTCGTTTAGATAAAATAATATGTTGTAGTCACTACTCTTAAGTTACCTCTAGTAATTTGTACTACTCTAATTAGAAACTTGAGTGATAAAAAAATAGCGTTCCACCGATCGATCGTGTTTTTAGTATTTCGAGGATGAAATTAAATTAACGAGGCAGTGATGAAATAACCCAAGGTTAAACTAATACAAATAAATAAATAAACTCAAATAATAATAAACAACTAAAAGGGGGAAACATGAGCCTATATTTGACCTAATCTACTCGTCCTCAATTCTTCTTCTTCTCCTTTATCTCCAACAAACTAACACCAAAAATCAGGCAACTTCAATCGTAAGCCCTATTAAATGGATCCCCAATCGAAAATCAACCTCACACAAATCCTCACGAGCAGCCCCATCTCGTCGCTCTTTCTCCTTGTTTTAGTCCGGAATCGTTATGCAAATCGTAGGCTGTTGATCCCTTGTTCGAGGTCGCCTAGATCTAGCTATCGAAGTCTCTGCTGAGGTACAGTAAGACCTCTGTTCTTCCTGTTATGTTTTCTTTCTGATTTCATCCTTACTACTCCCAATCTTCTCACAAATAAGCAACGGACGATTGTGTTACAGCTGCTACTTTGAAGAACCTGATTTCAAGGATTTAATCTGGTCTAACAGCTTGTTATTTCACTTAAGGTAACTACCAAAAACTCACTATTTTTACGATCTTAGTCTTTAATCAATATGAAAGGTTCTGTATAATTAATCTAAATAGAGATCAAGTTCCTTTTCAATTATCTTAGAAACATCATGGAGAAATATGAATATTAAGGTCTGTAGGAATCTTAATTTTGAGCCAGATTATAATGCTAATTAACCTGAAGCATTCTTTCACGATGCTTCTGCCCTTCTTTGTATTGTTTGCTCCACAACTGAAGCCTTCACTTTTTACTCACATATACCAAGTTCTAGTCTCCATATATTAGCCACCAAAGCCAAAACATAATATATAAAATTTAATAGTTAAAGAAATCAATAATAAGATTTAACTGCAGTTGAATAGAGGCTGACCAGTCTGTGATTATTAATGGGTAAATTTATCGGATGTCGGTTAATTAAAGAACGGGGAACGAGTCAAAAGTTTATAATATATAAGTAAGAGGGTATGTTTGGTTGGTGTTCTGCGTGGTCCTGTTCGATTATGAAGTTCTTAAACTTCTATGGCGGGTCAAAATCATGTCGTTGCTGTTGTTATTACTGGTCCATTGATGCATGTATTAACTTCTACACCACAGGCTTTCCTTTATTCTGTTATTTCCTCCTTGATTGAACAATAAGCTGCAGCCTCAAAATTCAATTTATTACCATACTTAGTTATGTAGGATCAGCAAGCTTATGTAAGCATCATTGGTGTTAAAAATATCTAAATTACATGATAATGATCTCATAAATTTTGTATGAGTTAGAGTGACATAGCATTCTGCAGTTAAGCCATTTACCTCAAGATTTCAATAAATATATGTAATAAAGTAACAAATAATAAGTAATAAAACCAATCACAATACTAAACAATAATTATTCATGGGGTTGGGATTTCAGAGGATGACGAATTAGATTAATATGGAAATAATTCTAATGTAGAGGTCGAATAACTCGTTGTAGGTTTGTTGAACATGTCGGTGGAACTTTGAGATTTTAGAAGCGTAGACAATCATTCAGGTACGGATGTTCCTTGTATTTTTATGTGCTTCACTATAAATCATGTTACCTTTGGAAATCACTCTACTGATCTATCTTTATTATGATCTGCTTTCTTTTGTCGAGCTACTCTGACATGTGATATTGAGCTATTTTTTTTACCACTGAAAAAATATATTTTTATGATATGCTTGTAACGTTCGTTTGTGTGCCGTTGCTTGATTTCGTTCAAATTAGGATCTTTACGCATGATGAATATATTTGATGGAGGTTGGATTATTGGTCACTCATGCGACCATAGAACCCTAGATTTGTAGACAGGAGATAGGGATACCGAGTCAACTACCTATGGAGGTACCATAGGCTTGTCGTTGTCGCTACCAACGACTTGACACTATCCGTGACGGTGTGATTAGTTCACGGCGTCTCCACTTTGTTATGTGATAATGCTCGCGGGAGAGCTTTTGGATTATTTGGGAGGCGTATGGATGCATCCTAGGATTTTGATGATATGATTAGTTCGCGATTGAGTCGTGTAGTGCCATACACACCTTCCGATTAGGGGGTGCATTGGAGTCGCGACCAGTGTGCCATTGTGATTATGATATATGATATGAGATATGATATGTTGGCACTGTGAATGTGCATTTTTGTATATTGTTTGTAGGCTACTCGGTATCAATAACCCTAACCCTTTGTTGCTTCAGCCTTTATTCTTTGCTTTTATCTGGTGTAAAGGGTGGTATTCGATGGAGATGTTTTAAACTTAAGATTTTGGTTTCTTTTCTAATTCCCTAACATCATGCTTCGATATATATATATTATTTTGTCTATTGTGATCTACATTCGCGCACTGAGCTTGTAGCTCAGCCGTTTTCTTGTTTTCGCGGCAGGTAATCAGGGTTGATCGTGGCTGTGTGATGAGAGCTAGTAAGAGTTTGGAACACATGCTTGGAGATTTATTTGTTTTATTTTATAAGACTTGAATTTTTGATTTAGTATTTATTTTGGTGGATGTTTTAGACTTCATAAGTTGACGTTTTAATTTGACGTTCGTAATTTAAGTATTATTTTGGACTTATAATATTCTGTTAACATTTGAAGTGACCTCTTGTTTCATATTGGGACGGGGGTGTTACAGAGAATGGTATCAGAGCCACTCCTGTGTCGTTCGGGATGGTGGGGCAAACCTCATCAAGGATGGTGAGTCCTTGGGGGTGTTCAGAGTGACACCTTAGGCCAATCCCACATCTATAGATGGGATGGTGAGGCAAACCTCATCGAGGACGATGAGTCCAAAAGGGGGGTGTTTGTAACACTCTAGGCAAATCTCACATCGGCCATGGACAGGAGAGATTCCTGGTTCATAAGAAATGTCTGGTCTCTAATATCATCAACGCGTTTTGGGCGTATTGGCTGTGCATGAGAGGAGAACTCCACAGTTAAGCGTGCTCAGGTGGGAGCAATCCAGGGATGGGTGACCTCCCTAGGAAGTTTTCACCCGGGCAACCAAAAGCAAATCCGAGAGCTCCTCGTGGGTAAAAAGGACAATATTGTTGGTGTGAGGGGCCGGGTGTTACAGAATGGTATCAGAGTCTAGGCTCGATTCTGTAGTAAGCATAAGCTTGACCTGTGAGTTTGGGTAGAACATAATATAGGATTGGGTAGAACATCCGATAGGATTCTTCATCTTTTATTTTGTACTCTTCCATATGTCTTTCGATTCTAACATTCAATTACTTGTCCGTATCCACTTTATTTAGATGGCACGACCTTCGACTAGGGGCACCCGTGGCAGACGTACGACAGAAGCCTAATGAGACTATCACCGCCTACATGATTTGTTTTATTCGAGTAGCTGGAATTGCTGGTGCTGTGGTAGGGTCAGCAGCTGATCAGGCCGAGCGATTCAAGTGGGGATTATTATTCGAGTACAGGCGACCTCTCATTAATGATAAATTTTCCACTGTAGCAGAGGTTGCGAATGCAGCTAGAAATCTGGAATTGGAAAGAGCTGATTTTAACTCTTTCAGGTCTGATGGTAGTAGGAAAAGAGGCAGAGATGATGAAGATGGGGCAAACTCAGATCGCCGGGGAAAATTTCATTCCGGCAATCAACGTGGTTTTGGCGATCGTTCTCGTGGCACTCAATCGAGAGGATGGCAAGGTCAAGGATCATATCGTAATGGGGGTAATAATGGTCACGGTCAGTCGCAGGGCCAGAGAACGTACGTGAATAGGGGCAACAATTATAGGAATCAAGGAAGGAATGGAGGAGGTAATCCAAACAGAATTCCTATCACACCATGTGCTAAATGTGGAGGTAATCATCCGGGTAGGCCTTGTTATCGAGAGACTGGAGCATGTTTCACTTGCGGTCAGACAAGTCATAAAGCTAAGGATTGCACTGTGAAGGGTAATACGAATAAGCATAATGGTGGCAATAATCAGCGTACTACAGGAGGCAGGGTGTTTGCTATGACTGCTCATCAAGCGGCCGAGGCTCCAGGTAGCGTATAAGAAACTCTTACTTTAAATGGTAAAAAAATAATAACAGTAATAATAAATAAATAAATAATTAATTAAAAAAAGAACAAAATCAGTAACTTCAATAGAATTTTTTTTATTATTTGTTGTTTCCTACGTGCCTACGCATTCAATTATTTTGTATATGCTTTAGGTACTGTATCTGGAACTCTTATTTTAAATGCTACTAAAGCATCTGTGTTATTTGATACGGGCTCTACGCATTCAATTATTTCTCTATCTTTTGCGCAACGTGTCGGCCTATCTCCTTCCTTACTACACCCACCTATGTCTATTGCTACACCAATGGGGAACTCAATAACTATTAATGATGTGTTTTACGAATGCCCAATATCGATCGGAGATGATGTTTTTATGGCCGACCTACTTCCTATGACCATGCACGACTTCGATATTATTTTGGGAATGGACTGGCTAATCTCACACCAAGTCACCATTGATTGCCAAGCTAGACGAGTTACTTTTGGAGATGCTGAAAAACCAAAGTGCGTGTATCAAGGATCTTCTCCTAACGGGCTAGTTAAAGTGATTTCAACGTTGAAGGCTAGAAAATTAATCAACAATGGTTGTGAGGGATATTTGGCAGCTATATGGGATACCTCAAAGGAAGAGCATCAACTTGGGGAAATTTCAATTGTGAAAGA
The DNA here is from genome assembly GCA_024085815.1 of Flaveria linearis. NCBI lineage: Eukaryota > Viridiplantae > Streptophyta > Magnoliopsida > Asterales > Asteraceae > Flaveria > Flaveria linearis. The sequence goes on along the minus strand of CM044017.1, from coordinate 57,633,717 downwards.
CTTTCTAGATGTTTTTCCGGAAGAACTTCCAGGTTTACCACCTGAAAGAGAAGTGGAATTTACTATTGAACTTGTTCCGGGTGCAGAACCATTTTTAAAGCACCATATCGAATGGCACCGTTAGAATTGCAAGAACTAAAGGAGCAACTACAAGAGTTAATTGATCGTAGATTTATTAGACCGAGCGTATCTCCATGGGGTGCGCCAGTATTATTCGTGAAAAAGAAGGATGGATCCATGAGGTTATGCATCGACTATAGGGAGCTTAACCGTGTCACCATCAGAAACAAATATCCTTTGCCCCGAATCGATGACCTATTCGACCAACTCCATGGAGCAAAATATTTCTCAAAGATTGACTTACGGTCCGGATACCATCAGTTGCGTGTGAGATCTGAAGACATTCCTAAGACTGCATTTCGCAGTCGATATGGCCACTATGAGTTCCTCGTTATGCCATTTGGGTTGACGAATGCTCTGGCTGTCTTTATGGATTTAATGAATCGTGTTTTCCATGATTACCTCGACAAATGTGTGGTGGTCTTCATAGATGATATTTTAGTATACTCTAAATCCAAAGAACAACATGAAGAGGATCTACGAGTTGTCTTGGAAATCTTGCATGAAAAGAAGTTATTCGCTAAACTTTCTAAGTGTGAGTTTTGGTTGGAACGAGTCACATTCCTTGGTCATGTGGTGTCGGAAAAAGGAATTGAAGTAGACCCAGCTAAGGTCGAAGCTGTCACTAATTGGCCAAGACCTAGCACAGTTTCTGAAGTAAGAAGTTTCTTGGGTTTGGCCGGATATTACAGGCGTTTCGTGGAAGGTTTCTTGTCTTTGGCATTACCTTTAACCCAATTGGTAAGGAAAGGTGTTAAATTTGATCGGAACGATGAACGTGAAAAGTGCTTTGAGGAGTTGAAGAAACGATTGGTGACGGCTCCTATTCTTGCTGTACCAGAAGGAACTGGGGGATTTCAGATTTACAGTGATGCTTCAAAAATGGGTTTAGGTTGCGTCCTTATGCAACATGGGAAGGTGATCGCGTATGCTTGTCGACAGCTTAAACCTTATGAATTAAATTACCCTACACATGATTTAGAACTTGCAGCAGTTGTGTTCGCTCTAAAAATATGGCGTCATTATTTGTATGGTGAGACTTGTGATATCTTTACCGATCATAAGAGCCTAAAGTATATTTTCACGCAAAAAGAACTCAATATGAGACAAGAAGATGGTTAGAGCTTCTGAAAGACTATAATGCTAAGATTCAATACCATCCGGGGAAAGCAAACGTGGTTGCGGATGCTCTTAGTAGAAAAAGTTCGGGAAGTCTATCATGTCTTACCACTCAACCTGAAATTATTTTAGATTTGGCTTGTCTTGAGGTGGAGTTTCACACCAAAGAAGCAGACGGTAGCATAGCTCACCTAAGAGTTGAACCTACCTTGATAACACGTATTAAAGAACTTCAACAGGAAGATGGTGAATTGTGGGTAATTATACAAAATATAACGGAAGGCAGGCAACAAGAATTTCAACTCGATGACGATGATGTCGTGTGGCAAGGTGAAAGATTATGTGTTCCAGCAGATCCTAATATTCGAGAAACGTTAATGAAAGAGGCTCATAGCTCCCAATTCTCTATTCATCCGGGTTCAACGAAGATGTATAACGATTTGTAGAAAAACTTCTGGTGGGGTGGAATGAAAAAAGATATTGTTGAATTTGTAGCAAAGTGTCTTACTTGCCAACAGGTAAAAATAGAACACCAAAGGGCTGGTGGTCTTTTACAACAACTTGAAATTCTTGTTTGGAAGTGGGATGATATCACTATGGATCTAGTTACTGGACTCCCTAAGACGTTGAGGAAGAATGATGCAGTATGGGTAGTAGTTGATCGACTCAAAAAATCAGCTCATTTTCTACCTATTCAAGAGAAGTTCTCCGCTAGTCGATTGGCAGAAATATTTCAGAAAGAGATTGTTGTACTTCATGGCACACCCGTGTCAATTGTTTCAGATCGTGACCTACGATTCACATCGCAGTTTTGGAAGGGATTTCAGAGAGCTTTTGGTACAAAGTTGAAGTATAGTACTGCCTTTCACCCTCAAACGGACGGTCAGTCTGAAAGGACCATCCAAACGTTGGAAGACATGTGAGGGCTTGTGCTTTGGAATGGAATGGGAAATGGGATGATTATATTTGCTTGGTGGAGTTTGCATACAACAATAGTTGGCATGCAAGTATTGATATGGCACCATTTGAGTTTTTATATGGGAGAAAATGTCGAGCCCCTATTTGTTGGAATGAAGTAGGCGAGAAAGTTATTGAAGGACCTGAATTGGTCAGAATTACTAATGACAAGGTGGAACTAGCAAAGCAGAAATTGAAGGAGGCCCGCTCTCGTCAGAAAAGCTACGCTGACCAGGAGAGATTCCTGGTTCATAAGGAATGTCTGGTCTCTAATATCATCAACGTGTTTTGGGCGTATTGGCTGTGGATGAGAGGAGAACTCCACAGTTAAGCGTGCTCAGGTGGGAGCAATCCAGGGATGGGTGACTTCCCTGGGAATTTTTCACCCGGGCAACCAAAAGCAAATCCGTGAGCTCCTCGTGGGTAAAACGGACAATATTGTTGGTGTGAGGGGCTGGGTGTTACAGAATGGTATCAGAGCCTAGGCTCGATTCTGTAGTAAGCATAAGCTTGACCTGTGAATTTGGGTAGAACATAATATAGGATTGGGTAGAACATCCGATAGGATTCTTCATCTTTTATTTTGTACTCTTCCATATGTCTTTCGATTCTAACATTCAATTACTTGTCCGTATCCACTTTATTTAGATGGCACGACCTTCGACTAGGGGCACCCGTGGCAGACGTACGACTAACAACAACGAAAATTCCGGAAATATTGATCCAGTTCTCCTAGCAGCACTTAATCAGGCCGTTGCAAACGCAGTTGCTCAAAGTGTTCCTCAAGCTGTTGCTACTGCCCTTCTGAATAATCCGGCTCAGAGTAATGGTAATGGTAATGCTGATGGTGATGCTAATGGCGAAGGGGATGGTGGTACCAATGCTAATGCTTCTCTTACTCCAATGTTACTTGAGAGATTCCAAAAGCAGAAACCAGACTCTTTTCATGATGCTCCAACACCTATAGAGACGGAAAATTGGATTGCACATCTGGAGAAAATCTTTGATGTTCTGGAGACTACTGACAATCAGAAGGTACGTTTAGCAGCTTATAAGATGGAAAAAGATGCTCAAAGGTGGTGGAAGGCTTTGAAGAATGCTCAAAGGTGGTGGAAGGCTTTGAAGAATGCTCAAGGAGAGGGTTATGTGGAGGCTCTCGCATGGCGTGACTTTCTAGATGTGTTTTATGAGCAGTATTTTCGTGAGTCTGAAAGAGATGCGTATCGTCGGGAGTATTTTTAGTATGCGACAGAAACCTAATGAGACTATCACTGCCTACATGATTCGTTTTATTCGAGTAGCTGGAATTGCTGGTGCTGTGGTAGGGTCAGCAGCTGATCAGGCCGAGCGATTCAAGTGGGGATTATTATTCGAGTACAGGCGACCTCTCATTAATGATAAATTTTCCACTGTAGCAGAGGTCGCGAATGCTGCTAAAAATCTGGAATTAGAAAGAGCTGATTTTAACTCTTTCAGGTCTAATGGTAGTAGGAAAAGAGGCAGAGATGATGAAGATGGGGCAAACTCAGATCGCCGGGGAAAATTTCATTCTTGCAATCAACGTGGTTTTGGCGATCGTTCTCGTGGCACTCAATCGAGAGGATGGCAAGGTCAAGGATCATATCGTAATGGGGGTAATAATGGTCACGGTCAGTGGCAGGGCCAGAGAACGTACGTGAATAGGGGCAACAATTATAGGAATCAAGGAAGGAATGGAGGAGGTAATCCAAACAGAATTCCTATCACACCATGTGCTAAATGTGGAGGTAATCATCCTGGTAGGCCTTGTTATCGAGAGACTGGAGCATGTTTCACTTGCGGTCAGACAAGTCATAAAGCTAAGGATTTCACTGTGAAGGGTAATACGCAATAAACATAATGGTGGCAATAATCACCGTACAATAGGAGGCAGGGTGTTTGCTATGACTGCTCATCAAGCGGCCGAGGCTCCAGGTAGCGTATAAGAAACTCTTACTTTAAATGGTAAAAAAATAATAACAGTAATAATAAATAAATAAATAATTAATTAAAAAAAGAACAAAATCAGTAACTTCAATAGAATTTTTTTTATTATTTGTTGTTTCCTACGTGCCTACGCATTCAATTATTTTGTATATGCTTTAGGTACTGTATGTGGAACTCTTATTTTAAATGCTACTAAAGCATCTGTGTTATTTGATACGGGCTCTACGCATTCAATTATTTCTCTATCTTTTGTGCAACGTGTCTGCCTATCTCCTTCCTTACTACGAACATAACTCCTGGAGCAAAAATTGCTTAAGGTGCAGTCTCGGCCGCCGGACGTGATGGAGCTGCTGCAGTTAGTCGAGCGTGAGTCGAGGCTACGAACAGAACTCCTGGAGCAGAAATTTCTTAAGGAATCAGTATCCGTACTTCCGATTCTCGAGAACGAGATCTCGAAGAAGGATTGTGAATTCAACCGATCGGTGAAGATGATCGAGTGTTTGGAGGCGGAGAATGGGAGATTGAGGCACGAGGTTGAGATTCTGCATATGAAATTGAAGCAACAGTAGCGTGAATTTGAGACAGGATCAAGGATTTGGAGGTGCAAATGCAATTGGTTGCATCTTCTTCGCAGAGGTTTCAGTAATTGATGGGTGTTTCAGCGAATAAGAGCTTAAAACGAGGTCACACGTTCGGTAACACTGGTTAATCGGAATCACAACGAGATCGACGGTAAATGTTATACGGAATCGAGCTCAAAGGAGTCTATTCTGTTGGAAATCGATAGTTTACCTAGGCTTTCACGGTGTGATTCGTTGGATTTGGTGACGGATTCCGCAATGTTATATGGTTATAATTGAGTTTTAGGCTTTGCTAAATCTGCAAACTTTAATTCAGTGGTTTTCAACTTGTGATTTTTAATTACATATTAATTTTTTAGTCTGCAGATGTTAAAAAACAAACGATATTTTTCTTGCAGACTGCAGACGTTTGATACTTATCTTCTTCTGCAGATGTGGTCCGCACTCCGCAGAGTGCAGACATTTTACTACAGAAAAAACAAAAAACACCTTAGTTAACTAATATTACAAATTTATGTTATTTAACTAATATTACAAATTTTTGTCATGTAGGCAAAATAGTCATTTTATCCCTACGTCAATACCAATTAGCTCAAATAACAAAGAGCATGAAAAAGTTTCAAATAAAATACTATAATTGTTGGTGCCAAACGATACAACAGTTGTATTACTTCCGTATGTTTGTGATGAACCCTAAAGCCGTTGCCACATACTTTGCTCCACCGGACTCCGGTGACCTGGCCGAACACCTTTGCTTGCATATACTCCGATGAAGACGAGGTAAACAATGTTATTTTACATAAAAAGCCTCATAATCCTTTATGCATTGTAAATTTGTTAACTGTTAAATAACATAAGATGAATTTGTGATGGGATGCTAGTTAGTAATACTTGATTATAGACTTTTCAATCTGGTTTGTGTCTAGTTGGTTAATATAATATCAAGATAATGGCCAAACACCTTAACGAAAGAAATTAAAAAGTGATTAGAAAAATACATGAAAACAATGGTTTTTTATATTTCGAAAACGATATTTTACATATTTTAGACAAACATTTATAAGCAACTTTTTTTTGAATTTTTTTAAATGGGTTTATTTATGATTTTGTGATGATTTTTGGGTTGTATTTGAAAAGGTTTTGGTTTTTAGCAATGTTTTCAGAACCGGATCGGACGTCGAACCGGACGCTTTACTGGTTTGGTGGTCGGACCGGTCGGACCGGATGGACCGGATTTAACTATATTTTAATTATATTTATATATGTAATTAAATATAAGTAATTTATATATGATTTATACATATATTTTATAGTTATATATAAAACTTAACTATATTTGTATATCCGAAGTACTAATTTATGGTTTAACACCCCGTTTTTACCCACTAAAATCAAAAAAAAAAAAAAATTGAAAACCGGTCGGAACCGGCCCGGTTCGCCGGTCCAACCGCCGACTCGGTTTGAACCGGCCGGTTCAACTCAACCAAAACGAACCACCCTGGATCGGATCGGCCAGACAGCCGAATCGCGGTCCGACCGACCGGTCGGACCGGCCGGTCCGATCCGAGCCTGAAAACACTGGTTTTTAGGTGTTCCGTAATTTTTATTTCCGGAATCATCCTATGTGGCAAAATCCAATTATTGTTTTGTTTGAATCTGTAAATCTTGTTTACGCAACCAGTGCTCCGGCTAACTCCGTCGATCACTGTTTGTTAGCCAACGCCACCCATGAGTTCGGAGAACACAATGTCGTTAACATGTCAATTGAAGCCTTCGCCACCCTCACCGTCATGGAACCAAATACCCTCAACCGCATGTTTGCTGGAAAATTAGGCTCCGATCGCGATTTCTTCATCTACAGCCGCCATTTCAGCCCCACAATCCTCAACCTCGGTCGTCAGATGGCGGCACTTGAGGGAACTCAGGCGGCGTACTGCTGCAGCCCGTCTCGAATCCTGTTGGTAATTTTATTAATTATCAATATAGATTTTGTGATATTGGATTAACTTTGATCGAGTAGTTATCATTAGTTATTAACGAGTTAGGAGATGTAGATCAACTCGTTTAAGCTACTGATAATAAACGTTTTTTAAACTTGCTAAGTATAATACTTTTATGTATTATAATCAAGTTTGTATAATACCTTTATGTATTATAATTAAGTTTGGGTATGTTGGTGATGAATTATTATAATGGGCTTGAGCCCAATACCAATGTCAAATGCCTCAAATCCGAACAGAAGTTACATTCAGTTTTTAACATTCTGTATATATACTCGTTCAAGAAGAACAGGGGCTAGGGCACACAAAAACTCTCACAAAATCAAATTCGTTCTTGAAGAAATTCTTAGTTCTATCCGATAAAACGATTGGAGTGCCACAAATCGATTTTATCTGAGAGTGATTTCAATCACGACTCTAAGATAATCCAAGACGCAATCAACACCTTCTTGTTTCTTAGTTTTAATCTCAGATTCATACAACAAATCCGACGCTGACGGTGGCGAATACACCGGAGCTTTTGGAGGATTGCTCACGAGAAGGGTGTGACGCTAGTCGTCGATAACACCCTTTGCGCCGAGGGTGATTGATGGAGTTAGCCGGAGCAACGGTTCCGTAAATAAGATCTACGGATTCAAACAAAACAATAATTAGATTTTGCCACGTAGGATGATTTCGTATATGTTGATTACGGAACACCTAATAACCAAAACCTTTTCAAAAGCAACCCAAAACCATCACAAAATCATAAATAAACCCATTTAAAAAATCCTTTTTTTTCTACATATGACAATCGTTTAGTATTCTAACTTTTCAAAATCTTGTAACAAAAAAGTATTGATCATAAACAAATAAGTCAACCCACTTTTTTGCCATTAAACTGTTAAATTTCTCTCCATTCGGCTGTCAATAGCAAATACACAGTATACTCATGTGGCATCATGTTTCCCTTTATTTTCAGTGACTTCTCGGAGCGGGATTTGTGCTTCGTTTTCCCTCCCCAATGCAAATAAAGCAATAACTTGTAAGTAGGATGCAATATGCCGGATTGAGGATATCTCTTGTGCTTGTACAACATCATTCAGTGCTTCTTGTGGCATATCACTCATCAGATATAACAAACTTTGATGTGCAAAAATTGTTGGCGAAATGTTACTCCAACATCTATGAACTGCAACGCCAAGATAAACATCAAAAATAAGAAAAACAGTTGTTTTTTCTAAATGTTGAGTAAAGAGACATATATACCTTTATTATATGATTAGACGGATCAAAATATTCAACCAGTATGACGAGTGACAAAATGGACAGTTTAAGGAAAAGATCAAAACTTTTTGGGTTGTCTTCAACTGATTAGGGAAGCATAGTAATTATTGTATTAAATACAAATGCAAGAAGCTAGCATAGTATTACAACAATAGTTTGCATGTTTGATTAAAACGATATAGAAGATTGTATGCATTAAAAATAAACTCTTGAGCTTTCATTTATTTAACTTGTTTTGCTTCAAGACGATCTTTTCTTTATTTAGAAGGTTTGGAAGATAACATCGGGCAAATAGTCTCGTTCATAAGTTAATTAATACGGTAACACAAAAGATGGCAAAATGGGTAGGTTAGATAATATGATTACACGTAAAAATATCATATTTTAGTATGGAACAGATTGACCCACATATACGATTGGTCTTCTTTCACGAGTTTTAAATTAATATGATTACGTGTAAACATCAAGGCTAAGTGCTAACTCATTAACACAACAAATATCAAGAGCTTCAAATTAAAATAAAACAAGCAAGTAACTAAAAAAATATTTGAACTATAAAATAAGATAACAAACCTATGTATAAAAGTCTATTGCATCTTTAAACTTTTTATCACGAAAAGCAATGTCCCCTTTTCTCTTAATGTTCAATGCATGCATCAATTTATTAACCCAAACCGTGAAAGCCCCCTACAATCTATAAACACAGTCAACCATCATAACCAACTTCAAAAGTCAAAGTCAAACGTACACATATACAAAAAGTCAAAATATCATAAAAATCAATAAAAAGACCTCAACACCCTCATCATCTTTGTACCCCAGTTTTTCCAAAACTCCATGTATATACATTAAATCAATTCTTAAACATGCTACTCCGAGCGCAGTTAACGGCATGTCGCCATCTTGTGGGATGCCCATTATACATGAGATGGCCACTGCATATGCATATATATTACATGTTACGAAAATGAGAGTTATAGTTAAAAGATGTTTTTTTGAGGTTTAATGATGAAAAAACATAAGTTACCTCAGTTTCCTTTTGTAAGGGAAGTAAAGCAGAAACCAGTGATTTTGGATTTGGGCGCTCGTGTGGCTCGTATTGTAAACACCTTGAGGCTAACCGTACTAATGCGGTTGCATCAGCATTAGAGAATTGACCTTCTAAGCAAGAGTCAATGAACACCTGAAGATTCATGTCTCTTATCATATCAATGGCCTGATAATATAAATATTAGATAAACAGTTTAACTATTGGTTAAAATGCCCTTTAATGATCACAAAACGAAGCTAATTAATCTAGTCGATCAACGACTTAAAAATATTCAAAGGTGATGGCACATACATGGCTAGGTGGAATACGTTTCCCGCTTAAAAGGTCAAGCAAAATGGTGCCGAAACTGTAGATTACACTTTTTGGTATTATTCTTCCTACAAAGTTATTAGAAAAAAAAAGATTTAGAAAAACTAAAATCAAGATATGCTACAAAATCATTCAAGTGAAAATTATAAAAGATATGAACTAGTTGAGGTGCCAACATGGGTGAGTCAGGCGGATTAGATAACAAATCAAAACAGGCTTGTTTTTATCTAAGATGAGATTTGTTGGGTTTGATTATCGTTATGGTTTGTAATATATAGATAAATGGGTAGTTGTAATTCAGGTATTCTTTCCAATAAATCATGTTTCATAGCGTAGTTTAAAATAAAAAGTCTTTTAAATTATACGTAATTTGCATTTTGATTATATGTGCTTTATAATAAAATAAATAAAATTATATGTAATAAAAACATTTTGATGCGTTCAAGTAACCGGCCTGCTAAGCGATGATGTACCAAAGAAATTTTGATTTTAAATGAATTGGATGAGTGAGTTGTAACTAAAATTATATATTATATTACCGGCGGTGAGTGTAACCGCCGATAAAAATCATCTCATCCGTTGGATCAAACTGAAATGAAATCATGTCCGTTTAAACTCGACGGTTATGGTGGTTCCAAGTTGGTTTTCAGCGGTTATCTCATGGCAATTAACTGCTGCGATTTTTAAGGGTGCACATCCTAGAATTCAGCATCAAAAAATCATGGGGTGGTTGTGAGCCCTGTAACCGTTTGTAGTCGGCTATAAGAGCAACCTTTCTTCTCTCCTCCATTTTGCTCTTAATCGGAAAATATCCGAAATGAAAGCGGGAGTTCATCGGTGATGAAGGTGCCGATGATGGCCTTTGGCAAGCGACCCTCCATAAAAGGCGAACCCGGTTGAGGGTCAAGCAACAAATCCGCCTTGCATGTCTACTTACCCCCCTAATCATCATCTTCCAAATCAATTTACCTTGCTATTTCAAAGGTAAGTCTTTTAGTTTTTTCCTTTACAGCTTAATCAGATGTATTGGTCCTAATTGCACAACTTGATTCGTATCATATGTTCAATTGATGCGAGTTTGGTACTTATAATCTCTTGATTAATTCTTATATAGTTTGTATGATTTTTGTTTCGTTTAGAATGGGATGTTCGGATACACGTTTCTTTCTCCTTAATTGCTTTCTTTCAGTGAATTTTGATGTTGATTCAATTTGCTGTTGTCTACGATTTTACCTGTTTACGTGTTGTTTCGTTTTGGTGTTTTGGATCATCGTTTTGTTTTAATTTGTGATATATAAGGAACATAACATGATTAATTTGATTTAATGAAAGGTTGTCTACATGTGGTTCATACAAAATATGTGTTCAGGTGCTTTAAACAAGTTGAACAGATGGTTTCAAAAAGTATTTCAATTAGCCAGTTAAAGACAACTTCACAGGTAACTGTTGGGCTGTTTGAAAGTTTTCAGGTGTGTTTGAACAAAGTGTGTTTGAGGGGCTGCAATTTGGATGGGTTAGAGAGAACAACACAACACAACGTAACAGAAAATCGTGGCAACTTAGCACAAGAACTCGACCCACGTAATAACCCTTTATTTAACCATCTTGCAGTAAGTTATATGTAAATAATCAACTTAATACTTGTCAGGTCACTTTCTTCTTATAAATTTTAGATTAGTTATTGTTTTAGTCACCTCCTAGAGTTTTATGTAGTATGAGTGGCATTTTTTGTGGTTAAGTGAATTTATACTGTTGTCTGGTGATTATGGTTCAAAAAGAAATAAATATTATAGTTGTGAAGTTAGGAAAAAAGAAAAAGAAAAACAGAGGCAGAAACCACTTAGATTGTATTTCTAGATTATTATATGTGATTAGTATGCTTAGTTTGTATCTTCTGTTTACCCCATCATCCTCCTTATTTCATTACCACCATCAAAGCTTAGTAATCAATTGTTGTGATATTAGATTGAAAGTAGAAGTTAGTGATTTACTTTGTTTGTATATTAGGTGTGTTGGGACCAAACTGCATGAAGGAAGGAAGACCAAAAAAGACTTGCAATTGACATTAGACAATAAAGATGAAGAGCAAAATATTTGAATATTATTTCATGGGGTGTTAAATAGTAAACCAGTATCCCGTTTTACAAACATACATCCACTGTTATACATCTTTTATAGGCATGAGCTAAATGAGTTGTACCTTGATCTTAAGTTTTTTTATAAAATGTTAGAAAAAATAGTTCTATCATTACAAAATTAAAATACCCGACCACCGGACGGGTATAAAACTAGTTGCTATAGACTAATGAGTTGTGCATGGTTCAAATTCATAGTGGACTGCCTGAAACCGGATTGAATAAAAACATAATGAACTTATACCGAATACCACACCTGTAAAATTCAATGGTCATGGTTTGTTTCGGGTTAATTAGATAGGTTCAATAACAAGTCGATCATGACATGCAACACTTGAAGTCAATGATTTTTACTTGAATTAGTAGCTACAATGATGTTTTTGGATTTGAATTGGAGGTCGGAATGAATAATATGAGGTTATATGATATTTGTTATGGTACGAGAGAAAAATTAAAACATGTTTGGACGGAAGATGGGTTGGAAAAACAAACTTCATTCGAGGTGTTTATTGATAAGTGAAGAGAAAATCTAAGATAATAAATTATTACTGTGAAAAAATGAATACTTGTAAGGCATTGATTACAAGAAACCTCACAGTTGGTCATTCACAACAAAACATAGATTTAAAACATTCATTTAGATAAACAATTGCAGCGGAAAAATATATTAAGTTTCAACCCATTACTACATAATTCTAATAAATTACGACATAATTCTAATAAAATGTTAACATTGTCTTTAAAACATCAAAAAGTCTTTAAAAAGGTCTTTTTAATCGTTTTCTTAATCAGAAATGCCAGCCTTCAGATGCCAAGAAGCTTCGCATCCATGCCCTCATTTTCTAAACCCAACAGCTCACTTGTCAACTAATATGTATACAAAAGTCAGCTTTGCTGAGTGAATTCTAGGTTTACTTTATCAAATAACTTTTTAGTAAGATATATTAACTTTATCATTTGAAAGTAGTCATCACATATCCGAACATTACTATACACAGACTATCGTTTTATCGTCAACACTTTCATTTATTTGATATTTATGTCTCTTAATTATCTGTCAATTCCCAGTTACTATCGGTGCCTATGATGAACACAGGTCTTTACGGATATGTCAATCCATGCTTTACTGTCGCACCCATACATGCCATTATTGTCATGCCAATCCAGGCCTTACTAACCTGCCTGTCCGGGCCTTACTTTACTGACATGTCAATCCAGACCTTACTATCATGAGGACACAACAAATGCAACCCTCCTTTATCATTTTGCTTGCAAGATTTTACTTTAGCAATGGTATATTGTTATGAGCTCAATGATATTTTTTTAGGTTTTACTTTCATCTTTAGTTATACATGTACTTATACATGTTGTGACCTCTGGTAATTTTTATTTAACGTTTGTTAATCGTCGTTATCTCTTGTAAGAGTTTGATTGTTATTAATGCAAGTACGAGGATTCATTTTGTAAATTCTTGATGTAAATAAATGATTGGTTAATTAATAATAATAATAATAGTAATAATAATAATAATGACAATAAAAATATTAATAATGAAAATAATTAATAAAGATAATAATAATAATAATAATAATAATAATAATAATAATAATAATAATAATAATAATAGTAATAGTAATAATAATAATAATAATAATGATGATGATGATGATAAGTGGTTAATCTTGAGAATAAATGAAAACCAATAAGTTTAATAGGTTTAAAACTTGTAATTAAATGTTTGTTCATAAAATAATAAAATTTTAAAACCTTAGGGGCTAAAACTATAATTTCCTGAAATGTTAAAGTTGAACTTTGGATTTTAAAGGACAATATTAAAACCACAGGGACCAAAATGGAATATTTTTAAAACCCAAACCATCCCCCCCCATCGGCCCTGTTTCCCGGCCAGAATCCGGCCGATCTCCGGCCAACCTCCAACCGTGAATTTCATCAATTAAACTCCAATAAATCAACCATTAAACTTGTACACCAGTTTCGAACCCGCACCCCATAAATTCTACATTAATCACCGATTTTTATCATTATCGGACTCGAAACTGAAAACCTTGAAAATCCAAATCAATTCTGCGATTAAAGCACATTAGTTGTAAAATTAATCATGCCTCAACGTTCAATCAATCAATACGAATTCAATGGTGTGTTAATCACACATAATGAAGCTTTAATCTCATTCGAATTGTAACAGAACTGTACGAAACAAAAACTGAACTCGATGATCATGAACCGGTTCCAATTGGGACTATTTAACAGAGGGTAAAGGTGGCCTTCGTCCCTTTCCAACTCTCTGTAAGTTCAATTTCTCAAATAACACACACACACATCGAATTCTTCAAGCGAGACCGAAGACCTGTTCATCGCTTGTTTTCGCAAAATTTACATCGAAACAGGTAAATTAAATATATGGTTACACTCCACTAACCATAAGGAATCAAAGCCCTATAGTTAATTTAAGTATCACAGTTGAATTTAAGTTCAATTGAATCGTTTTCAGTTTAGGGTTCTTCTGTAAAATGGGGATCCTGCTGAAAAAGGGTTTTTAAAATTGGTTTTCTATTTCTAACACCAAATGGGGCTTAGCCCAACCGGTTCAAACCATGGACTTCTTGGCAGGAGGTCCCGGGTCGACCCGGGCCTTATCCATTAATTTTTTTAAAAGGTTATTTTAAACTTTTAATTTTAGAAAATATTTTAAATATTATTATTAACTATATAAAAATTATTTTTAATCAAAAATGAAATAAAATTATTATCTTTTTAATTTTATTAGAAATTCACCTCAGAAATTCTTATTTTTATTTTAAAAATTATAAAAAAATAAATGTTATAAAATACATTTATTATTAACTTGAAATTGTAATAAATCTCATTTAATTTTTAAATAATTTTAATTTAATGAATTCTTTATTGCTATAAAATGTAGTTACAAAATTTGTTTATATATATATATGTTTAAAAAGATAAATATATATGTACATATTTAGAATGCACACTTATTGTAGTGATTATTTTTAAATCATTTTAATCTATAAAATTACTATTATATTAAATAGTAAATAATAATCATTTAATAATAAAAGTTTAACTTTTAATAGTGTTAATCCTTAAAATTCTTAATTAATCATTTAAATATCAAAATAATAACAAATCGAATCTATTTATTAATTTAAAAGTCATGAGTTAAATGGTTTAACATCATAATTATCATGATTAACTTAACACGATGTTAGGTTGAACATTAATGAATCTTCGGCATTATATACAAGACTTATTATTGTTCATCCTTATTACCATGTGAGTTTTTCCATACTCTTTTATTTATTTTTACACTTTAGGGTGAAACATGTTAACCTTATGATCATTGCACTTGAAAACTCGTTTGAATCTTGTAAACACTTGGGCAATTCATCTTGTTTGTCGTGGTTAGTTGAACTTTAGTAATTACCATGTGATGACTATTATATGTACAATCATTAACTATTGCTAGCCTGACGACGTCATAGATCTATGGGCCTGACAAGCCTACTTGGTTAATTCAAGTACACTTAGCTAATCGTTTAATTTTGTAATCTTGTAATCTTGTAATCTGTCAAGGTTTGATTGCTACATTTGTTCATACATCCCTAATTACTTTATTCACTAACCCATGACATGAATTGCCATCTTTTATATATATTTATGTATGAAAACTATGAAAAACTCACCAACATCATGTTGACCTTTTATTTTTGAAATGTTTCAGAAAATGATATTGCTTAGCTTGCTATAAAGATATTGTTACATCTAGGACTGAACCTAGATTAAAATAAAAATACATTTGTTATAATTTGACGTTAAAATTCCTATATTTTGGAACATGTTTTATTTCTTAAATGTATGTCTTGAATATTGAGCTTTAATAATATTGTCATTTTAAATTAGCATTGTGTGGCATGAACAAATATTAACCCTCACATCTCGACGTTTCCGCCGTTAAGGTTGGAGTGTGACACATGCTAAGAATCAACTCATAGTCCATATATTCACGTTCTTCAACAGAAGAATACAAATAGTATAATTGACCCTCTGCGGGACAGCGGGGGTTTGGGGGGTGGCAGCCCCTGATTGTAGGGTTCTAAGGACAGCAGCCTCTAATGGGGTCCAAGGGGCAACGCCCCCTGGCTGGGGTCGGGATGCAACTTCACATAAGCATCTTCAGTAAGCAACTTCATATCTAAGTTTTCTAAGCTAGGATCACGGTACACAGTTTATATATAAGTTAACACATAAATAGGTCATTTTCTACACAGTTTCGGTAGCAGTTTCACACGCAGTTTCTGTAAGGCCCCGTTCCCGGGCACCTCACAGTTGGTCATTCACAGCATAAAACATACATATTATTAAATTAAGCAGCGGAATTAAGTTGGCAAAAACCCTTCATTTATTTTAAACACTGTTGTTAAGCAATACATTCTAGTTCATAAGTCACAAAATAATTAGTCGAATGAATTACAAAACAACAGTATCGTCAAAACATAAATGGATGTCAGTCTTGCCCGCCGTGTAGCGATCCCCGTGTGCCATCCTCAGCAACCTGTTACCTGCCAACTGGAAAATACATAAAAGTCAGCGTTGCTGAGTGAGTTCTAGTTTTATAATTAAAATACTTTGTTTTCATTCAAAAACCGTTCCTCATTTTCATAGGTGATCATACATCGTACGTACACATAGGTATATTTTCATTATCTTCATCATCGTTCAATTCGTACTTTTATTATTCTTCGTCCGGTCTTTTGCAACACATTGTTGCTCACCCATTAGCAATCTCAAGGATTGTAAGACTTTTGGTCTGTTGCGACACTGAGTCACTCACCCATTACCAACCTCACGGGTTGTAAGTCTTCTGCGGTCTTTTGCAACACAAAGTTGCTCACCCATTAGCAATCTCAAGGATTGCAAGACTTTTGGTCTGTTGCGACACTGAGTCACTTACCCATTACCAACCTCACGGTTTGTAAGTCTTCTGCGGTCTTTTGCAACACAAAGTTGCTCACCCATTGTCAATCTCAAAGATTGACCCTGTGTGCATCCTTCGGGGTAGCGAACCCGCATCATAGTTGAGTTAACACCTGCCAGGGGTGTGCACCTCCATACATTTGCTTGCAAGCCTTTCTTACGTTCATTTACATTCCATTCTTCTTTATCATTAATCTTTCACTTTATTAATGATAATAATTCCTGTCTTGATCATGATCATTCCACGTAAAGTCATACAATATTATTATTAATAAGCATATTAATAATAATAATAAGCATATTAATAATAATAATAAGCATATTAATAATAATAATACTAATAATATCAATAATAAGCTTAATAATAGCCCTAATCATAATATTAATTAGAATATTAAGAAAATGGATATTATTACATTCAAACATAATCATACGCGTATAATAAAGTCCTAGTCAACATTCATGCGAAAACCCTACTGCACAGTCTCCAAGAAAATTCCGTTAAAATTTCTAAGTGCTGGGTGTAAGAGCCCTGTTCAGTCGTTTCACCACTGTCGGACATACCAGCTTACACTTGGAAAATTTTCAACCCTGGTCGTATGAGCACTGTTGGGTGTATGAGCCCTGCTCAGTCGTTTCACCTTATACTTAGAAAATTTTTCCTAGTCATACGATCACTGTTCAGTCGTTTCATCCCCCATACTTAGGAAATTTTACTAGTCATACGACCATTGTTCAGTCGTTTTATCCCCCATACTTAGGAAATTTTTACAGACTTATGAGTACTGTTGGGACATATGAGTACTGTTAGGACATATAACCCTTAAAATATTTCTAAGGCAAATTTCATGGGCGTATAAGCACTATTTAGACATATTACCTTGTACTTGGTTTTCTAAGTCAAAATTTCAGACATATGACCACTATTTGGCCTTATTAGACGTATTAGCAGCCTGTTCATGTGTCTAATTCATATTCCAGTCCCCAAACATCGTAATACCTAGTTTTAAACATATACACACAATTCCAGACATAACTTAGCATAAACATAAACATTCATTCATCCCAAAACATACTCTATGAACATACACATGTACATATCATACGGGTATCATACCCAAATTCATGAAAACATACATACATGCATTTTTCCAGCCCCAAATCATTTAAAAATGTGTAAAAAGGGGTCTAGAAACTCACCTTTGTTGTTTCTTCAATTTCACACTCTTCACCCGAGCTTCTTCAACCAATTCCAACACTTTGAAACCTTCTTAACACGCATTTGAACACGTAGAAACACACATAAGCATTTAACCGAGGCTAATCTAGCAAGATCAACTTAAAAACATTAAACCTTACCTAAAAATCGAATTCTTCTTCTTGTTCTTCAAAAACCTGAAAGTTTTTTGCTTTCTCTCTCTAAAAATCCGAATAAGAAAAGTGTGCAGAAGGTTATGGGCGACCATATCGCCTTTTACACCAACTTTTCAAGATTTTATCATCTTTTTCACTTTTGGTCCCTCACTTTGGGGTTGACTTTCTTTTTCCCCCTTTTTCTTCCTCGTTTATTCTTTTGTTTCTTTAAAAGAAATATACGGGTGTTACAAGTCCACCCCCCTTATATAGGTTTCGTCCTCGAAACCTGTTATTCCTCAAACAGTTATGGGTAATGTTGTCTCATCTCCTCCTCAGTCTCCCACGTAGACTCGGATCCCTTCCCGTGCTTCCACTGTACACGCACTAGAGGAACCACTTTATTCCTTAACCTCTTTTCTTTACGATCAATGATTGCCACTGGTTGCTCCACGTAGTTGAGCCTCTCATCCACCTCGATGTCCTCCCGTGGTACAACCATGTCTTCATTAGCTAAGCACTTTCTCAGATGAGATACATGGAATGTGGGATGAATTCCTCTTAACTCATCTGGCAGTTCAAGTCGATAGGCTACTTCTCCCACTCGAGCGATGATTCGGAAAGGTCCTATGTATCTCGGGCTTAGCTTACCCCTCTTCCTGAATCGGATAATCCCTTTCCAAGGTGAGACCTTTAACATGACTCGGTCGCCAACCTTGAACTCTATCGGTCTTCGCCTCTTGTCAGCATACGACTTTTGCCTATCTTTCGCCTCCTTCATGAAGGCTTTGATCTTTTCTAATTTCTTAGTCGTTGCTTCAATCACCTCAACACCTCCCAGTTCCTTCTGCCCAATGTCTCCCCAACATACGCGCGTCCTACATCTCCTACCGTATAGCATCTCGTAGGGTGGCATGCCAATACTGGCATGATAACTGTTGTTGTACGAGAATTCTGCTAACGGCAGGTGGTTGTCCCAACTTCCTCCAAAATCGATCACGCACGCCCGAAGCATGTCCTCGAGTGTTTGGATCGTCCTCTCAGACTGACTGTAACACCCCAACCCGGAGAGGCTGACGTGTCACTATTACAGATATCAAATCAAAAACCATTTCACGATATTAAAGAGATTATCAAAAGAAATAAATTCAAGCAAACCCCATAATCCGAAAGAACCTAATTAAGTTATTCATTACATCGAATAAAGAAAATACAATCTTGATCTTCAACCACTCTTCACTGATTTCCCGGAACCCCCTGATTACCTACAATCAAATAATAAAACACCACAAAAGAAAATACGGCTGAGCCAAAAGTTGCTCAGTGACGGAAATAACCATAGTAATGATAAAAGCATAAAATACTTATATCTGAATACTGAACGGATCATATGATACTGAAACAGAAATCTGAATCTAACATATAATACTAATACTGAACTGAACATGTAATACTGAACTGAACTGATCTACACGACGCGTAAATACAAACAAAATAAGTCGTGTAATATAAGAAGTACCCAGAGCCAAAACTGAACTGATAAGTACATAGCTAGATAGACTATGCACCAATGAGATGGTGTGTGGGGCGTACACACATGATTCCATCCCCCGGAACTGAACTGAACTGAACTAGGATCGATCCATCCGCCTCCCAGATATTATGGCCAAAGTACTACCTGAGTACTAACGTGTTAACGGAGATGCCGTGAACTATTTATTACACACCGTCACAAAAAGTGTCACATCATTGACGCCACAATGACATGTCGGAGAGCTCGGGTAACAGAGTATCAATCAAATGGTAGTACAACTACCAACATATAACGTATCAATAGAACATTTATAGGAACATGCAATAATGAGCACAAACTTATAAAATATATATTGCATGCTGTAAGCCTTCAACAAGTAAAATTAACAAGTCGAACGAGTCATAACATAACAAATAATGTTAGACGACTAGTAAAATACCAAAGACCAAACGAGTCATATTAACGGAAACAACGTATCAAAAATCCGTACTACAAAGTAACGGATTAGAATTTATACTATGATAAAGATAACTAAGAATCCGTACCTTATACACGAATGAAAATAATCAGAAAAAGGTCTAGGCTCGGTTAACGCCGCGAGAACCTACGATAACGAAACGCAAATTATAATCTGAAAAATTCCAGTTCTGCCCCTGGCTTTTCACACTCGTTAAAAATAATAAACGACGTTTAAAAATTCTGAAAATCCCCAGTTTACTAGATTAGTGGTTTTTGAACAACTTTCATTTATAAAAGTTTCTGATTTGGATTACCGAAATATGAGAAAAACGTGGATCTTTACAGCTGCGCAGAACTGCTAGCTGTTACGAAAACGACTGTTTGGAGGTCTAAACGAATGAGTTTTTCGATGTTTTATATATCAACGGATTCGTCTTTCGACGAACTTCGTCATGGACATAAAGGTTAACTGATTTGAATCTGTTATGAAAGAGTTATGCTTTCTGTAAGTTGGCTGTAAAAATACGAGCTTAATTCAACAAAGTAACCTATTTATAACGTTTGTTAATAATATAAATATAAATTGTCAAGGTTTTTAACAACTAATTTACAGGAAATTAGTTAGGTACCTTTATAAAAGAAATCTTATATTTAATATGATTTTTACCATTTATTTAAAAGATTCCATAAAAAAAAATAATTAAACTAAATGTCTTTGTTATATTGTTTTATAAAGGTTTAAATCTAAAGAAAATTACAGAAACTAAGGTTGATGATCTTAAAATAAACGGAGTTTATAAAAGGATTTTTATACTTTTTAGAAATTTTTACATAATTTTTAAAGGCTAAATAAGGCTTTAAAAAAATATGCGGAGGCTCGGGTTCGAACCCGTGACCTCAAACCCAAAGTCCCACACACGAACCAGTAGATCAAAGGCCTCAGCCGCGTTATAACACAGCTTTTAAATCTTAAAACCCGTCTTAAACAAATCCCCCAATTTGACATAAACCCTAGTTTCGAAATCAATCCAATTGACCACGAATCCGATGATGTTAATACTTAAATTCATAGGGCTTTTGTTCATCAATCAAAATCGAGCTAATAGGTGTGTTCAATTGCTTGTTAATCAATCCCGAATCCAAAATCCCCAAATTCCAAACCATATAAACCCTAGAATTGAAATCCACCAAATTGAATCCCAAATCGATGTTGTAATCGATTGAAAGCATAGGGCTTTCATTCCTAGACTAAAATCGAGTTTAAACATGTGTTTAATTACCTAATTGGTGACGGATTGAAAACGATTAGAATGAAGAACAGGTCGCGACACTTTTGATCGATTGATGCTTCAATACTTGATGAAAATCAAATTAAATCGATAGGAAGCTTCGTATGTCGATCCGGATTAAAAGCCCTTTATCAATTTTAGTTAAAATCGATCGGAGATGGGTTCCTAATCGAGTTGCAGGTCGCGGTCGAGAGGAGATCGAATGGTGTTGTTTTCGATTGTTTTTGATGGAATTGAATTCATAGGAAAGTTGTAAACGATTAAATGATTGTTAGTGTGCCATTAATTCGATTAATTTTTACTGTTAAGTGCGTGATCATGGTGAGTGGTCGGCCGAAAGGTGAAAACCCACTACACCGACTCTAATAATCAAATTGATGTGGGGTACAATGTTCTAATCCCCACTCGAAGGTGTCGGGAAAGTGTAATCGAGTCAAACCGCGTTAATTTTGACCGTGGAGGCTCGCCGGAGGGCCGCCGGCGTCGGCCGTAATAGTGGTGCGACGGGGACGGGGAGAGAGAGACAGATTTGAATTTTTTTTTCATTTTACACAAACAGTCCCTGTGGTTTAATGTTTGTTTAATTTAGGTACAAAACTTGTTAATTTAAGTTTTAAAAATGGCAAAATCACCCCCTGCACTTTTATTATTATTATTATTATTATTGTTATTATTGTTATTGTTATTATTATTATTATATATTTTTTATATGGGTATTATAATTCTACCCCCCTTAAAATAATTTCATCCACGAAATTGCTAGGTACAGATCGAACAAGATATGACATAACGTACACGGAGTAGTAAAATCAACTAGTGAACGAAATCACTCACCATTATTCAATTGCTGAAACAGAATCGATTCGGCAGACAAAATCGTATAAGAGATGACTAATGTGATATTCAAGAAACAGATAACTGATAACTTCATAACTGATAACAGAAACAAATAAAAGATAATAACTAAGAGGTAAATAGATACGGATATTGAGAACGGATTTAATCTTCTACCTCCCATGTAGCTTCACGTTCGGAATGGTTTTTCCATAATACTTTAACAAAAGGGATAGTTTTCCTACGCATAATGCGTTCTTGTCGGTCAAGTATGGCCTCGGGTTCTTCCTCGAACGATAAGTCTTCACGAATCAAATGAAGTGGATAGTTAACCACATGAATAGGATGATAATTGTATCCCCTTAAAAGAGATACATGAAAGACGTTATGCACATGTGACAGTTGAGGTGGTAAAGCCAAACGATACGAAACCTCGCCAACTCTTTCTAGGATTTCAAAGGGTCCGATAAACCGTGGACTAAGTTTCCCTTTTAGACCAAAACGTCGTACACCTTTGCAAGGCGAAACCTTCAGGAATACTTTGTCACCGACCTTAAACTCCAAAAGTCGACGGTGTCGGTCTGCATAGCTTTTCTGTCTACTTTGAGCTTCCTTTAACTTTTCTCTAGCAATAGCAACTTTCTCATTCGTGATTTGAACTAACTCGGGTCCTTCAATGATTCTCTCACCGACTTCTTCCCAACAAACAGGTGCTCTACATTTACGACCATACAATAATTCGAAAGGTGCCATGCCAATGCTAGCTTGCCAACTATTATTGTAAGCAAACTCGACCAAACACAAGTACTCATCCCAGTTCCCAGTCCACTCTAAAGCACAAGCTCGAAGCATGTCCTCAAGTGTCTGAATAGTACGCTCCGACTGACCGTCAGTCTGAGGATGAAACGCCGTACTAAACCTCAACTTGGTACCCCAGACAGCTTGCAAACCCTTCCAAAAACGAGAAGTGAATCTCGGGTCTCGATCAGACACGATAGACATCGGAGTGCCATGAAGTCTAACAATTTCTTGTGTAAACACTTCAGATAGTTTGCTAACCGAAAATCCTTGCTGAATTGGGAGAAAGTGAGCCGACTTTGACAATCTGTCAACTACAACCCATATTGCATCATTCTTCTTAAATGTCCTTGGCAACCCTATCACAAAATCCATGGAAATATCATCCCATTTCCATACAGGAATAGGTAGCGGCTGAAGCAACCCACGGATTTCATCTTCTACCTCCCATGTAGCTTCACGTTCGGAATGGTTTTTCCATAATACTTTAACAAAAGGGATAGTTTTCCTACGCATAATGCGTTCTTGTCGGTCAAGTATGGCCTCGGGTTCTTCCTCGAACGATAAGTCTTCACGAATCAAATGAAGTGGATAGTTAACCACATGAATAGGATGATAATTGTATCCCCTTAAAAGAGATACATGAAAGACGTTATGCACATGTGACAGTTGAGGTGGTAAAGCCAAACGATACGAAACCTCGCCAACTCTTTCTAGGATTTCAAAGGGTCCGATAAACCGTGGACTAAGTTTCCCTTTTAGACCAAAACGTCGTACACCTTTGCAAGGCGAAACCTTCAGGAATACTTTGTCACCGACCTTAAACTCCAAAAGTCGACGGTGTCGGTCTGCATAGCTTTTCTGTCTACTTTGAGCTTCCTTTAACTTTTCTCTAGCAATAGCAACTTTCTCATTCGTGATTTGAACTAACTCGGGTCCTTCAATGATTCTCTCACCGACTTCTTCCCAACAAACAGGTGCTCTACATTTACGACCATACAATAATTCGAAAGGTGCCATGCCAATGCTAGCTTGCCAACTATTATTGTAAGCAAACTCAACCAAACACAAGTACTCATCCCAGTTCCCAGTCCACTCTAAAGCACAAGCTCGAAGCATGTCCTCAAGTGTCTGAATAGTACGCTCCGACTGACCGTCAGTCTGAGGATGAAACGCCGTACTAAACCTCAACTTGGTACCCCAGACAGCTTGCAAACCCTTCCAAAAACGAGAAGTGAATCTCGGGTCTCGATCAGACACGATAGACATCGGAGTGCCATGAAGTCTAACAATTTCTTGTGTAAACACTTCAGATAGTTTGCTAACCGAAAATCCTTGCTGAATTGGGAGAAAGTGAGCCGACTTTGACAATCTGTCAACTACAACCCATATTGCATCATTCTTCTTAAATGTCCTTGGCAACCCTGTCACAAAATCCATGGAAATATCATCCCATTTCCATACAGGAATAGGTAGTGGCTGAAGCAACCCACTAGCTCTTTGATGCTCAATCTTGACCTGTTGACAAGTAAGGCAACGGTTAACATACTTAGCCACATCCTCTTTCATTCCATTCCACCAAAAGTTCTGACGAAGATCACGATACATCTTAGTAGATCCTGGATGGATAGAGAACGGAGAACTATGTGCCTCAGCTAATAACGATTCTCGTAGAGAAGAATCATTAGGCACACATAAACGTTTACCACACCAGATTACTCCATGCTCATCTACTCTGAATTCTGATTGTTTACCAATCTCCACATTCTGTAAGATTGCCCAGAGTTCACCATCGTCTTTCTGTGCGTTCTTAATCCGGGATATTAAGTCTGACTCAATCTGGAGTGTAGCGAGATATCCGTTGCTCTTGCCAATATGTAGGCCAATACCCAATCTATCGAGGTCGGTAATGTTCTGAGGCTGTAGCTGTAGGGAGGCTAGAGTTCCTGAGCTCTTCCTGCTAAGAGCATCAGCTACCACATTGGCCTTTCCCGGATGATACTGAATGTTGGCATCATAATCTTTTAACAACTCTAACCATCTTCTCTGCCTCATGTTTAGTTCTTTTTGTGTGAAGATATATTTCAAGCTCTTGTGATCAGTAAAAATATCACAAGTCTCTCCGTAAAGATAGTGACGCCATATTTTCAACGTGAAAATAACAGCAGCGAGTTCAAGATCATGCGTAGGATAATTAACCTCGTAAGGTTTCAACTGCCGTGAAGCATAAGCAATGACCTTACCGTGCTGCATTAGCACACATCCAAGTCCCTTTTAGAGGCATCGCTGTAAATCTGATATCCACCCGTGCCCGATGGAAGTGTGAGAACAGGAGCAGACACCAATATTTTCTTGAGCTCTTCAAAACTTTTCTCTCGTTCATCATTCCAAGAGTACTTAACCCCTTTCCTTAACAGTTGCGTAAGGGGTAGAGCTATAATAGAAAAACCTTTGACAAATCTACGGTAGTAACCAGCAAGGCCAAGGAAACTACGGACTTCTGTGGCTGAGGTAGGTCTAGGCCACTTAGTGATCACCTCTATTTTAGCAGGGTCCATCATAATACCATCCGCAGAAACGACATGACCCAAAAAGGCAACCTTGCTCAGCCAAAATTCACACTTCGAAAATTTAGCATAAAGCTTCTTTTCACGTAGTGTTTCGAGCACGATACGAAGATGATTCTCATGCTCCTCCTTACTTTTAGAATAAATTAAGATGTCGTCGATAAACACAATGACGAACTTATCGAGGAACTTGTGAAAGACTCGGTTCATTAGGTCCATGAATACGGCCGGGGCATTAGTTAACCCGAACGGCGTAACCAGGAACTCATAGTGACCATACCGAGTACGGAAGGCAGATTTAGGGACGTCAGACTCCTTGATCTTTAACTGATGGTAACCAGACCTCAGATCGATTTTAGAGAAACACTTTGCACCCTGAAGCTGATCAAATAAATCATTAATACGAGGCAGAGGGTAACGATTATAGATAGTGATCTTGTTGAGTTCTCTGTAGTCAATGCAGAGTCTCAAAGAACCATCTTTCTTCTTCACGAATAGGACCGGTGCGCCCCAAGGTGAGACGCTTGGTCTAATAAATCCCAAATCTAATAATTCCTGTAACTGCTTCTTTAACTCTTTAAGCTCCATAGGTGCCATATGATACGATGCCTTAGAAATCGGCTCAGCACCTGGAATAAGATCAATAGTGAATTCTACCTCACGATCTGGTGGAAGTCCGGGTAACTCCTCAGGAAACATGTCAGGAAAATCACATACAATCGGATAATCAGATATGTTCGGCTTTTCAGAAGATGTAGCTTTCACTGAAGCTAGGAATCCCACGCAACCGTGCGATAAGAGTTTCTGAGCTTTAAACACAGAGATGATTTTCAACGATTTCCAAGGCCGAGTCCCTTGATAAACGAGCTCAGGGCATCGAGGATTTCCAAATAAAACACGACGAGTCTGGCATTCAATAGTAATGTGATGTCGAGTTAACCAGTCCATACCAAGTATGACATCAAAGTCACTCATTTGCATTGGAAACAAATCAGCCTTACGAATAATAGACTCGATTCTGATTGAACAATCTCTATAGACATGCGAGATAATAGTTGAATCTCCTAATGGAGTAGTAATAGCCAAAGTGTGCTCTAAAGCAGTCGGTGCAGTCATTAAGTACTTAGCAAACAGAAGAGATACGACAGAATGCGTAGCGCCCGTATCAAATAAGACATAAATATCCCGCTTTCCTATGCAAAGGGTACCGGAGATCATACCTAGGGCGTTTATTATCAGTATCGGATAAGACATATATATGTATATAATACGTTGCTAACTAAGGGGTCAGAAATATACCTGGTGCGTTAGCTGCTTCATTTGCAGTGAGCGCAAAAACTCGTCCTCCAGTTGCAGGTTTAGCTTGATTCCCTCCAGCGTTATTACGAGGGTCGCGCTAAGGGCAATCCCTAATCATGTGTCCTGCACGTCCGCATCTGAAACATAATCCTCCGGCCAGACGACAAGCTCCCTTATGAAGTTTCCCGCATGTGTTACACTGAGGGATAGCATTCCGATCCTGATTAGGGTGCTGCTGATTTTTTGGTTGAGCACGAATAGGAGCCTGCTGAGTCTGATTATGAGTTGATTTCTAGTTTTGGTCTCGATTCTTCCATGATCGAGAGTTATTGTTGTTGTTGCGATCAAAACGGTTTCGACTGTCTCGTGGTGGTGAAGACTGATTCTTATTCGTATGAGAAGAAGACTGATCCTGGTCATTCTCTCTGGGCCGCTTGCGGTTATCATCATACGACTTCCTTCCATTCTTCTTATCATTATATAGATTTTTAACAGCATCAACCACTTCATTAATATCCTTAAACTGATGATTCAATATAAACTTTTGATCTCTTTCACATATGGCCCACTGAAAATTTTCTGTCTGCTCATGCTGTGAACCTGCAGATGCACCAAGAAAACTCACTAACCGCGTAAATCATGTCTTGAAATCTGTTATGTGCTCGTCATCCCTCTGTCTAATATTGGCATATTGTCTACGATACTCAGTGCGGTCCGCAGCAGTGAAGTATTCCTCATAAAACATTCCTCGAAATTTATCCCAAGGAAGTGTAGCTGCATATTCGTTTCCTCCTCTAGCTTGTTTCACAGTCATCCACCATCTGTGAGCATCATCTTCTAACTTGTATGTAGCCAACCTTACTTTGTATACGTCCTTAACACCAAGTACCTCAAACAATTTCTCAATATGACTGATCCAGTTTTGCACCTCGACCGGATCATTGGAAGTACTGAAAGACTTGGGCCTTTGCTTCTGAAAACGTTCCAACCAGACATGAATACCATCACGGGGTGGTGCTGTATTATCACCGGA
Organism: Flaveria linearis; assembly: GCA_024085815.1. Classification (NCBI taxonomy): domain Eukaryota; kingdom Viridiplantae; phylum Streptophyta; class Magnoliopsida; order Asterales; family Asteraceae; genus Flaveria; species Flaveria linearis. The sequence goes on along the minus strand of CM044017.1, from coordinate 57,606,035 downwards.
AGGTGCTCCTGTGTTGTTCCCGCCAGAAGGTGGCTCTGAGTTATTTCCACCGGGTGGAGGTCCTGTGTTGTTTCCCTCCGAATTTGCCTGTTGCATCTGCTGGATGACTGTTTGAGCAGTCTGAGTCATCAGGTTAGGGAGTATTCCAGAAATAGCAGCGTTTACAGCATTAGCAATGAGGGTTTCAAGAGGAGTATCAGATGATGGGCCATTCGACTTATTGCCACGTCTCTTAGGAGCCATCTGAAATGAAGATACACGTGTGAATACTGGAATTTAGATTGGGAACAAAGTTAGATCCTAACCCAACGTCTACCCATTACCTCACAAGTTTATTTTAATGTTTAAGTTTTCTACAGAAAAGAGCCTTTGCTCTGAAACCATAACTGTAACACCCCAACCCGGAGAGGCTGACGTGTCACTATTACAGATATCAAATCAAAAACCATTTCACGATATTAAAGAGATTATCAAAAGAAATAAATTCAAGCAAACCCCATAATCCGAAAGAACCTAATTAAGTTATTCATTACATCGAATAAAGAAAATACAATCTTGATCTTCAACCACTCTTCACTGATTTCCTGGAACCCCTGATTACCTACAATCAAATAATAAAACACCACAAAAGAAAATACGGCTGAGCCAAAAGTTGCTCAGTGACGGAAATAACCATAGTAATGATAAAAGCATAAAATACTTATATCTGAATACTGAACGGATCATATGATACTGAAACGGAAATCTGAATCTAACATATAATACTGATACTGAACTGAACATGTAATACTGAACTGAACTGATCTACACGACGCGTATATACAAACAAAATAAGTCGTGTAATATAAGAAGTACCCAGAGGCAAAACTGAACTGATAAGTACATAGCTAGCTAGACTATGCACCAATGAGATGGTGTGTGGGGCGTACACACATGATTCCATCCCCCGGAACTGAACTGAACTGAACTGAACTAGGATCGATCCATCCGCCTCCCAGATATTATGGCCAAAGTACTACCTGAGTACTAACGTGTTAACGGAGACGCCGTGAACTATTTATTACACACCGTCACGAAAAGTGTCACATCATTGACGCCACAATGACATTTCGGAGAGCTCGGGTAACAGAGTATCAATCAAATGGTAGTACAACTACCAACATATAACGTATCAATAGAACATTTATAGGAACATGCAATAATGAGCACAAACTTATAAAATATATATTGCATGCTGTAAGCCTTCAACAAGTAAAATTAACAAGTCGAACGAGTCATAACATAACAAATAATGTTAGACGACTAGTAAAATACCAAAGACCAAACGAGTCATATTAACGGAAACAACGTATCAAAATCTGTACTACAAAGTAACGGAACAGAATTTATACTATGATAAAGATAACCAAGAATCCGTACCTTATACACGAATGACAATAATCAAAAAAGGTCTAGGCTCGGTTAACGCCGCGAGAACCTACGATAACGAAACGCAAATTATAATCTAAAAAATTCCAGTTCTGCCCCTGTCTTTTCGCACTCGTTAAAAATACTAAACGACGTTTAAAAATTCTGAAAATCTCCAGTTTACTATATTAGTGGTTTTTGAACAACTTTCATTTATAAAAGTTTCTGATTTGGATTACCAAATATGAGAAAAACGTGGATCTTTACAGCTGCGCAGAACTGCTAGCTGTTACGAAAACGACTGTTTGGAGGTCTAAACGAATGAGTTTTTCGATGTTTTATATATCAACGGATTCGTATTTCGACGAACTTCGTCATGGACATAAAGGTTAACTTATTTGAATCTGTTATGAAAGAGTTATGCTCTCTGTAAGTTGGCTGTAAAAATACGAGCTTAATTCAACAAAGTAACCTATTTATAACGTTTGTTAATAATATAAATATAAATTGTCAAGGTTTTTAACAACTAATTTACAGGAAATTAGTTAGGTACCTTTATAAAAGAAATCTTATATTTAATATGATTTTTACCATTTATTTAAAAGATTCCATAAAAAAAATAATTAAACTAAATGTCTTTGTTATATTGTTTTATAAAGGTTTAAATCTAAAGAAAATTACAGAAACTAAGGTTGATGATCTTAAAAATAAACGGAGTTTATAAAAGGATTTTTATAATTTTAGAAATTTTTACATAATTTTTAAAGGCTAAATAAGGCTTTAAAAAAAATATGCAGAGGCTCGGGTTCGTACCCGTGACCTCAAACCCAAAGTCCCACACACGAACCAGTAGATCAAAGGCCTCAGCCGCGTTATAACACAACTTTTAAATCTTAAAACCCGTCTTAAACAAATCCCCCAATTTGACATAAACCCTAGTTTCGAAATCAATCCAATTGACCACGAATCCGATGATGTTAATGCTTAAATTCATAGGGCTTTTGTTCATCAATCAAAATCGAGCTAATAGGTGTGTTCAATTGCTTGTTAATCAATCCCGAATCCAAAATCCCCAAATTCCAAACCATATAAACCCTAGAATTGAAATCCACCAAATTGAATCCCAAATCGATGTTGTAATCGATTGAAAGCATAGGGCTTTCATTCCTAGACTAAAATCGAGTTTAAACATATGTTTAATTACCTGATTGGTGATGGATTGAAAACGATTATAATGAAGAACAGGTCGCGACACTTTTGATCGATTGATGCTTCAATACTTGATGAAAATCAAATTAAATCGATAGGAAGCTTCGTATGTCGATCCAGATTAAAAGCCCTTTATCAATTTAGTTAAAATCGATCGGGGATGGGTTCCTAATCGAGTTGCAGGTCGCGGTCGAGAGGAGATCGAATGGTGTTGTTTTCGATTGTTTTTGATGGAATTGAATTCATAGGAAAGTTGTAAACGATTAAATGATTGTTAGTGTGCCATTAATTCGATTAATTTTTACTGTTAAGTGCGTGATCATGGTGAGTGGTCGGCCGAAAGGTGAAAACCCACTACACCGACTCTAATAATCAAATTGATGTGGGGTACAATGTTCTAATCCCACTCGAAGGTGTAGGGAAAGTGTAATCGAGTCAAACGCGTTAATTTGACCGTGGAGGCTCGCCGGAGGGCCGCCGGCGTCGGCCGGAATAGTGGTGCGACGGGGACGGGGAGAGAGAGACAGATTTGAATTTTTTTTTCATTTTACACAAACAGTCCCTGTGGTTTAATGTTTGTTTAATTTAGGTACAAAACTTGTTAATTTAAGTTTTAAAAATGGCAAAATCACCCCCTGCACTTTTATTATTATTATTATTATTATTATTATTATTATTATTGTTATTATTGTTATTATTATTATTATTATTATATTCTTTTATATGGGTATTATACTGACCGTCTGTCTAAGGGTGATATGATGTACTAATGTGTAGCCTCGTCCCCATTGCATCATGAAATCTCTTCCAAAACTTGGAGGTAAACCGGGTGTCACGATCAGACACAATAGACACCGGTACACCATGACGAGCTACAATTTCCTTGATGAACAGATCCGCCAATCTTTCAGATGAGTACGTTTCGCGGATCGGTAGGAAGTGGGCACTCTTCGTCAGGCGGTCAACTATCACCCATATAGCATCATACCCTTTAGAGGTACGTGGTAACTTCGTGATGAAGTCCATAGTGATGTGCTCCCACTTCCACTCAGGTATATCCAACGGCTGGATCTTCCCGTACGGTTTCTGGTGTTCTGCCTTTACTTGTAAACAAGTTAGGCACTTACTCACGTACTCCACTACGTCACGTTTCATACCCGGCCACCAGAAATCCTTCTTCATATCATGGTACATTTTGGTAGCACCGGGGTGAATGGAGTATCGAGTCTTATGGGCTTCGTCCATTATCTTTCCTCGTAGATCCCCGTATCGAGGAATCCACATCCGCCCAAATCGGGTCTTAACACCAAGAGTGTTCTCACCCAATTCCGTAACCAGACCTCTCATCCTTTCGGAGTTAAGACGATCTTCTTTCAAGGCCTCGTCTTGGAACTCCTTAACCTGTGTCATCACATCTGAGGTCATGATTAACTGATAAGCCTTCACCCGAATCGGCTCAGGCCTTTCTTTTCGGCTAAGGGCATCGGCCACCACGTTGGCCTTGCCCGGACGGTAATGGATTTCGCAATCATAATCCTTCATTAGTTCTAACCATCGCCTCTGCCTCATGTTCAGATCTTTCTGCTCGAAGAAGTACTTCATGCTTTTGTGGTCGGTGAAGATGGTGCACTTCGTCCCGTATAGATAGTGTCACCAAATCTTCAACGCGAAGACCACCGCAGCTAGTTCTAGATCGTGCGTGGGATAGTTGACTTCATGGGTCTTCAGTTGTCGAGATGCGTAGGCTATCACCCTTCCACGTTGCATCAATACGCAACCTAGCCCAGAATAAGATGCATCCGAATAGACCACTAAGTCTTCATTTCCCTCGGGCAATGTCAAGACAGGAGCTTGTGTTAGTCTCGTCTTCAACTCCTCAAAGGCCGTCTCCTGCTCTCGACCCCACACGAATTTCACATCCTTGCGAGTCAACTTAGTCAAAGGTGAGGCTATCTTGGAGAAGTCTTGAATAAATCTCCTATAATAGCCCGCCAATTCCAAGAAGCTACGAATCTCGGATGGCGTCTTTGGTGATTTCCATTGCATCACAGCCTCAACCTTTGCTGGGTCCACCATGATTCCCTCTGCATTTACCACGTGACCCAGAAATTGCACCTCGCGTAGCCAAAAAGCACATTTGGAGAACTTAGCATACAGCTTCTCCCTTTTCAAGGTTTCCAACACTTCCCGAATGTGACCGGCATGCTCTTCTTCGCTCCTCGAATAAATCAGGATATCATCGATGAACACAATCACTGATTTATCTAACATTGGCCGACACACTCGGTTCATCAAATCCATAAAAGCAGCTGGCGCATTGGTCAACCCAAAAGACATGACGAGAAACTCGTAGTGACCGTAGCACGTCCGAAAAGCTGTTTTAGGAATGTCCTGCTCCTTTACCTTCAATTGATGGTAGCCAGATCGAAGATCTATTCTCGAGAACCAACTGGCACCCTGGAGCTGGTCGAACAAGTCGTCGATTCTCGGTAACGGATACCGATTCTTTATTGTCAACTTGTTCAATTCACGGTAGTCGATACACATTCTCATGCTACCGTCCTTCTTTTTCACAAATAAGACCGGAGCACCCCAAGGAGAGATGCTCGGTCTAATGAAGCCCTTGTCAAGCAACTCTTGCAGTTGCTCCATCAACTCCTTCATTTCTGTCGGAGCCAATCGATACGGTGCTTTAGCAACAGGTTGGGCACCAGGTATCAAGTCAATTTGAAATTCGATTTCGCGGTCAGGTGGCAATCCCGATAAGTCTTCTGGGAATACATCTGGAAACTCACACACAACCGGAACGTCAGATAGTTATGGTGTTGGCGTTTCCACATCCCTTACATAACATAGGTAGGCGTTGCACCCACGCCTCATGCACTTCCCCGCCACCGCCATCGAAATCACCTTCGAAATCATCGTTACCCGATCACCGTATATTGTCACCAGACTTCCGTCAGATGCCGTCAATCTAATCATCTTCTTTTGACATACGATATTCGCTTCATAGGTTGCCAACCAATCCATCCCTAGTACTACATCAAATCCACCTAGGGGCATCACATGTAATCTAGCAGCAAACCTATGACCTTCTAATTCTATGGTACAGTCCTCTATCACATCGGTAACTCTAGTGGACTTACCAATAGCGGTTTCTACTTCAAAGGGCTCACTAATGCATTTACTACTAACAGGCAACTTAGCACCGAAAGTAGCAGAAATGAAACTCTTACTAGCACCAGAATCAAATAACACAGAAGCAAGAGTTTGATTTACTAGAAACGTACCTGACACCACATCGGGGTCCGTCCTAGCCTCCTCTCTGGTCATGGTGAAAGCTCTGGCACTTGCCTTCTGCCCTTCAGTCCCGGCCGTCTTCTTTGCCCCGGAACTCTCCGCCCTCGGCTTTCTGCAGTCTTTACTCATATGGCCCGCCTCACCGCAGGTGAAACACCTCGGCTCCTTACAGTCTTTCAAGATGTGGCCCGGCTTCCCGCACCTGTAGCACACCTTGAGCCCCATTCTGCACTCACCCGTATGCTCCTTCCCGCATTTGCCACACCTTTTGGGCCCTGAGTTTGATGGCCCCACCCTACGGTCATCCACTCTCATCCTTTTGTTGTTCGGGGTAAAGCCACCACGCCCGAACCGCTTCCCATTCCAGTTTCGGTCACCCCCACCAGCCTTCTTCACCTCTGCATCCGCTACCTCCCTCTCATCATAGAGCCTCCCAGCCAAATCCACTGCCGACCTAAAAGTGCTTGGTCGTGCAGCAATCAAATGCCTACGAATGTCGGCTGGCAGCCCCTGAACGTACCGGTTAATCTTGCGAGATACCGGTGTCACCTGATCCGGCACCAGCCTCGCCATCTCATTGAATTTAGTAGTGTACTGCTGGTGGGTCAGGGTTCCCGTCTCGAGTTGCAGGAACTCCCTCTCAATCTTATCAAGTTCCCTGTGGGGGCAGAATTCCTCAACTACCAGCTTCTTCAACTCGGGCCACTTCATCTTGCCTATGGCCCTGCTGCCCTCAGCTTGGACAATATTGTCCCACCAACATAGTGCTGAGTCAGTAAAGGAGTGGGTGGCAAACTTCACCTTCTGATCCTCCCGGCACTCGCTGATCTCGAGTACCGCTTCCATCTCCCTCACCCAACGGTGGGCAGCAACAGCATTGCCATTTCCATCAAAAGTCGGGGGCTTACACCTCTGGAATGCCCCGTAATTGCATCCCTTGGTCGTCACCCCTACCACATCATCTTCCTCTTCATCAGATACTACTATCTCAGGATCCGGTCGTTCCTCTCCCCCCTTGCTTTCCTTCCCAGTTGACCCTCTCCTGTCCTCCTTCTCCTTTCTCTCCTCATTCCTCACAGCTCGAATAACATCGGTCACTACAGATGGCATAACTGCCTGCAGGACCTGGTGTACCTCATCAGCAATCGCCTCCCTAGCTGAGGCATTCAGGCTAGCATTTTCATTTCCTTCAGTCCGGTCAGGAACCTCAGGGTTCACGGGGGTCGTCTCAGGAGCTTTAGCACCGCTCCTAGTCGTACGCGGACGACCTCTACCTCTAGCAGCCTTAGAAGGTTTCTTCCCAGCCATTTTCCTATGCACTATAAGATTCAAACACTAAAACAGTCATTCAAGGAACAGCTCAGTTTATGTCAAGTATAGTAAGTCCCTAATTACAGTGGCCAGTTGTGATTAGCCACTTACTTTACTTTTCACACCCCAAGCACTCCCTATCCTGACTACATCAGCATCTAAATCTACTAAGAACACATAATCCATATAGCACACGCACATAAAACTGATTAACTTTTTAAGAAAAACAATACCTGATGGCACATGGCTACTCGGGCTGACATCCCTCTTTCCGTCCCATTTTCAGTTTAAGTTAAGGTTTATTTTGAAAATTTACCCGTTTCACTTAAACTTTAGCTCTGATACCAACTTGTAAGGCCCCGTTCCCGGGCACCTCACAGTTGGTCATTCACAGCATAAAACATACATATTATTAAATTAAGCAGCGGAATTAAGTTGGCAAAAACCCTTCATTCATTTTAAACACTGTTGTTAAGCAATACATTCTAGTTCATAAGTCACAAAATAATTAGTCGAATGAATTACAAAACAACAGTATCGTCAAAACATAAATGGATGTCAGTCTTGCCCGCCGTGTAGCCATCCCCGTGTGCCATCCTCAGCAACCTGTTACCTGCCAACTGGAAAATACATAAAAGTCAGCGTTGCTGAGTGAGTTCTAGTTTTATAATTAAAATACTTTGTTTTCATTCAAAAACCGTTCCTCATTTTCATAGGTGATCATACATCGTACGTACACATAGGTATATTTTCATTATCTTCATCATCGTTCAATTCGTACTTTTATTATTCTTCGTCCGGTCTTTTGCAACACATTGTTGCTCACCCATTAGCAATCTCAAGGATTGCAAGACTTTTGGTCTGTTACGACACTGAGTCACTCACCCATTACCAACCTCACGGGTTGTAAGTCTTCTGCGGTCTTTTGCAACACAAAGTTGCTCACCCATTAGCAATCTTAAGGATTGCAAGACTTTTGGTCTGTTGTGACACTGAGTCACTCACCCATTACCAACCTCACGGGTTGTAAGTCTTCTGCGGTCTTTTGCAACACAAAGTTGCTCACCCATTGTCAATCTCAAAGATTGACCCTGTGTGCATCCTTCGGGGTAGCGAACCCGCATCACAGTTGAGCTAACACCTGCCAGGGGTGTGCACCTCCATACATTTGCTTGCAAGCCTTTCTTATGTTCATTTACATTCCATTCTTCTTTATCATTAATCTTTCACTTTATTAATGATAATAATTCCTGTCTTGATCATGATCATTCCACGTAAAGTCATACAATATTATTATTAATAAGCATATTAATAATAATAATAAGCATATTAATAATAATAATACTAATAATATCAATAATAAGCTTAATAATAGCCCTAATCATAATATTAATTAGAATATTAAGAAAAGGGATATTATTACATTCAAACATAATCATACGCGTATAATAAAGTCCTAGTCAACATTCATGCGAAAACCCTACTGCACAGTCTCCAGGAAAATTCCGTTAAAATTTCTAAGTGTTGGGCGTAAGAGCCCTGTTCAGTCGTTTCACCACTGTCGGACATACCAGCTTACACTTGGAAAATTTTCAACCCTGGTCGTATGAGCACTGTTGGGCGTATGAGCCCTGCTCAGTCGTTTTACCTTATACTTAGAAAATTTTTCCTAGTCATACGACCACTGTTCAGTCGTTTCATCCCCCATACTTAGGAAATTTTACTAGTCATACGACCACTGTTCAGTCGTTTTATCCCCCATACTTAGGAAATTTTTACAGACTTATGAGTACTGTTGGGACATATGAGTACTGTTGGGACATATAACCCTTAAAATATTTCTAAGGCAAATTTCATGGGCGTATAAGTACTATTTAGACATATTACCTTGTACTTGGTTTTCTAAGTCAAAATTTCAGACATATGACCACTATTTGGCCTTATTAGACGTATTAGCAGCCTGTTCATGTGTCTAATTCATATTCCAGTCCCCAAACATCGTAATACCTAGTTCTAAACATATACACACAATTCCAGACATAACTTAGCATAAACATAAACATTCATTCATCCCAAAACATACTCTATGAACATACACATGTACATATCATACGGGTATCATACCCAAATTCATGAAAACATACATACATGCATTTTCCAGCCCTAAATCATTTAAAAACGTGTAAAAAGGGGTCTAGAAACTCACCTTTGTTGTTTCTTGAATTTCACACTCTTCACCCGAGCTTCTTCAACCAATTCCAACACTTTGAAACCTTTTAACACGCATTTGAACACGTAGAAACACACATAAGCATTTAACCGAGGCTAATCTAGCCAAGATCAACTTAAAAACATTAAACCTTACCTAAAAATCGAATTCTTCTTCTTGTTCTTCAAAAACCCGAAAGTTTTTCTGCTTTCTCTCTCTAAAAATCCGAATAAGAAAAGTGTGCAGAAGGTTATGGGCGACCATATCGCCTTTTACACCAACTTTTCAAGATTTTATCATCTTTTTCACTTTTGGTCCCTCACTTTGGGGTTGACTTTCTTTTTCCCCCTTTTTCTTCCTCGTTTATTCTTTTGTTTCTTTAAAAGAAATATACGGGTGTTACAGTTTCACTGCCAGTTTCGCATGACAGTTTCGCTGCCAAAATCGCCCAACTTTCATTGGAATTTCCTAGATTCGCTAAATCTAAAGACCTACCTTTGCACTTGCGAAACTACCTACGAAACTATAATTTTGCAGGAAGGATATTGCCTTAGTTTCATAGGATGAATCAATAGTTTCATAGGAAGAATTAGCAGTTTCGCTGGACGTATAAAAATGACGAACCAGCTCGTTTTTAACCCAAAATCTCAACTTTTTATGTCCACATCCTTAGTTTTCCATCTATGAAACTATATCTAAGCTTTTTACATGATTTCATACGTAAAAAATATGACCTTTATATGATTCTTTGCAACTTTTCAAAACCTAAAATCCTAGAAACCAGGTTTAACCTACAGAGGCATTTAGAGGATGATTTCTACCTGAATTTCTTGCTTATTTTTCATGATTTGAGGCTCTAACACTCAGATCTTCAAATCCTTAAACAACGAAACTCAAATTCTTGAGTTTTCTTCACTTTCTCTCTCTACTCTCTCTCTATATAGAAAGTTAGTTAGGGTTGCAAATGAGAAAAATTATGACGGTTAGGTGGTTTAAGTGGCTGATTATGGGTCTTTAACCACTTAAATCTTTTTGCCCATAAGACTAATTTGGCCCATAACCCATTTCTTTCCTTTATTTTTATTAAATATCTCTTAACAAAGTTCATTATAATTAAATGGCTTGTTTCGACTTTTTGGGACGTTACAATACCTAGCTAGTTTGCTACTTAAGCACTCTTTTGTCTCAATAATAATGATACTAGTAAACTAAACTTGTCATGCTTACAAATTAGCTTTTAAAAGAAAAGTTAAAAACGTATTTATAAAAAGATATAACACCGTGATTAACAATAGCAAATAAAAATATTGAGATTTGAATTCAAACATACAAATCAACAAAGAGATTGGGTCAAATACAACTAATTAAACTTGCTTTGAATAGGTTGTCATTAGAAGTTTAGAACATCTAGAAATGGTTGTAAAAGAATAACTCAAATAAAAAATTTTCAAAAAGAGTAAGCTTAGACTATGTAACTGAATAAAGAGATAAAAACAAAACATTTAATCTTATCACCTTATTCGTCCACATGACAACATTTATTGACGACTCCATTGAATCTTAAAATTTTAATAGTCATAGTATAATCTATATTTAATCTAGAATATATAAAAAATAATTTTGGAATTGATATGTGTTATATTATTATTTTTTAAACGTGATAGCGTTTTGTTTATTGTGTTAAATATGTTAGTTCATTAATTTATCAAATTATTGCGTCAAATATGACAAGTTATTGTGTCTAATATGTTAGGTATTATGGTAAATATGTCAGGTCATTATGTCAATTATTTTTTAACATTTGTTATATGTATAGATCATTATGTTTTATAATTTATATCATTTCATGTTAATTTTATCATTGTTTTTATATATTATACTAGATTATAACCCATGTATTACATGGACTGGAATAAATTAAACATATTAAAATCATTAGTTTTATGAAAGATATTATCTTCTAGATGTTATTAGTCATTGGTGAAATAAAATTAGAATGAATATTTAAAATTTATAACAAATAATAAAATTAAAATTATTACTCTATATTTAAAGATAAAATATGTCTGAAATCATATAATTTAGTATATATTAATAAATTATTAAAATAAAAATATTTATATTTTAGATGTTTAATAGATCAGTTTACTTATTTAAAACAATTATCATTTAATATGAAAGCGATAAGAAACACAAATATAGATATATTGTTTTATTTTAATAAAATAGAAAGTCAAATTGATTGTTTTATAATTTTCGTATTTATTACGAGAGAGGGGAGGGAAATTGTTTTTTTTATATGTGTAACACCCGAATTTTTGTAAGGGCCTAAGTGCAAAAAGAGGAAAGAATCTTGAAGAAAAAAGGCTAGGTCCAAAGTTGAGGGGTGCAAAGTGTAAGTTGGTACTAAAAGTCAAAAAGTAAATGTCGATATCTCTTGTAAGGGTTGTTTTGTCAATAATGCAATTATGAGGACTCGTTTGTAAACTCTTGATGTAATTAAATGTTGGATAAGTAATATTAACATAATAAAAAAATAAATATATAATAATAATAATAATAATAATAATAATAATAATAATAATAATAATAATAATAATAATAATAATAATAATAATAATAATAATATAATAATAATAATAATAATAATAATAATAATAATAAGAATGATAATATAATAATAATAATAAAGACAATAAAACTATGAACAATGAAAATAATTATACTAATAATAGTAAAATAATTCTAATAAGTGTTAATATTATCAATAATAAAAGAAATGTAAGTTCTATATTATAATAACTTGTAAATAATGAGTTTTGGGCATAAAACAATAAAAATTAAAATCTCAGGGACCAAAGCGTAACTTATTTTAAAATTAAAATCTAAATTTTAGGCTGCAATTAAAGAAAACGAAACCACAGGGACAAAATTGTAAAATACTTAAAACCCAACCCCCACCCTCTTTCTCTCTCCCCGTGTTTCCGGCAAGGAGTTCCGGCCACCCCGGCCGCGACTCCGGCGAGTCCAAACACACCCAAATAATGCACAGTTCGACTTCAAACTGGTCCCACACGATTCGTGAACTCGTTTTCAACACAATAGAGGGTATTAATTGGACTTTAAACCCGGTTATTACCACCCTCGAACCTGAAACCGATCCCCCTCATTAACTGAATCCGTTTCAGTAGTAAAGCAAGATATTTACCCAATTAATTAAGCATATACGTCCGCACAATCAATTATAAATCAATAATGGGTTTAATTTCACTTGAAACAACAATTGGCATATCAGACTCGATTGGTAACGCCCAACATTAATCTTAGTGCCGTTGAGCACCAAATCGTACAAACTAGTGCTATAAAATAGAGGGCTAATGCCCAAAACAGTTCCTTTAAGCTTTCTGAACTCTCAATTTGATACAAAACACACACACATATCGAATTCACCAATCAAGAACAATCGACTAGTGCCACCTTCTGTTCTATCAAACCACGGTCGTATTCAGGTAATTAAAGGCTGCTATACACGCGATTAATCATAGGGAATCAAAGCCCTATGGTTAATTGGGTTATCATGATCGATTCGAGGTTTAATTCGATTGATTTTGGTATTAGGGTTCTTATGATTTGGGGCTACTTTCTGGGTTTATGTTTTAAAATTGGTTTTCTATTCCTAATACCAAATAGGGCTTAGCCCAACCGGTTCAAACCATGGACTTCTGGGCAGGAGGTCCCGGGTTCGACCCGGGCCCCTGCCATTAATTTTTTTAAAAGGTTATCTTTAACTTTTAATTTCAGAAAATATTTTAAATATTATTATTAACTATATAAAAATCATTTTTAATCAAAAATGAAAAAAAATTATTTTCTTTTTAATTTTATTAGAAATTCACCTCAGAAATTCTTATTTTTATTTTAAAAATTATAAAAAAAGAAATGTTATAAAATACATTTATTATTAATTAGAAATTGTAATAAATCTCATTTAATTTTTAAATAATTTTAATTCAATAAATTCTTTATTGCTATAAAATGTAGTTACAAAATTTGTTTACATATATATATTTTCTAAAAAGATAAATATATATGTACATATTTAGAATGCATACTTATTGTAGTGATTATTTTTAAATCTTTTTAATCTATAAAATTACTACTCTATTAAATAGTAAATAATAATCATTTGATAATAAAAGTTTAACTTTTAATAGTGTTAATCCTTAAAATTCTTAATAAATCATTTAAATATCAAAATAATAACAAATCAAATCTATTTATTAATTTAAAAGTCATGAGTTAAATGGTTTAACACCATAATTATCATGATTAACTTAACACGACGTTAATTTAGATTGAACGTTAGCGAATCCTCGACATTATATACAAGACTTCTTATTATTTGTCATCCTTAATTATCTAAGTGAGTTTTTCCATACCCCTTTTATATATTTTCACACTTTTGGGGTGAAACATGTTAAATTTATGATAAATGCACTTGTAAACCCGTTTGAATCTTGTAAACACTTGGGCAATTCATCTTATTTGTCGAGGTTTGTTGAACTCTTGTAATTACCATGTGATGACTATAATATGTACAATCATTAACTATTGCTAGCCTGACGACATCATATATCTATGGGCCTGACAAGCCTACTTGGTGTTAAACCAAGTACACTTAGCTAATCGTTTAATCTTGTAATCTATCAAGGTTTGATTGTTACATTTGTTCATCCATCCCTAGTTACTTTATTCAATAACCTACGACATGGATTGTCATCTTTTATATATATTTATGTATGAAAACTATGGAAAACTCAACAACTTTATGTTGACCTTTTATTTTTAACATGTTTCAGGAAATGATACTGTTTAGCATGCTTTGAAGACTTGATCACATCTAGGAATGGACCTAGATAATAAATAAATGCCATACATTGTCACATGATGCTGGACCTAGATAATAAATAAATGCCATACATTGTCACATGATGCTATGGAAACTTTTATATTTTTTGTATCTTGGAACTTATGTTATCTTCCTTATTGTATGTCATGAACCTTGGAAATTTATAATAGTGACACTTTTAATTAGCGTTGTGTGGCATGAACAATCTTAACCCTCACATCTCGACGTTTCCGCTGTTATGGTTAGGGTGTGACAGATTGGTATCAGAGTCCATAACTATAGGGATTTAGGTTATTAGAAATGGTGGCCTAGACTATGGTTAAACTAGGGACCCTTTTCGTGGCAATTGCTATGATCTTGTAAGTATGCTTATTATGAAGCATGATCAATTCCTTATGTGTTATTTGCTTATATTTAGAAAATAGTGTCTTAGGAATATACCTTGAACCTTGTAAACCCTAATTATCTAATCCTCTTCTTATGTCTCTACGTTCTACCGCGTCTAATCCTTTCTTAATCTCATTCTTGACTACGTGTGGAAATCTACGCACCCTATCAGGTGGAAAAATTCCTTAGATGATATTTCTAAATCTTGAAAAATCCCATCGAGGTTTTAATTCTAATAGCCTTAGGGAAGTGTGTGACTCATAAACACCTGTATTCTGGATTTTCTAGCAAAAGGCCCTCGGGCTAAGGCAAGCATTTCGTATAAATCTCATTGCGAGACCTGTTATGCTTACCTGGGGCTTTCTGGGATGAGTGCTAAATTATGGTCAACATACACATCTTCCTCGAGGTAATTGGGATTAAGTCACTTCGACATGTCCATGTTCCTATTGGCTATGTGGTACCAAATGGAACCATCTTGGTTATATTTATGAATATAAAAAAATCTTGATTCCTTAAACTGGTTATCTCCGAATACTAATATTTTCTTTATTTATCTTATAGAATGTCTCGTCACCAAGGAAAGCATGCTACCTCCGATCGTAAACTTGCTATGATGATCGCCCGGTAAATGGCTGCTATACTTCCGACAATGGTTGCTGAACTTAGCAGCACCTTAATGGCCAACAACAACAACACCACCAATGGAAACAATAGTGGTGGTGACAACAATGGTCATGGGGAAAATAGTAACAACCAAAGTGGGAATAATCGCCCCTGCACATTCAAGCATTTCAACTCGTGTAAACCCACTAGCTTTAGTGGAAAGGAAGGAGCCACTGGACTTCTCGAGTGGTTCGAAAGTATGGAAAATACGTTTATCGTCAGTGAGTGTCCCGATGAACTCAAGGTCCGCTATGCTACAAGTGTCCTTCAACAACGAACACTCATGTGGTGGAATAGTGAGAAAAGGAACCGTGGGACTAAAGTTGCCTTGGCGTTGCCTTGGGAAGAATTTAAGGACATAATGATCCAAAAGTTCTGCCCGAGGTGTGAATTGCAAAAGCTGGAGGAAGAATTCTGGAACCTTAAGCAAGATAGTGGCAATCACTTGGCTTATTCCACCCGGCATCATGAGTTGAGCATGCTCCTACCTCACATGGTGGATACCGTACCCTGCAACATCGAGAAGTTTATTAAGGGGGTGCCACCTCAAATTCAAGATGCTGCGGTGGGTAGCAGGCCCACAACCTTGGAGGAGGCGATTAATATCACCGCCCAGCTCACTAAAAACCATATTAGGGCTGGTACTTTGATGGTGAAAGGTGCCAAGACTGCTGTGAAGGCGACTCCCAAGGCTATAAAGGAGGAGAAGACCGAGTCCTCTTTCAAAGGCAAGAAGGGCAAGTTCACACCGGCTCGTAATTACGTAGTGACAGCACCAAATGCCCCTAAAAGGCAAGCTGTCATTGCAAATCAAGCCCCCATGGCAAGGGCTTATACTGGGCCGCACCTGATGTGCAATACTTGCAAGTACCATCACGCGAGTAACACTCCTTGTCGAGTTTGCTCGTTGTGCGGGAAGTATGGGCATCTGGTGGCTACTTGCCTTCGTGCCTCGAATAATGCTGCATTGATGACTAATCGAGCCTGCTATAATTGTGGCGAACCTGGGCATTTTCGTCCACAATGTCCTTGCAATATGGGAACTGTGCCACCGGCTCGTGAAGGTCTTTCAACATCAACGACAACCAAGCCTAAGCCAACAATGACGTGGTGAATGGTATGTATCTTGTAAATAGTTGTTATGCTTCTGTACTGTTTGATTCCAGTGCAGATAAGAGTTTCATGTCTTTAGAGTTCGAGGCTGTTCTTTCTAAGCCGCGTCCTAATCTAGAAAGATCCTTTACGGTCGAAGTCGCCCATGGAAAATCGATCATTGACGTTGTAATACGCGATTGTATCCTGAGCGTTAATGAGCATGATTTCCTTATCGATCTTATTCCTATGTAACTAGGGAGCTTCGACGTTATTATCGGCATGGATTGGTTAGCCAAGCAACACGCGGAAATATTATGTTTCAAGAAATAAATTCAAATTCCTTCACCATCGGGTGATACTTTGAAAGTCTTTGGGGAGAGGTCATCTCAAAGACTCAAACTTATGTCTTGCATCAAGGCCCGAAAGTGCTTAAGTAAAACCTACATAGCTTTCATGGCTTACGTAGTCAACACGAAAGCCAAGGGTAAAAAATTGAAAGATATTCCTGTTGTGCGAGATTTTCCAGAGGTGTTTCCCGAGGATCCTAGTGGGTTACCTCCCGTGCAAGAAGTTGAGTTCAAAATCGACCTGATTCCTGGTGCGAATCCCGTGGCTAAGTCACCTTATCGACTTGCACCGTCTGAAATGCAAGAACTAGCTAGTAAACTGCAAGAGTTGACCGATAAGAGTTTTATTCGACCTATCTCTTCACCATGGGGTGCACCCGTGCTGTTTGTGAAGAAGAAAGTTGGTTCTTTCCGTATGGGTATCGACTACTGAGAACTCAACAAGCTCACTATCAAGAACCGATATCCACTTCCTCGAATCGATGATCTCTTTGATCAACTTCAAGGAGCTACACAATTCTCGAAGATCGATCTACATTCTAGATATCATCAACTACATGTTCACTATGATGATATTCCAAAAATCGCTTTCTGTACTCGATATGGACATTGCGAATTCATGGTTATGCCTTTTGGCTTGACTAATGCACCTGCTGTGTTCATGGATCTCATGAATCGAGTATGTAAACTGTACTTGGACAAATTCATGATCGTGTTCATCGATGATATTCTCATCTACTCTAAGACAAAAACCGATCATGAGTTGCACTTGCGACAAGTTCTCGAACTTTTAAAGAAGGAACAATTATACGCCAAGTTCTCTAAGTGCGAATTCTGGCTTGAAGAAGTCCAATTCTTAGGTCATGTGGTGAATAGCCAAGGAATTCACGTCGATCCTGCTAAAATAGAAGCTATGAAAAACTGGTGTGTTCCCATGACCCCAACCGAAGTTCGTTCTTTTCTGGGCGGGTTATTACCGTAGATTCATTGCAAACTTTTCGAAGATTGCTAAACCACTTACGGCGCTAACTCAAAAGAATCGACTTTTTGAATGGGGACCCAAACAAGAAGATGCGTTCGAGGCTTTGAAGCACAAACTGTGTAGTGCTCCTATCTTAACTCTCCCCGATGGAAACGATGACTTCACCGTGTACTGCGACGCGTCTAGTCAAGGTCTTGGTTGTGTTCTCATGCAACGAGGCAAGGTCATAGCTTACGTGTCAAAGCAATTGAAGGTTCATGAAGTGAACTACACAACTCATGATCTTGAACTTGGTGCCGTGGTATTTGCTTTGAAGATCTGGAGGCATTATCTATACAGGACGCAATGTATAGTCTACACCGATCATAAAAGTCTCCAACACGTGTTCAATCAAAAGGATCTCAACATGAGACAAAGACGGTGGATTGAGTTGATTAGTGACTACGACTGTGACATTCGCTATCATCCTGGAAAGGCAAATGTTGTAGCCGACGCGCTGAGTCGCAAGATCCACAACAAGACTGTCTCGCTTCAAGAAATCCGAGATCGAAGGCAGTGGTTTGACACGTTAGGGGAATTTGATACTGAGATTCACGTGGATGTTAACGAGGCTACTATCATGCTTCAAAACATAAGGATTGATAGTGATCTCGAGTTATGCATTCGCGAGGCTCAACAAGCGGTGTCACACCCACAAAATCCGCCTGCAGGGTTTTACCGCGAGGCGCGTGACATACCAGGATCTTAGTCATTAGTTACCAAGAACGACTCTATATGGACTAACATTCAAAACCGAAGTTTAACATTAAACATTGCGGAAGCGTTAAATAAACTAGAAAATTCAAAACATTGTAACATGAGTTGAAAATGCGCAAACATACGCGCCTCAAATATTATGTAAAAACAAAGCAAAAGATATTTAAACAACATAATCCAAACAGTTTTCATAACATGTTGACAACCCAAAGATGCTGACTCGTGAGTGCTCCTAGGCAATTGGCAACCTTAACCTGAGAATAGCATACTAAACAATTCAACACAACGATTGGTGAGTTCAAGAGTTTGCGTTTGTATATAAACCAATAACAATTGCAAAATATAAGTAGTGTATTGTAATAGATAGCTAGTCTATACACAATTAGTAATAATCATAGTGATTTCGTTTTTGAAGCTGACTGTGTTACGTTTGTTTCCTCCTGCCAATACTTACCAGGTCGTGACAATGTTCATTAGGACAAAATTGCACCCGTTTGACCTCGAGTCGCACAGGTGGAGCTCGTCAGACCCAGTAGTACTACCCAAAATTTCCCCGCTAAGTAATTATTAACAAACCGAAAGTGTGAGGGCTTTCCATGGTAATTAGCACTATATTAAGACTATACACAACTCATATAAACAAAGCGTTTGTAAAACCAGTATCCTATCTCCCCCAAAAGAGAGTATGTAAAAAGAGTGGGGCATGAACTCACCTGATGCGCGTAAGAAATACCTAAAGCTTAACTTGACAAGAAAGAGTGGAAAGACAACCTCCAGAGGTTACCTAGAACATACGAGTACATAAGTACGTGTATACAGAATCAAAACGAAACCCTAAATCTCTACAACCAAAGGACTCAAGGTTTTAGAAAGACACACACATTTAACCCAGTTGACCCGTTTGACCCGTTGGTGATATTATAGGTGAAACTTCATTCAAACAAGTATAACAGTACATTATTCATGGTTAACGTACAAGCTGATCACATATGACACTTCATTACCCACAAATACTACCTAGATCATCATACAACCAGATATCATACAAGTCATGCAAATCTCAAACAATTATCATGCTCAGTATAACTATAACACAACTAATGCATCATACAAGGATCAAATCATGCACTATGCCATGTGAAGCCACTCACGACTTCACACCCAAAACCCTGCCAATCCTACTAAGTAGGGGCCTTAGATTCGCACGCATGTATGATGACCATAAACATACCAATTAACATAACTCATATCACCGAAAAATGTTCATTCATGATCAACCATCAACCAATAATAGTCCTAACATACCCATATAACCCATAACCATGAATTCCCACAAACAGGCCAAAACAGATAACTAACCAAATCAACATTCATTCAACCCAACCAATACATTCTACCATATTAGAAATCATCCACGAACATACTAGCATGATCCTAATGTTCCAAACATACTCAAATCATCCTATTCAAGAATTTGTACAATTAAAGTTTCCCTTTTGGGAAAGCACATCCTAAAATCCATCAAACACCCAACTCATTCATGAATTCATCAATTATATACCAATTCAAGTCCATGATAACATCTAGACATGATCAACAATATCTAATCATCATGATTCATCAACCTTCATGACCAAAAGTTTCCACTTTTGGCAAGGTATGAACTAGCCTACATCATGCATAGATTTCTTGTAGCAAAATCATTATCTAATACCCATGAATCATTATCAAGCACATTACATCACCAATCATTACAATTCATCAATATTCAACATCAAAAGTTTCCACTTTTGGCAAACTATGAACTACAACAATCATTCCAAAGTTTCTAGCATTCATATCAACAATTTAGCACCTAATCATCATCATAAACACATCAACAAAACCAATTCATGATCAAATCACCATTTCATGCAAAATAAAGTTACTATTCTTAGTAACCTATGAACAACGCATCATAAACGTAACTTTCTTGCATAATCAACGTTAACTAGCATCAAACTAACCTAACTAACATTACAACATCATCAAACAACAAAGAATTAACATTCAATTGCTCAATTTCAAACTAGGGTTTCGGCCTTATCATAAACACCATAAAAACTTGTAAAAATCTAACCTTTAAACGTGTAATGGCTTGTATTTGAGGATTCTAACTTGTTGCAACCCTTGAAATTATTCAAATTCGTGGTTTATTTCTTGGTTCTTGGCTGAATTCGAAGAGAAGATGGAGAGGGTGCAAGTTCGCGGCTGCAAGGGGGGTTAGGGTTAGGTTTATTTGTTTTGTTTTAATTAAATACTCATATTTACCCTTTAAACCCTGCATTTTGTATTTTTTTTTATAAAACTAAGCTTTAAACTCTTTTTTAAAAGTGTTTTTAACTAAATTAATAAACACATAAAGTAATAATAACAAATATATGTTTTATCTTTACCAAACACAAGACATACGTATTAAATACACACGTTTCCACGTTACACGATAAAATTCACAATTAACATTTAAATCGCGTAAACACATAAGCATAACACAATAATCACATTATTGATTAGATTATTACTAGTTTATCATTGTTAATTATTACTAAGTCACCAACATTCAACGACAACTAGCGTGTGCTCACGACACGTGTATGCAAGACCTAACGAGAACTAACAGAGTTTGGTAACGGAAAATTACCGGATGTCACAAGCGGCGTTAACCGAGGAAGGGAAAGATGAAGATTTGGCGTTAAACATTCAGTCATAATTGGAGACAAAACCAAACGGCATGTGGTATTTCTTGAATCGACTTTGGATTCCGAATCGCAATAATCTCCGTCACTTTATTATGAACGAGGCTCATCAAACCCGATATTCTATTCATCCCGGGACTGATAAGATGTACATGGATCTGCGAGGTCAATATTGGTGGCCAGGAATGAAGAAAGATACCGCGTCTTATGTTTCTAGGTGCCTCACATGTGCAAGAGTCAAAGCCGAACACCAAAGGCCGAGTGGTTTACTTGAACAACCTGAAATCCCTATATGGAAATGGGAACACATATCCATGGATTTCATAACCAAGTTACCACGTACCTCTCGTGGCCATGATAGTATATGGCTGATAGTTGATCGTTTAACCAAAATGGCACACTTCATACCAATACGAGACACTTACAAGGTTTCAAAACTGGCTCGTATCTACATCGATGAAATTGTGAGTCGTCATGGCGTGCCGTTGCATATTATCTCCGATCGCGTTGCTCGTTTTACCTCGCATTTCTGGTCTTCGATGCAAGAACTCTTGGGTACCCAACTGGATTTAAGCACGGCCTACCATCCTTAAACGGACGGTTAAACCAAGCGAACAGTCCAAACCCTTGAGGACTTACTGTGTCTTTATGTCCTTGACTTTGGTGGTGACTGGGACACTCATTTACCGCTAGAGGAATTCTCGTATAACAATAGTTATCACTCAAGTATCAAGATGGCACCATTCGAGGCTTTGTATGGTCGTAAATGTCGTTCTCCAATTTGTTGGACTGACATTGGTGAGAATTTCATCACCGGTCCTGACTTATTCAAGAAACGACATAGAAAGTTTCCAAAATTCAGAATAACCTTGAGGTGGCTAGAAGTCGTCAAAAGAGTTATGCGGATAAAAGACGTAAATTGTTGGAGTTTCAAGTCGACGACATGGTTCTTCTTAAGGTTTCTCCATGGAAGGGTGTTGTTCGCTTTGGGAAGAAAGGCAAGTTAGCCCCACGTTTTGTAGGACCCTTAAAGATTCTAAAAAGAATTGGGAAAGTGGCTTACAAACTTGAACTACCTTCTAAACTTAGCGGGGTTCATCCTGTTTTTCATGTCTCAAACCTGAGGAAATGTCTGGCTGATGAAAATTGTTGGGTCATTATAAGGCTGGTGCAACCAAAACCACTTCACATAGTCATTTTAGTGCTACATTCAAAAGGCTTTCGAAGCTAAGTATGAGATCTTCCGAAGTCTAAAGAAAGAACTGAAGACAAAGTCTGAAGACTTCCGAAGACAAAGTCTGAAGAAAGAACTGAAAACCAAGTCTCCTTCCGAAGACAAAGAAGACTCCAAGCCTCGGAAGAAGCAGTCTTCCGAAGTATAAGTGGCTTCGGAAGAAGTTATTCTTCCGAAGCAATTTATCCTTCGGAAGACATTGCTATGTCCAGTAGACATAAGTACGGTCTCTGACAGTCCGCTGCAGACCTCTGATACAGCATGGCTTCTTCCTAAAAGAACCATGTTGTTGACCATACTTTATTCTGTTGTATAACTTTTTATGATAGTACATGTTACCAACTTTAGTTGGTGACAAAAGGTAAGTCAGGGACATGTCCTGACTACCAAATACCTCACCTATAGTCTTGTAGTATAGATGTTTGGTTAGAGGTTTCCAGCTGGTATCAAAGTATATCCGGCTGTAGGTAGTATTATATATATCTTCTCTTTGTAACTCATTAGGAAGTGAGATCGAGTCCAAGAGTCTTGTAATCCTTTGAGTTGAGAAGCAATATATAAAAGTACCTTGAAAATTTACATCCTGTGTTTATTTACTGCTTGTTACTTGTTATATTGTGATCAACTCTTCATAGACTCTTTCTGAGTGTCGTTCAAGGTGAGTTTGAGAGAAAAACCACTTATTGAGTGACCAACATACGATCCTGCAATTGGTATAAGAGCTTCCAGGCTCTTGATAGTGAGATCTTACCATCCAAATCAACTAGTTTTTCACTCTTCACTACAAACCACTCACTCAAATGGCAGCTCTCACTAAGGCTGATATGGAGACCGGTACCATGACCAAGTCCCCACTGATCACCCCTGAAGACTTTGACACATGGTGCACTAGAATGGAAGGCTTCATCAAGTGTCAAGACTCAAGGATGTGGGACTCCATTGTCAATGGTCCTTTCATACCAAGTACACTTCTGCTACTGGTAATCGCATCATTCCAAAAGATGTTGATGATTACTCAGAAGAAGATAGGAAGAGAATAGAGCTAGATCAAAGGGCTATGACTTCTCTTCAAACTGCTCTCCCAAACTCCATCTACAGAGGCTTCAAGAAGTGCAAGACAGCCAAAGATTTATGGGACGCATTGAAGCTTATGTATGAAGGATCCAAGGAAACCAAAGAGAACAAGAAGGATCTCTTAAAGTAGCAGTTTGAGAACTTTACTTTCAAGGCTGGTGAGACCTTGACTCAACAATACTTCAGGTATGTTGAGATAGTAGATACTCTGGTGGATATTGGAGTAGCTCTTGAGAATAGGGACATAGCTAGGAAGTTCATGTCTTCCTTTCCTAAACTGTGGACACACTATTGTGTTGTGATCAAGAGAACTTTGGACCTTAAGACTCTTTCTCTCACAGAGTTGTATGGTATCCTAAGTGCATTCCAGATGGAGATGAACATGCAGAACTCCTCTGGTCACTCCAATAACCAACTGAGTTCAGCCCTTCATGTGGTTGAAAGGGAAATCACAGAACCACAATATCAGTTGCTGTGTTACCCTGACAACTCATATAGTGGACCCTATATTACTCTACCTGAGACTCCAAAGTCTCAAAAGGTTCAACACAACTCCTTTCAGGATAGTTGTGCCTTTGTCTCTGGAAGTGGACACTCTGGTGATTTTCAATATTGCTTTGATAATCTTGAGTGTTTCAGTCCAGATGATGTGGAGTATGTGGACATTGTCCAACAGATGGCTCTTTTAACTTACAGAGCGAAGAAGTTCTTCAAGAGAACTGGAAGGCAATTCCCTCAAAACCCTGTCAACAGCAAGTTTGGGTTTGATAAGAGCAAAGCAAAGTGTTACAACTGCAACCAACTAGGTCACTTTGCTAGGGAATACAAGGCTCCCAAGAACAACCCGGGAACCCCACAGGCCTCCACACATCCCTCAGCTTCAAAGCATGAAGAGAAATCAACTGAAACAGCTGCAATAGCTCAAGAAGTTGACTGGAGCTTCATGGTACAGGATGTGACTCCCGCTCAAGCACTCATGGCCGGAACAGATGATGATCAGGTATATGAACATCTTTGTACTGCTGCCTGTATTGCTAAAGTTAAACTCTATAAGGATTACAATACGGAAATCAGATCTGATGTTGAGTCTTTAAATATCTTAAAATTTGATTTTAAAAGAGCTGAATCTGACTATCGAAAGAAAATTGAGGAGTTAGAGAAAACTGTGTCTCTTTTAAAACATGAAAAGACCCACTACAAGACTCAAATTAAAGATCTGATATCCAAACTGTCTGAAGTTCAAGCCCAGTTGGTCACTGCTGAGGCTCAGGCCAGGAAGCAAGCTATTGCTGAGAAAAACTTCCAAGCTATTCTTGCATCATCCTCTCACTCCAAAATGTTTTATCAAAACAAAGAAGGGTTGGGAACCAATGGAATAGCTCCACCACACTCTTATGAGTCTATTAGACTACCTAGATGTGGTACTGAAGAGCAAAAGGTTCCAACTGCTGACCCTTCTCCATTGGAACTAGAGGATGAGGCAAAAATAGTGGCCACCACAGGGGAGAAACAGGAAGATACACTCATCTCCACCTGTGAAGAACAAATCCTAACCACTAAAGCAAGAAGAAGCAGAGCTAAAGCTGCAAGAAGGACTGCCAAGAAGGTTGCAGAGTCCAAGCTGAAGATTGACCCAAAGCAAAAGGGTGTCTTCATCTCTGCCGGATTCCAAGTGGTAGGTGCTTCTGATTCAGGAAAGGAGTGTAGTACCAGCACTCCTGTCCTACCAAAGAATCAGAAGTTGAAAGGAAAAGTTGTTGATGAAGAGAAGAGATCAAGAAATAGCAACCGCAAATTCCCAAAAGACTAACATTGCATGTATAATGTGTGGTCTGCACAACCATATGGCTAAAGATTGTTATTACAATCCAGCAAGCACACATTATGCAAATAATGTTAGAAAAGAAGGAGTCAGGGAAGGTTTCTCATTTGGACCATTTCAAACGGTCCAAATGATGAAAAAGGGAAAACTGGTCTCGGAAGCCAAGTTGCTTTCAGAAGAAAGTACTTCTTTCGAAGGGAAAATGGCTTCGGAAGCCAAAGCTTCTAAGGTTTGGAAGAACAAGAAAGCTCCCTTGAAACCATCCCAGAAGAAGACTACTTCGGAAGAAAAGGTGGTGAAGGCTTCTTCCGAAAGAAAGAAGCTTCGGAAGAGACCATGCTGCAAAAGCTTCAACAAGCTCATCCTCAAAGATCAAACAAGGGATGGATTGGAAGATCAAGGAAGATGCTGCAGCCCAAACCTCTTCTTCAACGACCTCTATTGAACCCCAATGCATATCTTTTGGTTCAATTATGTCATTATCTTTGGAAGAGCCCAAGACCAGCAAGGCTTGGGCTTCCAAACAAAACTAATCATCTCATCTTATGTGCAGGAACATCCATTTGACAAGAACAACAATGTCTGGATTGTAGATAGTGGATGCTCCAGGCACATGACAGGGAACAGATCTCTCCTTCAACAATTCCAGAACTTTGATGGAGGGCCTGTCCAATTTGGAGGTGAGACCGGAGGATATATTTCAGGCAGAGGAAATATATCCAATGGCAGAATAAACAATGATAAAGTTCACTTTGTCAAACAGCTTGAACACAATCTGTTAAGTGTTTCTCAGTTCTGTGATCAAAAGCATCAAATGCTTTTCACAGAACATGAGTGCATTATCCTCAAACCAGGGATGACAATTCCTCCTGGAATTGGTGCTTCTTAGATCTCCCAGGAAAGGGGATATGTACAAGCTAGATATGAACAATGCTTCTCCTATGGGTGAAGTATCATGCTTTCTTTCCAAAGCTGATAGTGATGAGTCAACACTATGGCATAAACGTATGTGTCATGTAAATTTTAAGACAATGAATAAATTGGCTAAAAATAACTTGGTACATGGTTTGCCTAAAAAGGATTTTTCTGCAAAGATAACTGTGTTGCATGCCTGAAAGGGAAACAACACAGGACATCTCATAAGTCCAAATGTGTTAACTCTATCACTACTCCATTACACTTATTGCACATGGATCTCTTTGGTCCCACAAGTATAATGAGCATTGGAAGGAAATCATACTGCCTTGTGATTGTTGATGATTTTACAAGATTTACATGGGTATTCTTTTTAAGAAGTAAAGATGAAACTGCTGAAACGTTAAAATCTTTTATTCTTAAAATAGAAAATCAAATTGATCACAAGGTTAAGATCATTAGAAGTGATCAAGGGACTGAGTTTAAGAACTTTGTTCTTGACTCATTCTGTGACTCAAAAGGGATTGCCAGACAATATAGTGCTCCCAGAACTCCTCAACAAAATGGTGTTGCTGAGAGGAGGAATAGGACACTTATTGAGGCTGCTCGAACCATGTTAGCTGATTCAAAATACCTCTAACATTCTGGGCAGAGGCAGTTAGCACTGCATGCTATGTGCAGAACAGGGTTCTTGTAGTTAAGCCCCATGGAAAAACCCCTTATGAGTTATGGAACAAGAGGCCACCGTTCATTGGCTTTCTAAGGTCCTTTGGCTGCAGGTGTACCATACTTAACACAAAAGACAACTTAGCAAAGTTTGCTGAGAAGTCAGATGATGCTATCTTTGTTGGATACTCTTCTAGCTCCAAAGCTTATAGGGTATACAACATTAAGAATCAACAATTTGAGGAGTCATCCAATATAGTTGTTAATGAGCACACTCCTTGTGTTAGGGGGAATGGACCTGATTATATTTTTGACTTAGAATTGTTTCCAAACTATTCTAAACCATCTTGTGAGAATGTTTCAGATGGAACAGGTGCTCAAGGTAATGTGATGATGATGCTAATCAACTGTTTGAGCTACCCAGACCTCTTCCAAATTCTCCAAGAACTGAAAGACAACAAGCTTCAACCATTCACAGATCTGATAGTGTAACTATCTCAAGGAATAATGAAGCTTTAACAAGTGAATCACTTGATGAACCTCAAAGCTCTTCAGGTGATCCATTACAACACCAGGTTGAAGGAAGTAGTATTCTGAAGGAACAGGCAACTGTTAATACTACTTCACGACCAACCATTGATGATGTTTCTCAATCATTCAATCAGTCCTCATTGAATGACTTTGAAACAGCAGCTGGACAGAGTGATCCGGTTCCTGATCAGAATATGTCCAACCTGGACTTATCTCTGCAACTGGAAGTGATTCCTCATCTTAGGATTCACAACACTCATCCAACTGAAAACATCATAGGGAATGTCTCTGAAGGTGTGAGAACAAGAGGGCAAACTCATCATGGGAATGTCTGCTTGTACTCATGCTTCTTATCTCAGATGGAACCCAAGAAGGTGGAAGATGCCTTGAAAGATAGTAGTTGGGTTGAATCGATGCAGGAGGAGCTGCTTCAATTCAAAAGACAAAAGGTCTGGAATCTATGCCCACTACCTTTGGTCAAGTACCCATAGGCACTAAATGGGTATTCAGAAACAAGAAAGATGACAGAGGCTTGATTATAAGAACAAGGCAAGATTAGTAGTTCAAGGATACACCCAAGAGGAAGGAATCGATTATACTGATGTCTTTGCACCAGTTGCAAGACTTGAGGCAGTTAGGATCTTCCTTGCTTATGCTGCATCCAAGAACTTCACAGTCTACCAACTTGATGTCAAGTGTGCTTTTCTATATGGGGATATAGATAGGGAAATCTATGTATGTCAACCTCCAGGATTTGAAGACCCACAGCACCCCAACTATGTGTGCAAACTGGATAAAGCTCTATATGGGCTGCACCAAGCACCTAGGCTTGGTATGAGACCTTGTCTCAGTTTCTCCTGAAGAATGGCTACACCAGAGGTACCATTGACAAGACTCTCTTCATCAGGAAGATTGGAGAGGACATTTTGCTTGTTCAAGTCTATGTTGATGACATCATATTTGGTTCTTCAAATGACCAAATGTGTAAGGACTTTGAGAGCATTATGAAGCAGATTGAGATGAGTTCCATGGGAAAAATGGACTTTTTCCTTGGAATTCAGGTGAAACAGATGAAGGAAGGGTTCTTCATAAATCAATCTAAGTATGTCTCAGACATCTTAGATAGATTTGAAATGAAGGACTGTAAACCAGCCAAGACACCCATACCCAGAAACCATAATCTTTGCCCTGACCTTGAGGGGGAGGATACTGATCAACATCAGTATAGAGCAATCATTGGTTCTCTGATGTATCTCACTGCTAGTAGACCAGATATCATGTTTGCCACATGCATTTGTGCAAGATATCAGGCTGCTCCCAAGGTGTCTCATTTGGCTGCTGTTAAGAGAATCCTCAGATACCTCAAAGGAGCACCTAAACTAGGTCTCTGGTATCCAAGAAATAGTGATTTCAATCTATATGGATACTCTGACAGTGATTATGGTGGCTGCAACATTGACAAGAAATCAACATCAGGAGGATGTCAATTTCTTGGTGGAAGGATTATCTCATGGCAATGCAAGAAACAATCCGTGTCTCTACATCAACTGCTGAAGCTGAATACATTGCTGCTGCTAGCTGCTGTGCTCAACTGCTATGGATTCAAAATCAGATGTTGGACTATGGATTCAACTTCATGACTACTCCTATCCATATTGACAACAACAGTGCTATCTCCATTACTGAAAATCAGTGAAGCACTCCAAGACAAAGCACATTGATATCAGGTATCATTTCATTAGAGATATTCATGAGAAAAATCTGATAAAGTTAATCAAAGTTGACTCAAATGAACAATATGCTGATTTGTTCACAAAAGCTTTTGATGAACAAAGATTTAAGTATCTCATATCAGCTATTGGGATGATAAACATTGATTAACTACCTCTTTTGAAAACTTTTTAATGTGTAATGTCTTGTGTCAATACAATTTAAGCCCTGTTACAAAAGATCTTTTTATATTCCAAGTGTAAATTCCTTCCGAAGAGGAATTAACTCTCGGAAGATATTCTTAAAATATCTTCCGAAGCCAAATTCCTCAATGGAAAATTTCTTCTCGGAAGAGTTTTTAGTCTCTAAAGAAGCGATTGATTTTGCATCAGATCTACTTTCGAAGCTCATAAAACTCTTCATTTGGAAAGCCATTTTTTACCTTCGGAAGCAATGCCTTGCTTCGGAAGAGAAGATTGCCTTCGGAAGATAATTACCTTCGGAAATGTTTTATATTCGGAAATAGAGATTTTACTGTGTAACGAATATCTTTTTGGGCCCCACTCTGTAAAAGGTAAAAATTTGATGATGATGGTCAGATTATTTAAAATTATCCCTTGCCGCCATTGTCACTTCACAGCCGAAAACCACCATTACCCCAAACAGTTACCCTATTACCGCCACTACCACAATTCTTTCCCTTTAATAATCCAGACTGTTCAATTTCATCTTCTTTTACCAATTTACTGCCCTAACTATTCCCTTCACTGTCAAACCTGAAATTTCACCCAAATTCAAGCTTACTTTCTCTGCAATGGCGCTAAACCCTCAGCACAACCAGGTCGCATTACTTGATTCGTCAAGAGATGCCGACTTCACTCAAATAATCACCTTTCTTACTGAATCAACCTACCTCACGCGCTTACTGTTAACCCCACCGTTTACTCCAACCACATGACTAAATTCTGGAGTAACGGTCAAGCTGAAGTCCTAAATGGGGTTCGCGTCCTAAGAACCCACATTTGTGGACAGGAGTTGATCATAACTGAACAACTCATCAGGGAGCATCTAGAGCTCAATGATGATGGGGCTCCTACTGAGTTTCCTAAAGAAGACTTGGATAGCACCTACATCCTCATGGGATATGGTGGGGATGTAAGCAGGTCAACCGTCTACAAGTTCAACTTCTATATCACTGGAAGTTCCTGCTGCACATCGTTCTGCACTGCCTATCCAACAAGTCTGGGGGATGGGATCAAATCCCATATGAACTAGGATGCCTAGTTCACGGGTTGGTGAGAGGTCTGCGCTTCAACTACTCCAGATTTGTGTTGACCAATTTGATTGGAAATCTGAGAAGGGACACATTCTTCATGTATCCTCGATACATTCAACACATTATCAACTGCGAGCTGGAACCGAGCAAGCTTGTCTGTGCAGCTGCTCTTACTGTTCCCCAAGTGCGGCCTACCATCTTCAAGACATTGAAGAAGGTGTCCGTCAACTTTACTGGACGGTACACTCCTTTACCTCCAGAGATGATTGAGTGCATAGCTCCTGTGACATCCCTGTTAACCCACAGGTGATGAACCCACACCAGCAACCTCCACCACAAATATTCCCATACCTTCTCCACCCATTAAAATTACATATTAGAGACGTCCCAAACAAACCCTTGTTCAATCTACTCTGATTAAACAAGCTCCTCCAGTTCAAACCAAAAGGGCTAGAGTGGAATCATGGGCTCCCACTCAGTCCAAGGTCACACCATCCTTCTCATTTGACCTCAATTTGGGTTTTGAGCCTCCTCAGTCTCAAACCCAAGAGCCCAAACCTCAAGCCTTTAGCCCACAGGGTGAGTCTTTACACTCCCCTGTGCAGCCTTCAAGGGACAGCCCCAATAGAGGCTCAATGCCTGTAGACATTGATCTAGGTCCCGGGTAGTAGGTTTAACCTCTTTATCTTTCACTGACCTTTTACTCCGCACTGATGAAGAGATAACATCTCTCCATGGCCATGAAGTTGATCTACAACACCCTCTCAAAGATCAACAGAGCCAAGAGAGATCCCTTATCTCTAGCCCCATCAGCAGCCAACTACTAAGGTGAGTCCCACTGATGTGGAGGGGACTCATGTAGGCTCAGCTGCCACTACTCAGAGTCTCTCATTGAGCTCTAAGGACAGTGGTAACATCAATCAGACTGAGTCTATGGCTACTTTGCCCATTGACATCTCTGAAAGAGATGAATTTGAGCAAAGGTATCCAGGGTGCCAAGAAGCCACATCTGGTGGTGAGACTGAACATACTAGTATGTTATCTCATCTCCCCGTGATTCTTCACATGAAGATGAGGGAAGTATGCAACTCACACTTCAGTACTTGCTCTCTAAGGTCTCAAACCTGGAATCTCAGGTTAGGATCTTAGAGACAAGGACAGCCACTCAGCAACTTGAGATTGACAATCTCAAGGCTAAACTAGCTGAGAAACAGACGGAGAGGTCTGTTAGGCATGTACCTATTCAGGTCTCATTGACTTCTTCCTCTAGCTCATCTAGCTCTCAAGATGATGCTACCAAAAAGGGGGAGAAAGATCAGAGACAAACATCTGAGGAACCACCGATCCAGTCTTCTATTTCCCAACGCATCACCCTAACTGAGTCATTTCAATCAACTCTAAAGATTGACTCACACATGCTTCATGATCTCTACAGGCTTTTCACAAAGTTTGTATTGAGATCCTCCTTAGAATAGCCCGGCCCCGACACCACACTCATATGCTTTGGGGCTGAGGAGCTTCAAAGACTGACTGCACCTTCTACCACTATGGAAGAAGTTAGTCAACCTAAGGTCCACATGGAACCTGAGATTAACTTCGAAGGGGAAATGGGGACTGATGGCCCAGCAACTAAAACAGTTGGGACAGAACTTGCATCAGCCTCTTCTTCCGAAGCTCAGGCTGAAACTTCCGAAGCTAAAGTCGAAACTTCGGAAGAACAAGATAAGTCTTCCGAAGCTGAGATGGAAGCTGCGGAAGGTTTGTTCCAAATGTCCGAGGAACTGATCATCGCAGATGTTATTGCTGAAATAGCATCTGAGATGAGCAGGGAGGATACTTCTGATCTACCTCCATCCTAAACACCAGCTGATCCTCTCTCTCAATCCGAACCCTCTATCCAAGAACCAC
This sequence comes from Flaveria linearis, assembly GCA_024085815.1. Lineage (NCBI taxonomy): Eukaryota > Viridiplantae > Streptophyta > Magnoliopsida > Asterales > Asteraceae > Flaveria > Flaveria linearis. The sequence goes on along the minus strand of CM044017.1, from coordinate 57,573,586 downwards.
CACAGACAAGTTCTGCTAAAAACAAAGGCAAAAAGAAAATGACTGCAGCAGAGCTTCAGGAGGAGGAAAGGATTGAGAAGCTCAAGAAGAAAGGTAGGCTTCCTGCTGAGAAGCTGCTAGCTGCTAGTTCTAAGGAAGTTGCAGCCAATCAGGAGGAAATCAACACCAAGAGAAGGACAACACTCATTGATCAGCTCATCAACTTAGGAGCTGCCAATGAGGAAGTACTCCTGCTACCACTAGAGGAGTTGGTGATTTTGGAGAGGACAACCAGGCTAAGGCAAGAAGAAGAAGCCAGGTTGGCCTTGGAAAGAGAAGAAGAAGAACAAAGGAAAGCAGCCCTACAGCTGAGAGAGGCTAGGATTAAATTCCTGCTCTCAAGAGGCTTCAGTCTTCCTGAACTGTCTCCACATGATGATGATATGATCCTGCTGCTCCATAAAAAAGAGCAGGATCAAATGGAAAAGGAAAGTAAGAAAGCTGCAGGGGAGAAGATGAAGGAGAAGCGGAGGGAGGAGGTAGAGAGGGTCACTGCCACCAAGAAGCTCAGTGATAAAGCCTGGATGAAAGACTATCTCCGGGCTCATGGCTTCTCTGGTAGGCAGGTGGGACCCATGTCCGAAAGGACACTCCAACGGATTGTCAGCGAAATAAAAGCTGACATCCGTATGGTGAAAAAGAAAGAGATGTATAGGAGGGGACAGGGAATGGTCTTCACCCTAGCCACTCAACCACAGCCAACCACTTAACCACAGCCAACCACTCAACCACAACCCACACCAGAAGAACCAATCCCATTTCCCATCAAAACCGAACCCTCAGATGAAACCTACACCTCTGAACCTACAACTCTACCCAAACCTACCTCATCACCTCAACCACCTAAACTTCCTATCCTTAAACCCAAAACACAACCTAGAACCACTAAACCTAAACCGAGATCATCCCCTCAGCCTTCTAAACATCTCTCTCTTGAGGAAATAAAGGAGCTCAAGACAAGGCTCACCAACTACACTACTATGAGCAGCATCTCCTGTGAGGGAGACCTTCTCAACATCACCTATGTTGATATCTCTTCAAGCTCCCTCACTCTAGGTCAATTTCTTGAGTTGCCTAGAAGTACTTTGGGCCAGGCTGTAAGACTTCTCGGTCTCAACTCTGATACTCTCAATGCTGAAGAGAAGAGACTAAGAAGGAAACTGGCGACTCTACTAGATACAAGGAAGGAGGACAGGATTCCTAGTTAGTCTCCTGGACCTAGGAAAGTTATAATCCAGTGGAGGTTTGATGAACCTTCTCATAACTTTGTTATTGAAAGGGAGAATGGTGAAACCAACCGGCTTAATGCCACTTCTCTATTGCATCTCAGCAGATTTGACATTGCTGAGCTTGCAGAGAAGCCATTCTCCAACCCCTCCAACTCAAAGACTGCAGCTATCATCAGAAATTATCCCAGCAGTCTTCATCTAGCCGAGCTAACTACAAAGGCCAAGATCGAAGAAGAGTTGAAGTTGAAAAGACAGGAAGACAAGGAAAGACCCACTACTAAAGGCTCAGCCTTTCTACAGATGGTGGAGGGTCCAGAATTGGAACCTATAGTTAGATTGGAATATGACTATAGTTCCCATCAACTAACTCTTTTCAGAGGGCCACAACAAAGGGTACACATAATACAAGGTGACAGACTGGATGTTCTCAGCACCACATCAGGGAAGAACAAGGACACAGATAAATATCTACTCTCCTTGGTGCTGAAAGTTTTGAGAAGAAGGGAGAAGTGAAGTTTTGGTAGCATCAACCTAGGGGGAGTTTGTTGGGTCATTATAAGGCTGGTGCAACCAAAACCACTTCACATAGTCATTTTGGTGCTACATTCAAAAGGCTTTCGAAGCTAAGTATGAGATCTTCTGAAGTCTGAAGAAAGAACTGAAGACAAAGTCTAAAGACTTCTGAAGACAAAGTCTGAAGTAAGAACTGAAGACCAAGCCTCCTTCCGAAGACAAAGAAGACTCCAAGCCTCGGAAGAAGCAGTCTTCCGAAGTATAAGTGGCTTCGGAAGAAGTTATTCTTCCAAAGCAATTTATCCTTCGGAAGACATTGCTATGTCCAGTAGACATAAGTATGGTCTCTGACAGTCCGCTGCAGACCTCTGATACAACATGGTGATGTGTTGCAAAACACATCTGTTTTCCATGCGATTTCTGTATATATTTTTAGTCTTTATTTCCCGTTTTTATTAATTGTCGGTTTCTATTTACGCATTTGTGTATTTGCAGGTATTTGTGGGTCAAGGAGCGTAAATGGTTGATTTTTGAAGAATAAACAAGCATGCGAGCTAAGGAACGGAAGAAGTTTGATCAAATGGAAGAATTCTAAAAATCCTTATCTTGGCGCGTCGCCAAGATGATGACAGGATCTGAGAGACGCGCCAAGATTCCCGCGTCAGAAATCAACTATTTTGTTTTTAGCGCGTAGCGAAGATTTTGGGGGTTATTTTAACGACGCGCTAAGATTGCTCAACCGTGAAAATTTTGCCCTAGATCACTATTTAAGGTTTTATAAGAAAACCCTAAGAGGAGACGGCAGAAGACGATTAAAAGAGACTTTTGAGACGATTTTGGAGCATTTGGAAGGCCAAGAACAAGATCCAAGCATTCGGTTTTTAGTTTTCTTTCATTTAATCTTTCCCTATCCATGTTTCGTACTTTTGATTTCTCTTTTGTCCCTGTTTGAATGATGATTGCTAGCTAGAACAATTGAACTACCTAGGTTATGATTGATACATGATGGTTTGACTTGCTTTAATCTGTTGTATGAACTCGTATGCGGTTTGATATTCAAAGTAAAGACTTGATTTCTATGATTCAATGTGTATGCGCATTCTTGATTGGTTGAATGATTGATTATAAACTCCACATGTACCTTGTTGAATGTCGTTCAGTTATAGGTTCATGTTAGATCAATGACTTTGTGTTTTGATTAATTTATGGTTGCTAGACGTGGTATCCATAGGAGTTGTGATCAAGTAATTAATTGTTTTGGATGTTCTACCAATTTCAATAGCCGTGAGGTGCGAAGTTGTCGATTTTTCTAGGTTGATAGATTGCTAGGATTAGGATCTTGTGAAAAGATCCCTCTAATTTCCCTATCATCCTTGCGTATCGAATTGAATCAGAAATCATAGTTGCCTTAGACTTTCATGCTGTGAGGTAGATCGTCAATCTAGGCACCTTGTTATCATATAGGAATCCTGAGAAGGATGTCAATTAACCGGAAGTTTAACAGCTTGTTGAGGTTCCATAGGTTTCTTCTCGAGAAGGGTTGAGGGTCCTTAGGTTTCTCTTAAGTTTAGCATTTTAAGATCCCGGTCCCGCAACAGTTTCATTGCCGATGAGAAGTTGGTCACTCGCATGTAGAAATCTGACCTAGGTAGTATTCTCTCCATCAATTGAACCAGTTTAAATCTCATTCTTTGTCTACATTTTTAGTTAAAAATTATTTAATCTTTTGCTTTAGTTTGCTAGAAATTCCTCCCCCTTTTAAATACAAAATAATTAATTCAGGTTAGTAGATAAGTTAAATCGAGTCTAGTTACGTAATTAATAGAGTCTCGTGGGTTCGATATCCGGACTTACTTAGCTATACTAGAGTCGACCGGTTCACTTGCCGGTTAGTAGTTTAGTTTTAGAAAGTCTAGAGTTTAACTTAGTGTCTATTTTAGAGTTAGTTTTAATCATTTTAATTAAACTACGTTTTGCACATCAAGTTTTTGGCGTCGTTGCCGAGGACTCTTTGGTAATTGCGTACATTAGATTTGATAGGATTTATTTGCTATATCTGTGCTTCGTGTCCAAAACCCACTGTTATACAAATGGCTGATCGTAGGACCATTCACCAGCAATCCACACAGGGGTTCACTGGGGTAAACTCTCCCATCACTTGTCCTCAAATTAATAATGAGAACTCATGGCAAATCCCATCCTACATCATGACTGCTATCACCAATTCATGCCAATTCCATGGGCGTGATGATGAGGATGCACCTGCTCATATTGCACGCCTGACCCGCATCTGTGGTACCTTCAAGCTTCAAGGTGCCAATGATGATGCGATCTTTCTCCAGTTGTTTCCTTTCTCACTGGTGGGACGAGCCGCCACTTGGCTTGACTCGCAGCCTGCTGGAACTTTCACTACTTGGGCAGCCCTTCGCCAAGGGTTTCTGAACAAGTATTTCCCACCTGCCAAAGCATCCAGGCTCCGTGACCAGATCCACTCATTTCGTATGGAGCCAGATAAGCCTTACTATCTTGCTTGGGAGCGGTTCCAAAACCTGCTTAGCAAATGCTCCCAGCATGGTTTATCTGATTGGGCCCTTGTAGAGAAATTCTACAATAGTCTCACATATGAAACGAAGGCTCGTTTTGATACTTCTGCGGGAGGGCACCTCGTGGGGAAGAAGAGTGTAGCTGAATGCCTTGATCTGTTGAGAGCTTTGCTCAATCGGAGTACGAGCAACAGTCCGTCAGTAGGAATTCCATTCCTATATCGAGTACACCTTCGTCGTTACGAGGCGTTCACCAAGTCACCTTGAATACTCATGTGACTGCCGCCTAGGAAAACCTAACACGAGAGATGAAAGAGTTAAAAGCTAAGGTTGATAGGTGTGAAATGTGTCGGGGAGGTCATGGCACTTTAGAATGTCCTTTGCTGCATCAGGAACAGGTAGATTTCGTGGGAGGTCCAAACCGAGGTCCAACCAACTTATTTGGGAATAATTTTAATTCGGGGTGGAGAAACAACAATAATCAAAACAATTGGCATTCTTCTGAAAATCCCCCTGGTTTCCAATCAAATCAAAATCATAACCAGGGGCAGGGCCAGTTCACTAATAGGAATTCAGGGAGTAGCTCGGGTAGTGATAGTGGGAGTAGTTTGAGCAAGATAGAGGATTTGTTGACACAATTTGTTGCTAAGGATGCCGCCACTCAGAAAACTCTTGCTGAACATGATCTTATTCTAAAAAACCAACAGTCAGCTTTTCAGGATCTCCAGAGAACAGTAGTTGACCTTGCTAGGAGGATAGACGAGAAACCCCCATGTACTTTTTCATCTAGTTCTAGTACACAAAACCCGCATGCACATGTTAAGGCAATCACCACTAGATCGGGTAAGCAGTTAGGGGAGGTAGAGTCACCTGACAGAAAGGTAGAAGATGTTGGGGAGAGAGAAGAGGAAGTAGAGATAGAGGGTCCTAGGGTCCAGAGCACTATTAGGGATCGTCCACCCATTTTTAGACCCAGCCCTGAGATAGATCTTTCTAGAGTCCCATATCCTGATCGTGTCCGCCATCAGAAATATTCTAGGGAGTATGGGTACTTTCTTGATTTGTTCAAGCAGATCAAGATAAATCTTCCATTCATAGAGGTTCTCCAATGCATGCCCAAGTATGCTAAGTTCGTGAAGGACATCCTCAAGAATAAAGCAAAGCTTGGAGAACTTTCTAATGTTGATCTTACTGGTGAGTGTTCTGCAGCGGTGATGAACAAGCTTCCAGAGAAGCTGTCTGATCCAGGAGTCTTCACCACCCGTGTCTCTTTGGTAGCAATATTCACAACCATGCATTAGCTGATCTAGGTGCTAGCATTACTTTGATGCCTTATTCGACTTATGAGAAGCTAGACCTAGGTGAACTTACACCGACGCGCATGACACTCTCTCTTGCTGATAGTTCTGTTAAGTATCCTCGGGGAATCATAGAGAACTTGCTTGTTAAGATTGATAGATTTGTCTTCCCCGTGGATTTCGTTGTTCTAGACATGGAGGCTGATGCGAATGTGCGTATCATTCTTGGTCGTCCTTTCCTTCGTATGGCTAAGGCCAATATTGATGTCTTTAAGGGCACCATTGTACTTCACTTAGGAGATGAGGAAGTCACATTCCATGTGGCTGACTCCATTAGGATTCCGAGTAGTGTTAAGGAAGTTGTGAGCTCCATTAGTTCTAGTGAGAGTGAGGTAACTGAAAAGTCTAAGGAGTCTAAGTCTTGGGAGCTTGAGTTTGCTGGAGAGTTAGATGGTCTGCCTGAGTATGTTAAAGAGGGTGAGTTTGATGCTGAGAGAGACCTTGCTGAGTTAGAGGCACTGATAGCTGATATACCTCCTGAGATAGTGAACCCTACACCTATAGAAAAACCTAAGTGTGGGGATGTTTCTATGGTTAGTAAGCCTAGGTCTGATCAACCCACTCTAGAGTCTGAGTCTAGTTTAGATCAGGAGGATGCATTCATTAGAGAGACGTGTTGGGATAGGCTAGTGCCTTTGAGAGGTTCTACTGTGATTGATGGTGGGGCTGTTACATGGGATCTATTTGATCCCCCATGATTTTGCTAGAGTTATAGATCTTTAGGAGGATCCCATGTGTAAAGTATTGCATATTATTTGCTTGTTTGCTTTGTCTTATATTTTTTATTTTGTTCAGTAAGTCTTTTATTTTATTTGTTTGAGTAAGTATTTTGAGTCTTTTTGTGTCAGTGTTATGCTGCTCGGGTTGTGCTTTTGTTTTGGTTATGTAGGTTTGGATATGTACCACCCGTACTCAATCTCCATTCGGGTGAATCTGGAGCTGTTGGCTGGAGTATGAAGGATGATCCGATGCATTAGGGTGCTAGCTGCGAATGGGATGCTATATAGCTAGTGGGAACGGTTTGGAAGAATTGTTGCTTTGCTATCAGGTGAACACTTTCCTTTTATCCTTTTATGTTTTTTTATTTATTTGTTTTAGTGTATTTCTGTCTCTGCATTGAGGACAATGCAAGTTTTAAGTGTGGGGATGAAAATGAGTTTGTTAGTGTTAGTTTCTGAGTTTTTAAGTCATAAAGTGTCATAAAAATCCAAAAAAAATCCAATAATTTGAAAATTTTCAAAAAAAATTGAAAATGTCTTTGAAATTAGTATGCAATATATGGAAAATGATAGAAAAACTGGAGTTTTATATTCAAACAAATGTGTGTTGAATGCAAAAAAAAATGAAAAATGAAAAAAAAATTGTGTAATAAATGGGATAGTTTGTTGACTTGTGAGTTATCTGGTTAACCCAGCTTGCATTGAAGGGTCCTTTAGTGTGTAAATTAATCTAACTAACTGAACTAGGTGGTCTTGTGGGTTTTCATCTTAGAAGTAATGGGAAAAATCTAGTTCTTTAGGAATTGTAAATTGGCACCCCTATAGGTTGATTAACTAGCATTTTAATAGAAACTTATTCCTCACAAACATGGCACACTGCTATCTTTTTATGAAAATAAATTCGAGAGTAGGTGGCGCCTCCATCAATTTCATAAAAAAATAAGCTTGTTGTATAAAAATGCAAGGGTTGGTTCCTATGTGTTATTTACCGGGGATAGTGACTTTAGTTTGTTACACCTCTGGGGCCAGTCTAAATAAATTAAAATTGAACTGTACAATGTCACCTAAATAAATTATATGTCACCTAAAAAGCTCAAAAGAATTCATTCCACCAAAAAACAAATTCCATCGTGACTACAAGTTTCTATTAGGATTGCTAGTTTTCAAGGTTATAGCGGTTAGGTGAACCAAAATGGTTAACCTGTGCCTTCCATTGTGCGAATTAGTAGAGCTGGTGACCTGTAGGCCTCTGAGTGTGAGATCCTTTAGATGTACCTAGTTCTTTCATTTGAAACTTAAAAACAAAAACATGAAAATAGACCTGATTTGTAAGTGTTAGGGTAAATTGGAAACAATGAACTAGACCTCACTGTTAACTTAACTAAATCCTATGTGTATTTGTGTTTATTTTTTTTTATTTTGGGTGAGTTAATAAAGTTTGTTTGAAATAATTTCCTGGTTCTGATTTCATTGCATGCTTTTTCAGGGACGAAAAAAGTTTAAGTGTGGGTATATTTGATGTGTTGCAAAACACATCTGTTTTCCATGCGATTTCTGTATATATTTTTAGTCTTTATTTCCCGTTTTTATTAGTTTTCGGTTTCTATTTACGCATTTGTGTATTTGTAGGTATTTGTGGGTCAAGGAGCGTAAATGGTTGATTTTTGAAGAATAAACAAGCATGCGAGCTAAGGAACGGAAGAAGCTTGGTCAAATGGAAGAATTCTGAAAATCCTTATCTTGGCGCGTCGCCAAGATGATGACAGGGTCTGAGAGACGCGCCAAGATTCCCGCGTCAGAAATCGACTATTTTGTTTTTAGAGCGTAGCAAAGATTTTAGGGGTTATTTTAGCGACGCGCTAAGATTGCTCAACCGAGAAAATTTTGCCCTAGATCACTATTTAAGGTTTTATAAGAAAACCCTAAGAGGAGGCGGCAGAAGACGATTGAAAGAGACTTTTGAGACGATTTTGGAGCATTTGGAAGGCCAAGAACAAGATCCAAGCAAGAGAATCAAAGAACCTCGGGTGTTAATCATTCGGTTTTTAGTTTTCTTTCATTTAATCTTTCCCTATCCATGTTTCGTACTTTTGATTTCTCTTTTGTCCCTGTTTGGATGATGATTGCTAGCTAGAACAATTGAACTACCTAGGTTATGATTGATACATGATGGTTTAACTTGCTTTAATCTGTTGTATGAACTCGTATGCGGTTTGATATTCAAAGTAAAGACTTGATTTCTATGATTCAATGTGTATGCGCATTCTTGATTGGTTGAATGATTGATTATAAACTCCACATGTACCTTGTTGAATGTCGTTCAGTTATAGGTTCATGTTAGATCAATGACTTTGTGTTTTGATTAATTTATGGTTGCTAGACGTGGTATCCATAGGAGTTGTGATCAAGTAATTAATTGTTTAGGATGTTCTACCAATTTCAATAGCCGTGAGGTGCGAAGTTGTCGATTTTTCTAGGTTGATAGATTGCTAGGATTAGGACCTTTGTGAAAAGATCCCCCTAGTTTCCCTGTCATCCTTACGTATCGAATTGAATCAGAAATCATAGTTGCCTTAGACTTTCATGCTGTGAGGTAGATCGTCAATCTAGGCACCTTGTTATCATATTGGAATCCTGTGAAGGATGTCAATTAACCGGTAGTTTAACAGCTTGTTGAGTTTCCATAGGTTTCTTCTCGAGAAGGGTTGAGGGTCCTTAGGTTTCTCTTAAGTTTAGCATTTTAAGATCCCGGTCCCGCAACAGTTTCATTGCCGATGAGAAGTTGGTCACTCGCATGTAGAAATCTGACCTAGGTAGTATTCTCCCCATCAATTGAACCAGTTTAAATCTCATTCTTTGTCTACATTTTTTAGTTAAAAATTATTTAATCTTTTGCTTTAGTTTGTTAGAAATTCCTCCCCCTTTAAATACGAAATAATTAATTCAAGTTAGTAGATAAGTTAAATCGAGTCTAGTTACGTAATTAATAGAGTCTCGTGGGTTCGATATCCGGACTTACTTAGCTATACTAGAGTCGACCGGTTCACTTGCCGGTTAGTAGTTTAGTTTTAGAAAGTCTAGAGTTTAACTTAGTGTCTATTTTAGAGTTAGTTTTAATCATTTTAATTAAACTACGTTTTGCACATCAAGTTTTTGGCGTCGTTGCCGAGGACTCTTTGGTAATTGCGTACATTAGATTTGATAGGATTTATTTGCTATATCTGTGCTTCGTGTGCAAAACCCACTGTTACACAAATGGCTGATCGTAGGACCATTCACCAGCAATCCACACAGGGGTTCACTGGGGTAAACTCTCCCATCACTTGTCCTCAAATTAATAATGAGAACTCATGGCAAATCCCATCCTACATCATGACTGCTATCACCAATTCATGCCAATTCCATGGGCGTGATGATGAGGATGCACCTGCTCATATTGCACGCCTGACCCGCATCTGTGGTACCTTCAAGCTTCAAGGTGCCAATGATGATGCGATCTTTCTCCAGTTGTTTCCTTTCTCACTGGTGGGACGAGCCGCCACTTGGCTTGACTCGCAGCCTGCTGGAACTTTCACTACTTGGGCAGCCCTTCGCCAAGGGTTTCTGAACAAGTATTTCCCACCTGCCAAAGCATCCAGGCTCCGTGACCAGATCCACTCATTTCGTATGGAGCCAGATAAGCCTTACTATCTTGCTTGGGAGCGGTTCCAAAACCTGCTTAGCAAATGCTCCCAGCATGGTTTATCTGATTGGGCCCTTGTAGAGAAATTCTACAATAGTCTCACATATGAAACGAAGGCTCGTTTTGATACTTCTGCGGGAGGGCACCTCGTGGGGAAGAAGAGTGTAGCTGAATGCCTTGATCTGTTTGAGAGCTTTGCTCAATCGGAGTACGAGCAACAGTCCGTCAGTAGGAATTCCATTCCTATATCGAGTACACCTTCGTCGTTACGAGGCGTTCACCAAGTCACCTTGAATACTCATGTGAATGCCGCCTAGGAAAACCTAACACGAGAGATGAAAGAGTTAAAAGCTAAGGTTGATAGGTGTGAAATGTGTCGGGGAGGTCATGGCACTTTAGAATGTCCTTTGCTGCATCAGGAACAGGTAGATTTCATGGGAGGTCCAAACCGAGGTCCAACCAACTCATTTGGGAATAATTTTAATTCGGGGTGAAGAAATAACAATAATCAAAACAATTGGCGTTCTTCCAGAAATCCCCCTGGTTTCCAATCAAATCAAAATCATAACCAGGGGCAGGGCCAGTTCACTAATAGGAATTCAGGGAGTAGCTCGGGTAGTGATAGTGGGAGTAGTTTGAGCAAGATAAAGGATTTGTTGACACAATTAGTTGCTAAGGATGCCGCCACTCAGAAAACTCTTGCTGAACATGATCTTATTCTAAAAAACCAACAGTTAGCTTTTCAGGATCTCCAGAGAACAGTAGTTGACCTTGCTAGGAGGATAGACGAGAAACCCCCATGTACTTTTTCATCTAGTTCTAGTACACAAAACCCGCATGCACATGTTAAGGCAATCACCACTAGATCGGGTAAGCAGTTAGGGGAGGTAGAGTCACCTGACAGAAAGGTAGAACATGTTGGGGAGAGAGAAGAGGAAGTAGAGATAGAGGGTCCTAGGGTCCAGAGCACTATTAGGGATCGTCCACCCATTTTTAGACCCAGCCCTGAGATAGATCTTTCTAGAGTCCCATATCCTGATCGTGTCCGCCATCAGAAATATTCTAGGGAGTATGGGGACTTTCTTGATTTGTTCAAGCAGATCAAGGTAAATCTTCCATTCATAGAGGTTCTCCAATGCATGCCCAAGTATGCTAAGTTCGTGAAGGACATCCTCAAAAACAAAGCAAAGCTTGGAGAACTTTCTAATGTTGATCTTACTGTTGAGTGTTCTGCAGTGGTGATGAACAAGCTTCCAGAGAAGCTGTCTGGTCCGGGAGTCTTCACCATCCCGTGTCTCGTTGGTAGCAATATTCACAACCACGCATTAGCTGATCTAGGTGCTAGCATTAATTTGATGCCTTATTCGACTTATGAGATGCTAGGCCTAGGTGAACTTACACCGACGCGCATGACACTCTCTCTTGCTGATAGTTCTGTTAAGTATCCTCGGGGAATCATAGAGAACTTGCTTGTTAAGATTGATAGATTTGTCTTCCCCGTGGATTTCGTTGTTCTAGACATGGAGGCTGATGCGAATGTGCCTATCATTCTTGGACGTCCTTTCCTTCGTACGGCTAAGGCCAATATTGATGTCTTTAAGGGCACCATTGTACTTCACTTAGGAGATGAGGAAGTCATATTCCATGTGGCTGACTCCATTAGGAGTCCAAATAGTGTTAAGGAAGTTGTGAGCTCCATTAGTTCTAGTGAGAGTGAGGTAACTGAAAAGTCTAAGGAGTCTGAGTCTTGGGAGCTTAAGTTTGCTGGAGAGTTAGATGGTCTGCCTGAGTATGTTAAAGAGGGTGAGTTTGATGCTGAGAGAGACCTTGCTGAGTTAGAGGCACTGATAGCTGATATACCTCCTGAGATAGTGAACCCTACACCTATAGAAAAACCTAAGTGTGGGGATGTTTCTGTGGTTAGTAAGCCTAGGTATGATCAACCTACTCTAGAGTCTGAGTCTAGTTTAGATCAGGAGGATGCATTCATTAGAGAGACGTGTTGGGATAGGCTAGTGCCTTTGAGAGGTTCTACTGTGATTGATGGTGGGGCTGATACATGGGATCTATTTGATCCTCCATGATTTTTGCTAGAGTTATAGATCTTTAGGAGGATCCCACGTGTTGAGTATTGCATATTATTTGCTTGTTTGCTTTGTCTTATATTTTTTATTTTGTTCAGTAAGTCTTTTATTTTATTTGTTTGAGTAAGTATTTTGAGTCTTTTTGTGTCAGTGTTATGCTGCTCGGGTTGTGCTTTTATTTTGGTTATGTAGGTTTGGATACGTACCACCTGTACTCAATCTCCATTCGGGTGAATCTGGAGCTGTTGGTTGGAGTATGAAGGATGATCCGATGCATGAGGGTGCTAGCTGCGAATGGAATGCTATATAGCTAGTGGGAAAGGTTTGGAAGAATTGTTGCTTTGCTATCAGGTGAACACGTTCCTTTTATCCTTTTATGTTTTTTTATTTATTTGTTTTAGTGTATTTCTGTCTCTGCATTGAGGACAATGCAAGTTTTAAGTGTGGGGATGAAATGAGTTTGTTAGTGTTAGTTTTTGAGTTTTTGAGTCATAAAGTGTCATAAAAATCCAAAAAAAAATCCAAAATTTGAAAATTTTCAAAAAACAAATTTGAAAATGTCTTTGAAATTAGTATGCAATATATGGAAAATGATAGAAAAACTGGAGTTTTATATTCAAACAAATGTGTGTTGAATGCAAAAAAATGAAAAAAGAAAAAAAAATTGTGTAATAAATGGGATAGTTTGTTGACTTGTGAGTTATCTGGTTAACCCAGCTTGCATTGAAGGGTCCTTTAGTGTGTAAATTAATCTAACTAACTGAACTAGGTGGTCTTGTGGGTTTTCATCTTAGAAGTAATGGGAAAAATCTAGTTCTTTAGGAATTGTAAATTGGCACCCCTATAGGTTGATTAACTAGCATTTTAATAGAAACTTATTCCTCACAAACATGGCACACTGCTATCTTTTTATGAAAATAAATTCGAGAGTAGGTGGCGCCTCCATCAATTTCATAAAAAAATGAGCTTGTTGTATAAAAGTGCAAGGGTTGGTTCCTATGTGTTATTTACCGGGGATAGTGACTTTAGTTTGTAACACCTCTGGGGTCAGTCTAAATAAATTAAAATTGAACTGTACAATGTCACCTAAATAAATTATATGTCACCTAAAAAGCTCAAAAGAATTCATTCCACCAAAAAAAAATTCCATCGTGACTACAAGTTTCTATTAGGATTGCTAGTTTTCAAGGTTATAGCAGTTAGATGAACCAAAATGGTTAACCTGTGCCTTCCATTATGCGAATTAGTAGAGCTGGTGACCTGTAGGCTTCTGAGTGTGAGATCCTTTAGATGTACCTAGTTCTTTCATTTGAAACTTAAAAACAAAAACATGAAAATGGACCTGATTTGTAAGTGTTAGGGTATATTGGAAACAATGAACTAGACCTCACTGTTAACTAAACTAAATCCTGTGTGTATTTGTGTTTATTTTTTTTATTTTGGGTGAGTTAATAAAGTTTGTTTGAAATGATTTCCTGGTTCTGATTTCATTGCATGCTTTTTCAGGGACGAAAAAAGTTTAAGTGTGGGTATATTTGATGTGTTGCAAAACACATTTGTTTTCCATGCGATTTCTGTATATATTTTTAGTCTTTATTTCCCGTTTTTATTAGTTTTCAGTTTCTATTTACGCATTTGTGTATTTGCAGGTATTTGTGGGTCAAGGAGCGTAAATGGTTGATATTTGAAGAATAAACAAGCATGCGAGCTAAGGAACGGAAGAAGCTTAGTCAAATGGAAGAATTCTGAAAATCCTTATCTTGGCGCGTCGCCAAGATGATGACAGGGTCTGAGAGACGCGCCAAGATTCCCGCGTCAGAAATCGACTATTTTGTTTTTAGCGCGTAGCGAAGATTTTTGGGGCTATTTTAGCGACGCGCTAAGATTGCTCAACCGAGAAAATTTTGCCCTAGATCACTATTTAAGGTTTTATAAGAAAACCCTAAGAGGAGACGGCAGAAGACGATTGAAAGAGACTTTTGAGACGATTTTGGAGCATTTGGAAGGCCAAGAATAAGATCCAAGCAAGAGAATCAAAGAACCTCGGGTGTTAATCATTCGGTTTTTAGTTTTCTTTCATTTAATCTTTCCCTATCCATGTTTCGTACTTTTGATTTCTCTTTTGTCCCTGTTTGGATGATGATTGCTAGCTAGAACAATTGAACTACCTAGGTTATGATTGATACATGATGGTTTGACTTGCTTTAATCTGTTGTATGAACTCGTATGCGGTTTGATATTCAAAGTAAAGACTTGATTTCTATGATTCAATATGTATGCGCATTCTTGATTGGTTGAATGATTGATTGAAAACTCCACATGTACCTTGTTGAATGTCGTTCAGTTATAGGTTCATGTTAGATCAATGACTTTGTGTTTTGATTAAGTTATGGTTGCTAGACGTGGTATCCATAGGAGTTGTGATCAAGTAATTAATTGTTTTGGATGTTCTACCAATTTCAATAGCCGTGAGGTGCGAAGTTGTCTATTTTTCTAGGTTGATAGATTGCTAGGATTAGGACCTTTGTGAAAAGATCCCCCTAGTTTCCCTGTCATCCTTGCGTATCGAATTGAATCAGAAATCATAGTTGCCTTAGACTTTCATGCTGTGAGGTAGATCGTCAATCTAGGCACCTTGTTATCATATTAGAATCCTGTGAAGGATGTCAATTAACCGGTAGTTTAACAGCTTGTTGAGTTTCCATAGGTTTCTTCTCGAGAAGGGTTGAGGGTCCTTAGGTTTCTCTTGAGTTTAGCATTTTAAGATCCCGGTCCCGCAACAGTTTCATTGCCGATGAGAAGTTGGTCACTCGCATGTAGAAATCTGACCTAGGTAGTATTCTCTCCATCAATTGAACCAGTTTAAATCTCATTCTTTGTCTACATTTTTTAGTTAAAAAATTATTTAATCTTTTTCTTTAGTTTGTTAGAAATTCCTCCCCCCTTCAAATACAAAATAATTAATTCAGGTTAGTAGATAAGTTAAATCGAGTCTAGTTACGTAATTAATAGAGTCTCGTGGGTTCGATATCCGGACTTACTTAGCTATACTAGAGTCGACTGGTTCACTTGCCGGTTAGTAGTTTAGTTTTAGAAAGTCTAGAGTTTAACTTAGTGTCTATTTTAGAGTTAGTTTTAATCATTTTAATTAAACTACTTTTTGCACATCACATGGCTTCTTCCTAAAAGAACCATGTTGTTGACTATACTTTATTCTACTGTATACCTTTTTATGATAGTACATGTTACCAACTTTAGTTGGTGACAAAAGGTAAGTCAGGGACATGTCCTGACTACCAAATACCTCACCTATAGTCTTGTAGTATAGATGTTTGGTTAGAGGTTTCCAGCTGGTATCAAAGTATATCCGGCTGTAGGTAGTATTATATATATCTTCTCTTTGTAACTCATTAGGAAGTGAGATCGAGTCCAAGAGTCTTGTAATCCTTTGAGTTGAGAAGCAATATATAAAAGCACCTTGAAATTTTACATCCTGTGTTTATTTACTGCTTGTTACTTGTTATATTGTGATCAACTCTTCATGGACTCTTTCTGAGTGTCGTTCAAGGTGAGTTTGAGAGAAAAACCACTTGTTGAGTGACCAACATACGATCCCGCAAGAATTGGGAAAGTGGCTTACAAACTTGAACTACCTTTTAAACTTAGCGGGGTTCATCCTGTTTTCAATGTCTCAAACCTGAGGAAATGTCTGGCTGATGAAAATTTACATGTTCCTCTGGAGGAAATTCAAATAGACGAGTCATTGCATTTCATGGAGAAGCCTGTCGAGATTTTGGACCGAACCCTGAAGAGGACTCGAACAACTACCACATCGATCGTCAAAGTCCGTTGGGAAAACAAACGTGGAGCAGAGTTTACGTGGGAACACGAGGATTACATGAAGAAGAAGTATCCCTTTCTTTTTGTTTAGTCTTGTCTTTAATTCAGGGATGAAATTTCTTAAAGTTAGGGAGACCGTAACCTCTCGTAATTTTTGTTAAATTTTTGTTAAATGTCGTTATCTCTTGTAAGGGTTGTTTTGTCAATAATGCAATTACGAGGACTCGTTTGTAAAATCTTGATGTAATTAAATGTTGGATAAGTAATATTAACAATAATAATAATAATAATAATAATAATAATAATCAATAATAATAATAATAATAATAATAATAATATAATGATAATAATAATAATAATAATAATAATAATAATAATAAAGACAATAAAACTATGAACAATGAAAATAATTATACTAATAATAGTAAAATAATTCTAATAAGTGTTAATATTATCAATAATAAAAGAAATGTAAGTTTTATATTATAAAAACTTGTAAATAATGAGTTTTGGGCATAAAACAATAAAAATTAAAATCTCAGGGACCAAAGTGTAACTTATTTTAAAATTAAAACCTAAATTTTAGGCTACAATTAAACAAAACGAAACCACAGGGACCAAATTATAAAATACTTAAAACCCAACCCCCACCCTCTTTCTCTCTCCCCGTGTTTCCGGCAAGGAGTTCCGGCCACCCCGGCCGCGACTCCGGCGAGTCCAAACACACCCAAATAATGCACGGTTCGACTTCAAACCGGTCCCAAACGATTCGTGAACTCGTTTTCAACACAATGGAGGGTATTAATTGGACTTTAAACCCGGTTATTACCACCCTCGAACCTGAAACCGATCCCCCTTATTAACTGAATCCGTTTCAGTAGTAAAGCAAGATATTAACCCAATTAATTAAGCATATACTGTAACATCCTGTGTCTTTGTATTATACCTTGTGTTCATATTTGTCATTTCATTTAAGTGCGTGGACTCATTCGTAAAATTTTAATTCTTTAAGGATTAATTAGCATAATGATAATAATAATAATAATAATAGTAATAATAGCAATAACAATAATAATAATAATAACAATAATAACTATAATAATAATAATAATAATAATAATAATAATAATAATAATAATAATAATAATAGTAATAATAATAAATTTTTAAGTTAGTACAAAGTGCAGGGGGTGTTTTGTAAAATTTTAAACTTGAAAATCAAGGTTTAGGTTGTTTTAACCATTAGCCCAAACTTCAGGGGCTGAAAGTGTAACTTTTTGTGTTTCTTTTGCCCGTTTTTCCGGTGGCCTCGGCCGGAGCTCCGGCCGAGCTCCGACGAGGCTTCAAACCCTTGTTTTATTGCAATTAGACCAAGCAAACCGGCACAACACCCTCGGCCCCATGTTTCGAACTCGAAACCCAACCTAATTTGAGTTTCCCGCTCGTGCAAACCTTCCAAATCAAACCGAGGCTAACCGTTATGAAATTTCGAATCAAATCTTGACCAAATTCACAAATTCGACCGAATCAATCACCCCTTAAGTTAATACGCGGTCTAACCAATTAATCAATCAATCGGTATCACAAATTAATAGCTCGAATCTCATAATTTTGGTAAATTCGAACGCGGTTTCAAATTGAATGAGTTATGCACGAAACCATGAAATCAAGACTATAAATTGGGGGCTTCTAATTCATTTTGAAGTTCCTAAACTCTCCGAACCCTCAATTTCACCAGAAACCCTCCCAATCGAAAAGCCCCAACTCAAGAACATCCGAGACTAAGTCGAACTCGAAATCACCCAAAACCTCATCAAATCGGGTAATTAAAACATGTATCTGCTCGTTTTGTTCAAGGATCAAAAGCCCTATGATGATTTAGGTGATTAACACCGAATCGAGGGTCGGTTTTCGATTCTGTTGAAACTAGGGTTTATCGATTTGGGGGTAAACCGAGAAACTGGGGTTAAAATTAAATCAAATCGATGTGAACCAAGGCCATAGCCCTGGTTCACTGGTCCCTAAGCCCCATGTTTCAGGGGAGGTCCCGCGTTCGACCCCGGGCAACCCCCCTTTTCTTTTCTGATTTTTTTCTTTATTTCTCTTTATTTATTTAAACTTTTTAAATTCTGAAAATTTCTAAAATTATTTTATAATATGCAGAATTTATTTAAACTTTTGTTTAATTATTTTGTGACTAAATTAATTTTTATAAAATACTTTTGTATTTATAAATACATTGTTGTATTTCTAAAAGTACAAAAGAAATGTGTAAATATAATACTTGTATATATATATATATATTTTTTCAAACAATTAAATTCTTTAGTTACTTATACCTATATATATATATATATATATATATATATATATATATATATTTATTTATATATAGTTCTTTTTAATAGTTAAATCGCTTATTGTAATTATTATATACAATCTTTATAAATCGGTTTAACGTACAATTAGATTAGGTCTTTCTTTATTTATTTCTTTCTCATACGCGCCATCAATTAATTATTTCGCGTACAAAAATCCATTCGTTCCATTAACCCGATCGCATTATAACATGTAATATGAATAATTATTAACTCCTAATTGATCTACAATTAAGAACCTTAAAACCTAATAATTAATCATCAAACCTATTATAACACGCTACCTTATTTTATTTAGGTGCCTTGTGACGTTGTGTTGGAAATCTTATTCGTGATTATTCTTATTTCATCTACGAGCCTCGTATTAATTAAACCTGTGAGTTCTTATGCCCCGCTTTACTTTTATTTCACACCTTTCGGGGTGAAACATGTTGCTTATACAAACTTACTCATACACGCTTTGATACTTATTACACACGTGCATTTTTTACATAGTCATGGTTGTTTGAATATGTTAAGTATTATATGAGATGTAACATACGTGTGCAATCATTAACTATCGCTAGCTTGGCGAAGTCTTAGATCTTTGGGCCTGACGAGCCTATTTGGTGCTAAAGCCGAGGGATTGCCGGCTCCTAGGAGCCGTATGCTTGTGCACTAGGGAACCAAATACACTTAGCTAATCATGCTTATTCATATTATTCAGCGAGGTTTGATTGTAACTATGCATGTTTTATATACTTATTGTATTTAAAACCATGAGAACTCACCAACTAGTTAGTTGACTTTATTTTCAACATGTTTCAGATAATGTGCAAGCTTAATGATGATTGAAGAAATGCTCAAACCTAGGACATGGACCTAGACTTAATAAGAAAATTTGGATTCCTATTTTTGTTTGTTCTATTATTCATGAGACTTGATGTATGTGATGTTGAAACAATTGATTAATGAAATTTTACATTTTAACATAGCGTTATGTGGCTGTGAATAATCTTAACCCTCACACTTTGACGTTTTTACCGTCAAGGTTAGGGTATGATATATACGTTCGTACAATCAATTATAAATCAATAATGGGTTTAATTTCACTTGAAACAACAATTGGCATATCAGACTCGAATGGTAACGTCCGTCATTAATCTTAGAGCCGTTAAGCACCAAATCGTACAAACTAGAGCTATAAAATAGAGGGCTAATGCCCAAAATAGTTCATTTAAGCTTTCTGAACTCTCAATTTGATACAAAACACACACACATATCGAATTCACCAATCAAGAACAATCGACTAGTGCCACCTTCTATTCTATCGAATCACGGTCGTATTCAGGTAATTAAAGGCTGCTATACACACGATTAATCATAGGGAATCAAAGCCCTATGGTTAATTGGGTTATCATGTCAATTCGAGGTTTAATTCGATTGATTTTGGTATTAGGGTTCTTATGATTTGGGGCTACTTTCTGGGTTTATGTTTTAAAATTAGTTTTCTATTCCTAACACCAAATGGGGCTTAGCCCAACCGGTTCAAACCATGGACTTCTGGGCAGGAGGTCCCGGGTTCGACCAGGGCCCCTGCCATTAATTTTTTTAAAAGGTTATTTTTAACTTTTAATTTTAGAAAATATTTTAAATATTATTATTAACTATATAAAAATCATTTTTAATCAAAAATGAAATAAAATTATTTTCTTTTTAATTTTATTAGAAATTCACCTCAGAAATTCTTATTTTTATTTTAAAAATTATAAAAAAAGAAATGTTATAAAATACATTTATTATTAACTTGAAATTGTAATAAATCTTATTTAATTTTTAAATAATTTTAATTCAATAAATTCTTTATTGCTATATAATGTGGTTACAAAATTTGTTTACGTATATATTATTTTTTAAAAAGATAAATATATATGTACATATTTAGAATGCACACTTATTGTAGTGATTATTTTTAAATCTTTTTAATCTATAAAATTACTACTCTATTAAATAGTAAATAATAATCATTTGATAATAAAAGTTTAACTTTTAATAGTGTTAATCCTTAAAATTCTTAATAAATTATTTAAATATCAAAATAATAACAAATAAAATCTATTTATTAATTTAAAAGTCATGAGTTAAATGGTTTAACACCATAATTATTGTGGTTAACTTAACACAACGTTAATTTAGATTGAACGTTAGCGAATCCTCGGCATTATATACAAGACTTCTTATTATTTGTCATCCTTAATTATCCAAGTGAGTTTTTTCATACCCCTTTATATATTTTCACACTTTTGGGGTGAAACATGTTAAATTTATGATAAATGCACTTGTAAACCCGTTTGAATCTTGTAAACACTTGGGCAATTCATCTTATTTGTCGTGGTTAGTTGAACTCTTGTGATTACCATGTGATGACTATAATATGTACAATCATTAACTATTGCTAGCCTGACGACATCATAGATCTATGGGCCTGACAAGCGTACTTGGTGTTAAACCAAGTACACTTAGCTAATCGCTTAATCTTGTAATCTGTCAAGGTTTGATTGTTACATTTGTTCATCCATCCCTAGTTACTTTATTCAATAACCTACGACATGGATTGTCATCTTTTATATATATTTATGTATGAAAACTATGGAAAACTCACCAACTTTATGTTGACCTTTTATTTTTAACATGTTTCAGGAAATGATACTGTTTAGCATGCTTTGAAGACTTGATCACATCTAGGAATGGACCTAGATAATTAATAAATGCCATACATTGTCACATGATGCTATGGGAACTTTTATATTTTTTGTATCTTAGAACTTATGTTATCTTCTTTATTGTATGTCATGAACCTTGGAAATTTATAATAGTGACACTTTTAGTTAGCGTTGTGTGGCATGAACAATCTTAACCCTCACATCTCGACGTTTCCGCCGTTAAGGTTGGGGTGTGACATGTTATTTGATTTATGTGCTTTAGTAGATTTAAATACTGATGTAGTCAGGATAGGGAATGCTTGGGGGATGAAGAGTAAAGTAAATGGCTAATCATAATTTGCCACTGTCATTAGGAACTTACTATACTTAACATTAACTGAGCTATTACCTTAAATGACCGTGTGAGTGTTTGAATATTATAATTATTAGAGGATAACGGGAGGAAGATCATCGAAGGCTTCTCGTGGTGGAACACGAGGTGTTCGTGGTAGGCCACGAAGGAACAAGACCAAGACTTCAGAAACGGCTCCTGCTGAGCTCGAGCTTTATCACCCGGAGGGGTGGATGAGAGTGCCAACTTAAGGGCCTCAGTGAAGGAGGCAGTGGTGGAAGTGGTCCACCAAGTTATGCAGACGATCCTACCGTCTATGGTGACTGAGGTGATTCGAGCTGTTAGGGAGGACGAAAAGAAAGAGAAAGAGGAGGAACGGAGGACGACTGCGGGTAGAAGGAGTGATAGGAGGAATCTGGATGAAGACGAGGGATTGGATGCTGGAAGGGGAGCCTCGAGTGAGGACGAGGAGGTGATAGTGCGGGAAACCGCACGGGGCTGCAGTTACGTGGCATTTCAAAGGTGCAAGCCCCCTACTTTTGACGGCAATGGCAATGCCGCCGCTGCTCACCGCTAGGTATGAGAGATGGAAGTGGTGCTAGAGATCAGCGAGTGTCGGGAGGACCAGAAGGTGAGGTTTGCTACTCACTCCTTCGTTGACACAGCGCTATGTTGGTGGGACAATCTTGTCCAGGCTGAGGACAACCGTGCCATCGGAAGGATGAGGTGGGGTAAATTGAAAAACTAGTAGTCGAGGAGTTCTGTGCTCATCGGGAACTTGATAAGGTTGAGAGGGAGTTCCTGTAGCTGGAAGCGGGCACTATGACCCACTAGCAATACACCGCCAAGTTTCATGAAATGGCGAGACTAGTGTCGGATCAAGTTACACCGACATCGAGAAAGATCAAAAGGTACATCCAAGGGTTGCCTGCCGATATCTGTAAGCACTTGATCACCGCCCGACCGAGCACTTTTAGGTAGGCAGTGGACTTAGCAAGACGGTTGTATGACGAAGGGAGGTGACGGTGGTGGAGGTGAAGAAGGCAGATGGTGGTGGTTATAACTGGAGGGGAAAGCGGTTTGGATGGGGTCATTTCACCCCGAACAGCAAGTGGCCGAGGATGGATGATCGTCAAGCGATTACTTCCGGCTCGGGGTCGAAGCGGTGTGATAAATATGGGAAGGAGCATAGCAGGGAATGTCGCTTGGGGTTAAATGTTTGCTTCAAGTGTGGGAAGCCCGGTCACATGGCAAAAGAATGTGGGTTGTTGAGGTGCTTCAACTGTGGTGGGGTTGGCCACAGATACTATGAGGGCAAGAAGCCGAGAGCTGAGAGCTCTGGGAGCAAGAAGGTGGCTGAAGAAGGAGGGCAGAGGGTAAGTGCTAGAGCCTTCACGCTGACCTGAGAGGAAGCCCGAGTAGACCCCGACGTCATGTGAGGTATGTTTCTAGTAAATTAAACTTGTGCCTCTGTGTTATTTGATTCTGGTGCTAGTAGAAGTTTCATATCTGCTGCTTTATTTGCTAAGTTGCCTGTTAGTAGTAGAAGTATTGAGGAGCCTTTTGATGTAGAAACTGCTATTGGTAAGTCAACCAGAATTTCTTGTATGATAGAAGATTGGTTCATAGAACTAGAAGGCCATAGGTTTGCTGCTAGACTATATGTGATGCCCCTAGGTGGATTTGATGTGGTACTAGGGATGTATTGGTTAGCAACCTATGAGGCAAACACCGTGTGTCGCAAGAAGATGATTCGATTAGTTGCGCCCGATGGTGGTACAGTGACAGTTTACGGTGATCGCGTCACTGCGGTGCCGAAGGTGATATCTATGGCGGTAGCGGAGAAATGCATGAAGCGCGGCTATGGTGCCTACCTGGGGTATGTAAATGATGTGGACACGTCGATGCCATAATTGTCTGAGGTGCTGGTTGTGTGTGACTTCCCGGACGTGTTCCCAGAAGATCTACCAGGTGTGCCACCCGATCGTGAGATTGAGTTCCAAATTGATTAGATCCCCGGTGCGTAACCCGTTGCCAAAGCACCGTATCGGTTAGCTCCGACCGAGATGAAAGAGTTGATGGATCAACTTCAGGAGCTAATTGACAAGGGGTTTATTAGACCGAGTATCTCTCCTTGGGGGTGCTCCGGTATTGTTCGTAAAGAAGAAGGATGTTAGTATAAGAATGTGTATAGACTACCGTGAACTAAACAAGCTAACAGTAAAGAATTGATACCCTCTTCCAAAGATTGATGATCTATTTGATCAGCTTCAAGGTGCCAGTTGGTTTTCCAGGATAGATCTGCGATCTGGCTACCATCAGTTAAAGGTGAAGGAGCAAGACATCCCTAAGACATCTTTCCATACATGCTATGGACATTACGAGTTCCTTGTTATGTCTTTCGGTTTAACTAATGCGCAAGCTGCCTTTATGGACTTAATGAATCGGGTGTGCCGACCCATGTTAGATAAATTAGTAATTGTATTTATTGATGATATTCTGATTTATTCAATGAGCAAAGAAGAACATGCCGGCCATATACGTGAAGTGTTAGAGACACTTAGGAGGGAGAATCTGTATGCTAAATTCTCTAAGTGAGAACCCGCTTCGGACGGATGTGGATTCCTCGATATGGGGATCTACGTGGGCGAATTAGAGACGAAGCTCATAAGGCTCGATACTCCATTCATCCCGGTGCTACCAAAATGTATCAAGACATGAAGAAAGACTACTGGTGGCCGGCTATGAAATGCAACGTGGCGGAGTATGTGAGTAAGTGCCTTACTTGCCTGCAAGTGAAGGCAGAACATCAGAAACCCTACGGGAAGATCCAGCCTTTGGATATACCCGAGTGGAAGTGGAAGCACATCACCATGGATTTCATCACAAAGCTGCCCCGTACTGCAAAGGGGTGAGATGCTATTTGGGTGATAGTCGATCGGTTGACAAAGAGTGCTCACTTCCTACCGATTCGCGAGACATATTCATCTGAGAGATTGTGAATCTGTTCATTAAAGAGATCGTAGCTCGTCATGGCGTGCCGGTGTCCATCGTGTCAGATCGTGATACCCGGTTCACATCTACGTTCTGGAAGAGATTTCATGATGCCATGGGGACGAGGCTACATATTAGCATGGCTTACCATCCTCAGACAGATGGTCAGTCCAAGAGGACAATCCAGACGCTCGAGGATATGCTTCGAGCATGTGTGATCGACTTCGGGGGAAGTTGGGATGATCACTTACCGTTAGCAGAGTTCTCATACAACAACAATTATCATGCCAACATCGGTATGCCTCCATATGAGATGCTATACGGAAGAAGGTGTAGGACGCTCGTGTGCTGGGGTGACATCGGGCAGAAGGAATTGGGAAGCCTTGAAGTAATCGAGGCTACGACTGAGAAGCTGGAAAAGATCAAAGCCTTTATGAAGGCAGCCGAAGGCAGCCAAAGACAGGCAAAAGTCGTATGCTGATAAAAGGCGTAGACATATAGAATTCAACGTGGGTGATAAGGTCATGTTAAATTTCTCGCCTTGGAAAGGGATCATCCGATTTTGAAAGAGAGGCAAGCTAAGTCCAAGATACATAGGGCCTTTCCAAATCGTTGCACAAGTAGGGGAATTGGCCTATCGTTTAGAATTGCCCGATGAGTTAAGTAGGATTCACTCGACATTCTATGTATCTCATCTGAGAAAATGCTTAGCCGATAAAGATATGATTGTACCACTGGATGATATTGAAGTGGATAAACGGCTCAACTATGTAGAACAACCAGTGGCAATCATCAATCGCAAAGAGAAGAGGCTAAGAAATAAAGTGGTTCCACTTGTACGGGTGCAGTGGAAGCATATCCGAGTCTACATGGGAAACTAAAGAAG
The DNA here is from genome assembly GCA_024085815.1 of Flaveria linearis. Taxonomy (NCBI): domain Eukaryota; kingdom Viridiplantae; phylum Streptophyta; class Magnoliopsida; order Asterales; family Asteraceae; genus Flaveria; species Flaveria linearis. The sequence goes on along the minus strand of CM044017.1, from coordinate 57,548,288 downwards.
AAATGAGGCAGCTCTACCCTCAGTTATTCGAAGAGTGACGGGTTTCGGGGACGAAACCTCTTTAAGGGGGTAGACTTGTAACACCAGAATTTTTGTAAGGGCCTAAGTGCAAAAAGGGGAAAGAATCTTGAAGAAATAAGGCAAGGTCCAAAGTTGAGGGGTGCAAAGTGTAAGTTGGTAAAGTCAAAAAGTGGATGTACAAAAGGAGCACGGTCGACCATGCTCCTCTTGTTGCAGCTGCCGAAAGAAAGAAAGAAAGAAAAAGTGGGTTTTATCTCAGTTCTTGAAGAAAAGAAGAAGAAGTTCAAAGGTGAGTGTTTTAATGTTATTTGGCTTGGTTCTTTGAGGTTTTCCACCTTAGGAACCGATTTCTAAGTGTTGTTTGTGTTTTGGTGGTTTGTTGTGCTTGTTAGGTGTTTGGACTCTTGTGTAAAAGCAAGTTGGGAGGAGTTTTACTTGTCTTCTACACCAGGTGAGTTCTAGACCCCGTTTATGCATGTTTAAGAATTGTTTTGGGGCTGAAAATGCATGAAAAATTGTTTTATATGGTTATGTGTTGTACCCGTATGTATATATGTGTATATGTTCATGTTTGATGTTTGTTTCTGTGTTGGGTATGCTTAGAATAGGATGTTTAAGCCTTGAAAAGGTGTTAGAACAGGTTGGAAATGATTCTGGAAAAGTAGAACTGCATAAGTACAGGCCATGCGCCCATACAGGGCCCATGCGCCTGGAAATTTCCTTAGAAAATTTTAAGTAGGGGCTCGTGCGCCCCAATAGTGCCCATGCGCCTAAACTTTGGCAAAATATTCTAAGTGTTTCCCATGCGCCTGAATATTCCCATGCGCCCAAAATCAAGCTGAAATGCCTAAGTGTTGCTCATGCGCCTAGGAGGCTCATGCGCCCAGGAGTTGGTGGAAATTAACTAAGTGTTGAGACCATGCACCTGAATATTCCCATGCACCCAAAATCAAGCTAAAATGCCTAAGTGTTGGTGGAAATTAACTAAGTGTTGAGATCATGCGTCTGAATAGTGAAAATGCGCCTATGCAGTGCTCATGCGCCTAAAAGACTTAGTTTATTTTCTGGAATTTTGAAAGATGTAGAATTGTAGGGTTGACCTTGGGTTGACTTATTGATATGATTGGGTTATTTCATTTATGTGTTGCATGGCTATTTTGTTCCCTATTATTATATTGATGTGGCCTTATGTGGTTGTTCCTTATTATGAAGTATTATTAATCTAGTGAAAGATTAATATAATGAAAGTGGAACGTAAATAATGTAAGAAAGTCTTGCAAGCAAGTTCACAATGAGGATCACAACCACTAGGTTGTTAGCTCAACTGTGTGTGGTTTAGCTAACCCGAAGGATACACACAGGGTCAATCTTTGAGATTGATAGGACCACTATCGCTGCCCTAATACTGGAGTCAAGAATATGTGCACCATGGATGGAGTCTATTCATAGACTCCTAGGCCCAGTATCAAGTTTATGCACAATATAGGGGGTATAGCACTTGGTCTAGATTTAAGTGAAAGATTAAAAGTTAAAGGCTCAAAATGAGCAGCCATGTATATGGTAAAAAATGAGTGATGATGATAATGAATGAATATGATTTGTATGTATGATGTGTGATCACATCCGATTGGAAGATAAGCTATTCTAAAGAGTATTTTGTATACAAAACTATTAAGGTATTTTCTAATATTTTAAAACTAGAACTCACTCAGCAAAGCTGACTTTTATGCATTTTCAGTTGGCAGGTAATTGCTGAGGATGGCACGCAGGAGGCTACTCGTAAGGATTTGGATGGCATCCATTCTTAATTATAGTGTTTTTATTTTGTAATGCAAACTAATTGTAACACCCTCAATCTCATAACAATATAATATAATAATGAGGGTGCTACTAGTTGGGTTATTATAACAATTCAGAGACTACAAACGCAACGGAACTTTACATATATTAAAAACTGTTTACATCATTATCAATATTTACAAGACATTATCTGACATTTCAAAACTTTTTAAACTTCAAGTATTTCATTCCCAAAACCCAACATTTATGGCCAGTATCATACACCATAACCGGAAGCTAACTCTGTGGGGGACCATCACGAGCACCTCTATTACTACCTGGCATGCATTAGAAAACAAACACAACATCAGATAAACTGGTGAGTTCTAATATACACCACATTTCAATAGTAACAATTCATCAACTGTTATCACACCGAATGATCCACACACACATTCATCAGTCCATTTATTTATCCCAGTATTGATATGCATATCGAATACCCACAAGGTATTTATGGACATCTTTTTATCAATTTTAATTTGGTGGGTGAAACCTCCACCTCGCGCGTTGACGGGTCAAACCTCCGTCTAGAATTTGGTGGGTGAAACCTCCACCTCACGCGTTTGACGGTCAAACCTCCGTCTATAATTGGCGTTGACGGGTCAAACCTCCGTCTATAGTTGGTGGTTCAGACCTCCACCTCGCCATTTATCATAATTTACCACTTTCAACTCATATTCACATCTTTATTTATTTATATGCATGCCAGTGCCCGATTTTTGTCAAACACCATTTATCAAATGACATTAACACATAAAAGGGCAATTAGAACTCACCTTAATGCTTTCAGCAAGTGTTTACCAATCAAAATACACTAGGGCAGCTAAAACTTCTCTTTCTCAATGCAACCTAAAACAACAACCCTAACTTAGTCAAACCACCCCTAGTTGATCACTTCACACGACTAAGGCTATACGACTGGACTCATTTGTACGACTGAACATACGACTGAGCTTAGTCGTACGAATGGACCATATGACAGAGGTGCGAATGAGCTATAACAGGGTTTGTGCGAATGACCCCCATTCGTAAGATTGGTTCATGCGACTGAACTTCAGTCGCACGTTTGAACTATGTGATTGACTCAGTCGCACAAATGGGCATGCGACTGGGCTCATTCGCCTGAAACGGATCAGCAGTTGTGTTCTTACCATATTTGATCCAAAAATTCAAGTTTTAACCGTTCAGATTATACCATATTCACAACAGAACATATACACCTCATTTACAACCGTTTCGGGTCCTTATTTCATCAATCTTCACAAAAACTAGGACCCGAACCTTCACTTTTCAGTTTAACAGAAAGATTTAACAAAACCCAGATTAAAAACACGTTTTTGGATCAATTTCAACCACATACACAGCTTAACATATTCAAGAATCGATCCGTACCAAGCAAAACTTACCAAAACGGAGCTAATTTACTCAATATAGCAAGAGCAGGGGTGTTGGGTTCAAGAGGGATGAGAGGGTGAGAATATAGCAGATAAAATCTGCTTCTAACACCCTTAACCGCCTTACTTATCCTACATGCCAATTTTTAGCCGACATACTCAATCGCACGATTGGACCATTCACACGGCTCAATCGTACGACCGAGCCCATACGCCCACCATTCGTGTGATTGAACTTCATTCGTATGTTTGGCATGCGACTGAGGTTCCTTCGCACGCATGTTGTGCGACTGAACACTAATCCTAATAAATAAATAATTATCAAACTTTTTGTATGTTACAAGTCTACCCACCTTATTTAGGGTTTCGTCCTCGAAACCTGACTAAAATAAATGGGGGTAGTTCCGTCTCATCTCTTCTTCTGTTTCCCAGGTTGACTCAGATCCTTAGCGATGTGCCCACTGCACCCGGACTAAGCTAATGCTTTTATTTCTTAGTTTCTTCTCCTTACGATCTATAATGGCCACAGGCTGTTCAACATAATTGAGCTTCTCATCAACCTCAATATCATCTAATGGTACATATTGAGTTTCATTAGCTAAGCATTTTCGTAACTGGGAGACGTGGAAGGTTGGATGAATAGCATTTAGTTCTTCAGGCAAGTCCAACCTATACGCCACGTACCCTACGTTCGCCACTATTTGGAAAGGTCCAATAAAACGTGGACTTAACTTGCTCCTCTTTCTGAATCGAATAATGCCTTTCCATGGAGAAACTTTCAACAAGACAAAATCCCCAACTTTAAATTCAATTGGTTTCCTTCTACGGTCTGCATACGATTTCTGCCTGCTTTTCGCTTCTCTAATACGATTTATGACTACTTCAAACTTTAACATTGTTTCTTCAACTATTTCACTATTCCCCAATTCACGTTGACCCATGTCTCCCCAATAAAGTGGAGTTCTTCACTTTCTTCCGTACAACATCTCAAACGGGGACATTTGAAGGGTAGCTTGATAACTGTTGTTGTATGCAAATTCAGCTAATGGAAGATGATTATCCCAGCTGCCTCCAAAATCAATACTACATGCTCGTAGCATATCCTCCAATGTCTGAATAGTTCTTTCACTTTGACCATCTGTTTGGGGATGATAGACTGTACTAAAGTAAAGTCTAGTTCCCATAGCTTCGTGAAATTTTATCCAATACCTGGAGGTAAATCTGGCATCTCTATCAGATGTGATACTTTTCGGAACTCCATGCAATCTAACTATTTCTTTAGTAAAGATATCAGCTAGCCTTTCTACCGAATAGGTTTCCCGTATTGGTAGAAATAAAGCACTCTTGGTTAGCTGATCTACCACTACCCAAATAGTATCATAACCTTTTGGTGTACGGGGCAACTTCGTTATAAAATCCATAGTCAGATCGTCCCACTTCCAAACTGGAATAGCTAATGGCTGCAACAATCCATAAGGTTTCTGATGTTCCGCTTTCACTTGGGCGCAAGTCAAACATCAATTTACATACTGCATTACATTAAATTTCATCCCTGGCCACCAATAATCTTGCTTCAAATCTTGGTACATCTTAGTCATGCCTGGGTGAATGGAATACCTAGATTTGTGAGCTTCATAAAGTACCATATCACGTAAAGCCAACGGAACCCACATTCGACCAAATCTGATTTTAACACCATAACTATTGTCTTCTAAATATTTTTCTTGACCAACCATTCTTTCTCTCTTAATATTTTCTTCTTTTAATGCTTCCAATTGGGCTCTCTCAGCTGTTGCATAAAATCAGGAGAAATCACAAGTTTATACGCCTTAACCTTAATCGGTTGGTACTTCTCCTTTCTGCTCAATGCATCAGCAACCACATTTGCCTTCCCGGGGTGATACAGAATTTCACAATCATAATCTTTGATTAATTCCAACCATCGCCTTTGCCTCATATTCAGGTCTTTTTGCTTAAAGAAATACTTCAGGCTCTTATGATCAGTAAAGATGGTACACCTCACTCCATATAAATAATGTCGCCATATCTTAAGAGCAAAAACTACAGCTGCCAATTCTAAATCATGGGTTGGGTAATTAACTTCATGGGTCTTCAACTGTCTAGAAGCATAAGCAATAACTCTCCCACGTTGCATCAAGACACACCCCAATCCCTGATATGATGCATCAGAATATATCACTAAATCATCTACACCTTCTGGTATGGCCAATACTGGAGCTCGTGTTAATCGGTTCTTCAGTTCTTGAAAAGCAACTTCTTGTTCTTTATTCCATTCATACTTAACGTCTTCTCGAGTTAACTTCGTTAATGGGGAAGCAATTTTAGCAAAATCCTGAATGAATCTTCTATCGTATCCTGCCAGTCCTAAGAAACTACGAATTTCTGAAGGACTTTTAGGAATTCCCCAGTTCACCACAGCTTCAATCTTTGCAGGGTCTACCAATATTCCATCCGCATTCACCACATGACCCAAAAATTGCACTTCCCTTAACCAAAATTCACACTTCGAGAATTTTGCGTACAACTTATTCTTTCTTAAAGTTTCCAATACTTCTCGAATGTGACAAGCATGATCTCCTTCATTCTTAGAATAGATCAAAATATCATCTATAAACACAATTACCGATTTATCCAACATCGGTCTACATATCCTATTCATCAAATCCATGAATGCAGCAGGAGCATTCGTTAATCCAAATGACATCACCAAAATTCATAATGCCCATATCGCGTACGAAAAGCTGTCTTTGGTATGTCTTCTTCTCTTACCTTCAACTGATGATACCCGGATCTAAGATCTATCTTTGAGAACCAATTAGCACCTTGGAGTTGATCAAATAAATCGTCTATACGGGGTAATGGGTATTTATTCTTGACAGTCAGCTTGTTTAGTTCTCTGTAATCTATGCACATCCTCAAACTGCCATCTTTCTTCTTTACAAATAGAACAGGGGCACCCCACGGCGAAGAGCTGGGTCGGATAAAACCCTTGTCTAATAATTCCTGTAATTGCTTCAGGAGTTCCTTTAACTCCGCCGGTGCAAGTCTATAAGGGGTCTTAGCGACAGGTTTTGCCTCAGGTATTAAATCAATTCTAAACTCAATTTCTCTATCAGGAGGTATACCCGGTAGATCCTCAGGAAATACATCGGGGAAATTACAAACTACTGGAACATCTTCTAACTTCCTCGTTTCCTTAGCAGTATCAACTACATATGCTAAGAACGACTCACAACCCCTATTCAATAATTTCTCAGCTTTAATCATAGATATGACCTTCACCCCACTATCATGATCATCACCAAAAACCGTTACCGAATTACCATCTGGTACTCGCAACACAATCATCTTTCTTTTGCATATTATCTGGGCCTCAAACGTAGATAACCAGTCCATTCCCAATACTACATCAAAACCTCCTAATTTCATCATATGTAACCTAGCAGGAAATTTTACACCTTCTAATTCGATAAAATAATCATCTATTACCTCACTGACAACTATAAATTCATTAGAGGCAGTTTCTACTGAAAAGGCAACATCTAACTTTGATGGTTTAACTTTTATTAAGGCATGGAATTTATTGATATAAAACTTCTATTGGCTCCCGAATCAAATAAAACTCTAGCAGGTACATCATTAACAAGAAACGTACCCGTCACAACATCTGGTAATGCCTTAGCCTCCTCCGTAGTCATCGTAAATGCTCTCCCCGCTGTACCGCTACTACCACTCACGCTGCCTTTACTAGGTCCTCCCACTACACGAATAGGAACCGGTCCAGGTCTAAGCTTTGGACATTCAGATTTCATATGTCCCATCTCCCCGCATCCATAACACCGAAGTTCTGGACATCTGGAAACAAAATGTCTAGGTTTCCCGCATTTACGACATGCCGGGTGATTCAGTCTACATTCCCCTCTATGAAACTTCCCGCATCTATTACACCGAGGAGGGGGACCTACAAAACCCCTAGCATTAAACTTTCTCTTCTGCGGCCCACTTTGTCCATATATAGGCCTAGAACTCAGTAAAGTTTCCTGATGACTAACCACTTCTTCTTTCATCGCAGATTTCTCGGACTCAGCAACTTCCTCATACATGTCCGCGGCCAAATTCACCGTGGCTTGGTAAGTAGAAGGAGAATTAGACTTTACCAACATTCTCACCTTAGGGGGTAATCCCTGGATATATCTAGTAATCATCTTTGTCTCAGGAGTTACTAAATGAGGTACCAAGCGCGCCATTTCTTCAAATCTAGAAGTATATTCTTTGTGACTTAAACTGTCTGCCTGAAATTGCAAGAACTTGATCTCAATTCTGTCCATCTCACCTTTCGGACAGAACTTTTCTATCACCAGTTCTTTAAAAGTTTCCCACGTCATCTGACTTACGGCGGCCTCACCCATGGCCTGTTCCACTGTATCCCACCAGTTAAAGCTTCTGCTTGGAAAGAATGCACTGCAAAGCCCACCTTCTGATCTTCCTTACATCTACTAAGTTTAAACGCTGCTTCCATCTCTCGTAGCCACTTATAAGTTACTACTACATCTTTTTGGCCTTCAAACTTAGGCGGGTCATATTCCTTAAAATGCTTATATGACACCGGTTTCTCCACTACAAGCTCAACAATAACAGGTGGAGGAGTTGGTTGGGAAGATGATTCACCACATTTCCTAAAGTCACTCAACATTTCAGGTAAGGTAGTACGCAACACTCGGGCGACTTCATCACCTATAGCTGCCTTAAGTTCATCACCTGAGATTCTAGCTTCAAGTCTAGAATTTGTATTACTGGTTTCCTCCATCTACGATCAGAAATAATCCATAATCAAATAATGAGTGATACCAGGATGCTGCATATAATGTAAATTGCTCATAACATTGGCCAGGTGTTATCAATTATTTACTTATTCACACCATCCTGCCTCTTCTCATTATCCTTTCACCGTTTATTTCTAACCCTATCTAAACCACAGAATCATGCATACACATAATACTAATCCTTTAATTAAAACAATCACTTTCATTCAACACTTGACTGAATTATCACTAACAATTAAATACTCATCCACACAATACTTCACCCCACCTCCGGTCATAGATACTGGCACTTCCCACATTTTCAGTTAAAGTTTGAAACAATCAAATGTTCAAATCTCTTTAACCAAGGCTCTGATATCAACTTGTAACACCCTCAATCTCATAACAATATAATATAATAATGAGGGTGCCACTAGTTGGGTTATTATAACAATTCAGAGACTACAAACGCAGCTGAACTTTACATATATTAAAACTGTTTACATCATTATCAATATTTACAAGACATTATCCGACATTTCAAAACTTTTTAAACTTCAAGTATTTCATTTCCAAAACCCAACATTTGTGGCCAGTATCATACACCATAACCGGAAGCTAACTCTGTGGGGGACCATCACGAGCACCTCTGTTACTACCTGGCATGCATTAGAAAACAAACATAACATCAGATAAACTGGTGAGTTCTAATATACACCACATTTCAATAGTAACAATTCATCAACTGTTATCACACCGAATGATCCACACACACATTTATCAGTCCATTTATTTATCCCAGTATTGATATGCATATCGAATATCCACAAGGTATTTATGGACATCTTTTTATCAATTTTAATTTGGTGGGTGAAACCTCCACCTCGCGCGTTGACGGGTCAAACCTCCGTCTAGAATTTGGTGGGTGAAACCTCCACCTCGCGCGTTTGACGGGTCAAACCTCCGTCTATAATTGGCGTTGACGGGTCAAACCTCTGTCTATAGTTGGTGGGTCAGACCTCCACCTCGCCATTTATCACATTTACCACTTTCAACTCATATTCACATCTTTATTTATTTATATGCATGCCAGTGCCTGATTTTTGTCAAACAACATTTATCAAATGACATTAACACATAAAAGGGCAATTAGAACTCACCTTAATGCTTTCAGCAAGTGTTTACCAATCCAAATACACTAGGGCAGCTAAAACTTCTCTTTCTCAATGCAACCTAAAACAACAACCCTAACTTAGTCAAAGCACCCCTAGTTGATCACTTCACACGACTAAGGCTATACGACTGGACTCATTCGTACGACTGAACATACGACTGAGCTTAGTCGTACGAATGGACCATACGACAGAGGTGCGAATGAGCTATAACAGGGTTTGTGCGAATGACCCCCATTCGTACGATTGGTTCATGCGACTGAACTTCAGTCGCACGTTTGAACTATGCGATTGACTCAGTCGCACAAATGGGCATGCGACTGGGCTCATTCGCCTGAAACGGATCAGCAGCTGTGTTCTTACCATATTTGATCCAAAAATTCAAGTTTTAACCGTTCAGATTATACCATATTCACAACAGAACATATACACCTCATTTACAACCGTTTCGGGTCCTTATTTCATCAATCTTCACAAAAACTAAGACCTGAACCTTCACTTTTTAGTTTAACAGAAAGATTTAACAAAACCCAGATTAAAAACACGTTTTTGGATCAATTTCAACCACATACACAACTTAACATATTCAAGAATCGATCCGTACCAAGCAAAACTTACCAAAACAGAGCTAATTTACTCAATATAGCAAGAACAGGGGTGTTGGGGTTCAAGAGGGACGAGAGGGTGAGAATATAGCAGATAAAATCTGCTTCTAACACCCTTAACCGCCTTACTTATCCTACATGCCAATTTTTAGCCGACATACTCAATCGCACGATTGGACCATTCGCACAGCTCAATCGTACGACTGAGCCCATACCCCACCATTCGTGTGATTGAGCTTCATTCGCACGTTTGGCATGCGACTGAGGTTCCTTCGCACGTATGTTGTGCGACTGAACACTAATCCTAATAAATAAATAATTATCAAACTTTTTGGATGTTACACTAATGATATTTTGTAACGGTACTAGACATGTATTATTTAGCAATAGCATTTATAAAGTTAATGAATGGGTTTTGATGTTTAAATTCTACTGCAAGTGATAATAAATTATGAAATGTTTTATGAATGGTGATATGATTATCCAACTGTGAGGTTCCCGGGAACGGGACCTTATAATATGCTAGAATGATGACACGTGTTATTTGATATTCTAGAATGATGACACGTGTCTCAAAAAAACCTTTTTTTATTATATGTTATAGATAAGTTTGTTGTTTATTTATCATTATGTCTTAAAATTATAAGTACATAATATCTTCATTTCACTAATATGTATTTCAAAACTCCTCATTTTATATAAAACATAATAGTATTTAGGAAAACATAATAACAAGAAAAAAATAATGAAACATTTTATCACCGTGTTTAATATTTTATGTTATTTTATTATTGTTTTGATGTATTATATTAATTTGTTGTTATTTTATTATTATGGTTACATTCCAAAAGTATATAACGGCGTTTTTTACAATTATGTTTTTTTAATTCATCATTTCAGAAAAAACACAATGGTGTTTAGTAAAACATAATAACTAACGAAAAAAAATAATGAAATATATGAAAGACAAAATGATGATCAGGAATATATAAGCTGAAAAACATATATTTTTTATTTTATGTTGTACTTGTTTTAAAGTAAACAATTACCATTTTTGTGGTGTAATTTTTATAAAAAATGTCAAAATTGACAAATCCAACAAAGCTCACTGTTAGAACACCACCGATTAGGACGATTTTGACCGCCTAGGTATGTTTTAACTAATTTTGATCGATTGTCACCTAACACCTCTGATTATATGAAATCAAAGTGACCAACCTCTAATTAGCGAGCTATCGTCGATTAATCAGAGACTAGTCGTGAGCTACTACAATGCCATAGTTGACATGGATTTTTTTTATTTAGAACATGTTCTATTATGGAAATATATACTAGAGAAAATGTCATGAACCATAATATTATCACAATATATTATGTACCGTAGTATAGATATGTTACGGGCTGTAACTTAGTGCTTATGTATACGCATGTAAGATGGCATGTGCTCGCATGACGAGGCTAGGTTATCTACACATGCAAGCATGACGAGGACAGAGTATACCTTGCGTTCCATAAAGTCAGGGAGGTCAGTCGTAACCAATAGGTGTTACAGACTATAACACTTGCGTATAACGGCACGTAACGAAGACTAATTTAGCTTTTTAATAGAAATGTCAAGTTCAACCCAAATGCATAAATTCTTATCAAAACCTTCGACCATAAGCTCCTTCTTGAGCTACAAGTCTTTTGGTATTCAGGCGGCCTCAAGTATGCTTTCTACGTTTTGAGTTTAGATAATTTTTTAAGATCTATTTAAGAATTATGGTTCAAACAATATGGACTTGACTTTAGTCTGGGTATAGACTAATCACTCGTGTTTACACTAGGGAAGTATCTAATACCAAGTTACCAACCACGTTAATGGCTACCTAGTAACTTCTAAATTTCACAATCATTGATAAATGCACATGTTGCTTTTACTAGGATCAAAATACCCGCTCAATTGTAAAAACTCAAGTGAGTTATCATGAGTGTCTTTTAAACTTCGATTCTCATCATCTCGTATTGTTAATCAAAGTCAATGTTACAGTATGCACGGGTCGTTGGTGTGACACCCTAGGCAAATCACATATCGGTAATAAACAAAAGAGATGTTGAGTTCATAAGTAATGTTTGGTCTCTAATATCACTAGCGCTTTTCTAACATATTAGTTGTGGATTTGAGGAGAATTTTACAGTTAAAGTGCTCAGGTGATAATTATCTAGAGATTGGTGATCTCTCTAGGAAGTTTTCACCCGAGCAACCAAAAGCAAATTCGTGAACTTTTCATGAGACAAAACAAATAATATTGGTAGTATGAGAGGCAAGGTAAAGGTGTGTTTTTTTACCTGAACTATACATAACCCATTTTCCAGAACCCGAATCATACATAACCCGTACCTGATTTTGTAGTATGATTCGATCATTGAGTTAAAAAATTAAGAACCGGTGAACCCAAAAAACTAGATTATGAATTATTCAATGTCCGAGATTTCCCAGGTTCATCCAATATCCGAGTCGAGTATTACATTGAGAGTATCTTTGGATCCTTATAAGCCTAATACAGTGTTAAACTATCTGAAATTCAACTAGGGTGCCCTATTTGCACACAACCATGGGCGGAGGTTTCGAGGACCCCCGTGGAGGAAGGGCTGTTTTTTCACTCAGAAGTGAAACTTTTATGCGTATTTTGTCGAAAATTTTATACTTATTGAGTCTGCCCCCTGACATGACAATAGAAAAAAAAGTTATAGGTTTCGTAACTTTCACCCCTCTCTACATACTACGTCAAGCTTCACCATTGATCATAGCATGTTCCATATTCATTCGATGCCTAGATGGGACTGACAAGCCCATAGCTAGTGGTCATGGTAAACATGAGAAAACACTATGCTTATGAACACCCATAGGGTGTATGCATAATTATGAATGTGATTTATAAATCTGTTATCATCAGTTCACTTGTAATAGTTGGTGTTTTTTACTAGTCGTTGGGTGATGATATGTGTTTTTTATCCATCACAGACTGATGAGATATTTAAAAGCTTTGATGACATAAGTTTCAAAAGATCGAAAATACTTTAATCACGACAAATGTTTTTGGCTCATAACCCGGTTGTCATGACTGACGAGCTAAGTCAAATATAATGTATGTTTTCTTTCCTTATTTTTAAGGGTTATTAGATTTTAATAATCCCAACTTGAAAAATGTTTATAAACACTCCCAACTTTTGAGCTTATTTCCCTCTAATGGTCTTTTACTAACTGAGGGTTAACCACTGTTAGTTTTTTTTATGAAATTGAGCAAACTTTGAGTCTTTTTTTAACTCCGCCACCTCCCAGCTTCTATCGGGTCTTTTTTGGTGTCTAACCTTTATTATCACCTAAAATCTATATCCAACAAGTTAAATGATTCACATCAGGAGGTGTAGATTGAGGGATTTCGAAATGCAAAAGTTTTAAATTGACGGAACTTATGATTATTAAATTTTCCGTATGGTGTTTTGGCCACGTAAATAGTTTTAAGTTATTAGAAAACTTAAAATATCTAAAGGGAGAGTCACGTATGAACATGTTTACATACAAGTATAGGAAATCATATGCAGCGGCGGTGCTATAACCGAATTTTCACGGTGAACCCTAAAGCTGTGGTCACATACACCGGTCCACCGGACTCCCCCGACCCGACCCGACACCACCGCCGGCATATGCTCCGACGAAGACCAAGTAAACATTATTATTTTTGTTTATAAGAAGCTTCATAATCCTCTATGCATTCTAAATTTGTTAATTGTTAGATAACAAACCGTGAATTTCCGACGGGATGCTGGATGTTTAAAGGTTCAGACTCTTTTGTGAACCCACAAGACCAAAATTTCAAGCACATATGATTTAATTTGGAACCCTAGGTTGGATCCTGTATTGTAATTCATGACATCGTGAACCATGACCATGAATTCACATATATGGATTTTACCAATTGATGTTAGTTGGTGTTTAATTGATTTAATGTTAGGTGAGTGGAAGAACATGGTTATGCTAATATTCAATGGAAGAGCTATGTTAATGTTAACAACAATATTCATAATTCATCCACTAGAAGTTCAGGTAGCTGCATTTTTAACCAAATCCAGCTT